>VWZU01013229.1:307347-319425 GCA_013397095.1 Sterrhoptilus dennistouni | reverse complement strand
GTTGTTGTTGTTGTTGTTGTTATCTCCAGGGCTTGCTAGACAGTCATAGCTCATCTAACCATGCTTTTTCATGCAGACACACCAAGCATTAGACGAGGCTTTGATGCAAAGAAGTAATCACAAAAATGATGAGTCAGATCCCCAGGTATCACGAGAAAGGAATGAACTGCAGCTGCATCTGGGATGAGAGATACTCCAGAGGCTAAGGAAGGGATCAGCTGCGGTTCAAAGGGATCAACTTAGTTTGAAGTGAATGGTAGAAAGTAGGATCTGGAAAAAAGAGGAAGTTTTGGCACAAAAGAGTGGAACTGTATTGCAAGAAGATACTGGTGAATAGTTTGCTTTTTATCCTGGACAGGAGAGAAGAAATGGACACCTGAAATTCAAGGCAGGTAAGAAGGGAAGGTTTTGGAGAAAAAAGTAAGAATATGGCAGGGATGGTTGGACTTCTTCTGAAATCTTCCTCATTAGCTTGCATCTGTTGGTGGAGTGCTAAAAACATCAATGGAGCCTGAATAGAGACCATTAGGAACAAGACTTCCAGGAGACAGAAAATTGTGGATTTTTTTCCAGGTGAAGCCTTCCTTTAAGTAGCATGATGCACCCATTATGTGGTGCAAGTCATCTTCTCACACAGTGACACTCTTTACTACACCATGAGATCTCTGTCACCCTCATGCTCTCTCAGGTAATGCTTTTAAGGTTAATCTGATCTTTGGACTTGGACAGAGGCTCTTGCTCTAATTGCTTGGAAAAAAAGTCCCAGGACACATAAAGTCCAAACCCATGATCAGTGAGAAGAGCAGGTTTTGTGAGTACTTTGTCATGTGCTGCTCTAAATTCTCCCCCAAACCAAATGTACACAGAGAGTCTCTGTGCAGAGCAACCTGTCCCTGCAGGTGTGTGGATGAGTGCTGGCAATCACAGGGCTCTTTCTCCCAAGCTCTTCACTAACCAGCACAGGCCAGCTGGGGCTGCAAGCAGAGCAACAACATTTGGTGTGATGCCAGGTCTGAGCCAACAAACCAGGTCAGCATTTATCCCACAAGGTCTGCCTCGAGTACACCTTGTGCCCACACACTCAATTCAGTTCAAAGGCAGGCAGATGTCTGTTCAGCTTGGAGGCCCACATCTCTCTGAGGGCAGGAATAAGTGCAGGACTGGGAATGGGTGGAGAGCAAGAAGGACTGCAGTGAATAGATTAGAGTGTCTGCCCAGCTAAGACACGCCTTCATCTCTGCAGGATTTTTTACTTGCCTGCCTAATGGCTCTTAGTTCACAGACTTTTCTTTCCACATTCTTGTCTGTATCTTTGCAGTACTAACCATTGCATACTTTAACCCATGTTTTTGCTGTTTTGATGTTGAGCTACATGTCTGGTCTAATTAGGTATTCATGCAGTGATAAACACTCATTTCTTATACACATTATGCAGAACCTTGTGTGTTTTCCTGCATTTTATTTCTTTTGTAGTGTTTAAAGAAGGACATGATTCATTTGAAAGAGGAAAAAGAAAAATGCCCATAAAAGGATCCTGCATAAGCAGAAAAAATGCAATGTGTAGTCCCCATAAAACTGGAGGTCAGCCCAGAGCTTGGGACCTCTAGACCTTTTGCTAAGGTCTGGAGAAAAATGTCATGGAGGTGCCTGGCTTTTGCCAGGCTTACAGGATAATTTTATGCAGGTCACTCCAGCAGGCACCTGTGCCCTTGCTCCACTCCAGTTCCAGATCTGCTAAACCCTCCAGGTGCTGTTATTGTCTGTATGGCAATGGTGGCTGCCCCCAAGAAATGTGAGATCTCCTTCATCAATACGGGGAACATCATATATTTGGGGTCTCGGAAGAATTTGGACAACATTTATTGATTCATTTAATTTATTAACCTGGAAGGTAATCCAGATATTTGTATATGCCTGGGCACAGCTGGGCAGTTACATTAGACCTCTCTTGGTGCCCTCCTGTTTGCCATTCACTCAGAGTTAACTCTGCAGACATTGTTACTACCACAGCAGTTGGTTTCTCTGTTGCTTGGTGGAAATCTAAAGGGCAGCTGGTCTGACTCTACAAATCCCCAGTTTTTGCCACCTTCTTATGCATGTTTTCACCCCTGCCACGTGGGTTATGTCAGTATTTTAATGACACAGCCTTTGGACTTGATTTCAGTCTCATGTTCTCTGGTGTCCATTGACAGTGTCTTCGGTGAAGTAACAAACCTGCAATAATACAAACATGGAATGAGCAAAGGGAAGTCAATCTTAGAGTTTTTAGAGGGGAAAAAAGTATTCCTGAACTTCACAAAAGCTTGAGCCTTAATCCAAAAGCTTACTATTGTCATGTTTTATTTGATCAGTTTGGAGTGTTTTTTGAGGGAAATTCACAGACACACACACAAAACAGCTGTATTAATGGGTTTGTGTGATTAAAGATGGATTCAATTAAAAAAAAGTAATGTTACTGATTATTACTGTATAACATATATTACAGCCTAAAGCTGTATGCTATGCCAAATGAGAGAGCTTGTCAGCAATAGTTTGAAAAGGTATATGCTGTGCATGGCATTGTTTGTGGGGTTTTTCTGCACAAGGCAAAGGACACTGTGTCAAAATGCAATGCTCTGGACAAAGGTAACTACAAGAATTTACATAAAAATGATAGATTTTGCAAATCTATCTGCTGGTCAAACCGTGCTCCTGTTTACAGTCTATGTTCAAGTAACCAATTTCACACTATATACATTAATGCAAAATTCAGCGCTGCACATATTGTACACCTGAAAAGAGAGGAAAAGGAAAATGAAAAGAAGGTCACAAAGCTCTTTCAATTTAGATTTTGAGATTGTGCGGTACATGCATTTCTTTCTAAAACCATCATGAGAAAGCAGGGAAACAACTATTAAAGCAACCCTGATTTCCAGCCCTGTTTCACCTTGCAAACCTTCTCTGCTCTTTAGGTCCTTCTCACCCTGTATGTCAAGCAGCCCAAAGATTAACCAGCACCTGGAAGGTTGCTAGGATTGCCAGGTGCATTTTTTATTTCAAGTTCTGCAATAATTGCTATGCTTCTTACAGCTCCAGCTTCTGCATTCAAGTGCTTCCTTCAGTTTTCAGGCTAAAGCTTTAATATGTAGCTTCAGGGACTGTAATGAGCTGAAAATATTGAGGGAAATTCGATGTCCCCTCTCCAGTGTGAGAAGTTTGGTGGCAAATCCCAGAAGCTGTGGGAGCTCTGCCTGTGTTATCATCCTCTCACGTCACTGGGAAGAAAACTCATTGGCACCTCAAATACCATCATGTTGTGATGGGTACTGAGAGTGCTCTGCTTGATGTGCCTTCCATCCAGCTCTCTCTCAAGGCATGCCTAATCCTGTGATCCTCACAGTCCTTCCCTTTAGTTCACTTCTGTACCCCATAATCAGTTCTTTTCCTCCTTTTCTTTATTTTTCCTTTAGCCCTTCCTCTCCTCAGGGGCCTTTGAGTAAGGGCTAGCCTGATCCTAAAAGGAGAATTGCAAAAAGGAGTGGCTGCCTTTTAAGGGAAGGAGCCTCACCAGTGTCAGCAAACATTGAAGTTGCACAGCTTTAGTGCCCATTCTGTGCTCATATTGTCTCATTCATAGCACACCCAGGCAGTCACATGGAGAAGACAGGAAAACATTTCTTCTTCGGGTTACATAAAACTGACCCACGGCACTTCATATTGTCAACTGACAGGTGCCAGAGGAGCAAAAAGTCACTGTAGGCCAGCAGAGACTGAGTGCTTCAAACCATGGGAGTTTGTATTGTTCAGTGGAAGAAGCAGAAATGTGGGTTCAAGTCACCCTGAGAAGACAATCTCCACTTGCTTTCAGAATTCAGCTTCAGAATGTATTAATTTTTACACTAATTTCCAGGAAATTAGACTTACAAATTTACAATTTCAGAGTTAGCCTTTAGGTCTGGATCCTCAAAGAGGCCACACAATAATTGCTATGAATCCTTTCATCCATCACAGAGATGATGTGTCAGGTGTTTGGAAGCACAGAATGGTACTACCCCACAGTTGTGGAGAGGCAGTGAAAAATGACGTGTTCTGTGGAAGCTGCAAGAAGGAATTAGGTAGACTGGAAGGATTTTCTCAGTGGGGAGGTGGCTGGGCCATGTGCACACTTGGTGAAAAATGTGTTGGTACCTTCCATCAGCAGAAGCAGCTGCAGCCCACTGCAGCTGCAGTGTCTCCTTCAGACAATAAGGAGAACAGCTCTCCTCTCCTCTTCCAAGGGAAAACACTGTCCACCAAATACTTCTTACCCTGATCATTTAGGATTGGTCTCCAGTTGAGCCTTCATAAAGCCCAGACCTTCTCAGGTGGTCCCTGGGTTTACACTGAACTGTACCAGCTCTGCTTGTGGCCTGACACAACTTCCCATGTTTATTTCCAGATTATCTCCTTCAATTTTTCATCTTTATTGCTGTGGATAGTCAAGTAGTGAAAAACATGTCAGAGGAGTCCTTAGGTACTTACTGGAGGAAGAGAACAGCACATCTCTTTTAATGACAGGAGAGAGAATGTGGAGTCATTCAGGGGAGCTGAGAGTGGAGCCACCGAGAGACCTGCCATGATTCCAGGAATAAAAAATAAGTACCTGCCTTAATTTTAACTGCCAGAGCTGAATTTTTAGATTAGAATATATGAGACCGATCGTAATCCATGGTAGGCTGATGACTTCAGCTGTGTGGGGTCCTTCTCTGACTTCAAACAGATGAGCAGGGAAGATTTGGAGCTACAGAGCAGACTAAGAATTCAAGGCAAGCAGCAGCTTCCAGGTGCAGAAGAATGTAAAGATTTGCCTCATAGGGCATTGTTGTGGGAAGCTTTTAGTACAGCAGATTGGACAGAAAGAATCAGTGGAGTAGTCTTCTCTTTGTAAAAGTGCTTGGAAATGTATCAAAATTTAAAATAGGAAAATGAGAAACAATTGTCTTTTGACTTTCTCATTTCACTGTGGTAACGTCAAATTGTTTCATTTATTGCAAGTCAAAACATTTTATTCTGATTTCCTCATTTAGATCTGGTTTCTTCTATTGCAACATTTGCTAGTGTATTTACATATTTCTGTCTGTATATTCCATGTTTATATTGCTTCAGTGATACAGAAGTACAGAATTTTTGGTTCTGCAGAAACAGTTCTATTTTATTTTTTGTTTTGTTTTGAAGTGAGTTTGCTTTAAAAAGAGTGATGTTCCCTACCCACCCTACCCCCAAAAACAGACATGTAGATTTTTGTGCCATCTCTGCTTCTAATGAGAATTAATTTTTCCCTCCATTTTGAGTGCATAACAAAACCTTCTGGGGCTAAAGTGCTTTTATGTTGGATCAGTCCCTGTTCTGACCTCAGGTTTTGATTCAGAGGACTTACAGTGATCAAGCAGTAGTAACCAATCCCTGAATAATACCTGTTTCCCTAATAAATCTTAACATAATTCAAGTTACTTTCAGCTACTTTCCATACTGTCTTTAGGAGTCCTTCATCTCAAATCCTGATGCTGTCAATCTCAGTTCCACCATGCAGTCAAGTCACAGTCCCTGTGTAAATGTGTCCCACAGAAGGAGGAGCTGTCCAGAAAGTCCCCAATTACTTTTCTCACTCTTTCAGCATTGTTTCCTTCTTCCAAATTTGACCAGTGTTTTGTGCACATGCTTTTTTCCAAGCTTGCAGTGCTAATCTTTGGATTCTCTGCACCATTGTCTTGTGTTTTGGGTTGGCATTTTAAATGTAATTCTGAACTGTGACATCAGGAGGAATTAAACAGCGATCAGAAACCAACACTTTTCAGTAAATATCCAGTTGTGAATAACAGTTCTTGTGTCCTGCTTCAAAATCCTGCAGCACCAGTCTGCAACTAAGGAAGAAACAAAGGAGATTCCAGAGATAGAGATGTTTTTCCCAAAAGGGCATGAGTTTGCACAGGGGGGTGAGTGCTAATTGTCCCCTCTCTTCCCCTTGTGTCCAAGCCACCTGGCAGAGAAATTGAGTGGGATTCAGTGGCCATGTAAACCAGAAAGGCAAGATGAGCAGAGCCTTTCCCAGCTTTGTGTTTTCTCTCCCCCACTGGGGCCTTGGGAGGTTGCTGCTGCTCTGGTGGAGAATGACTGAAACGTGCATTCACAGCAGCAAAAGTCAGCTTTGAAAAATTTCCCAGGTGAGTGTCAGCGAGCTGCTAATCAAATTGGGTGTTGATTGCAAAACTAAAAATGAAGCAAACGCTTTGCATAATTTGTTAGAACTGCTGCTGTGTGTGCATGCGTGTGTTTATAGACTCTTCCTCAAGCATTGTGAATTGAATTAATCATGGAAAGAGAAGCACTCCGTGTTCATATTCTTGGTGCCGTTCCAGAGATGTTTGGTATGTTCTGGACTGGAGTTAGGGCTGGGTTAGGAAATTAGGGAAAGACCAGGCCTTGTTCTCCAACTCCTGCATTTGTGGGCAAGATTTAATTGCATTTAAATGTATTTTGCATGACTTGAGAAATTTTAGACAGCTTTCTGTATTTACTCTGTATAAATGGAAAGAGCTGTTTCATCTCAGCTTGCAGGAATGCTTCAGTTAAGTTAGTCTGTGCCTGCTTGAGTAATCAGAGCTATTGAAATAAAGCACGCAAAATCCCAGATCCAGTTACAACACCCCAAAAATGCAGCCTTAATGGATCTGAGAAGTCCCCAGAAATATCCAGTTCTCAGCAAGCATCAGCCTTCCCCCAAAGCCAGGCTTACTTACCTCAGCCCACAGTCTGGTCCATGAATTATATACATGAACCCTTCCTATCACCAAGGCCTCATAAATTCCCCAGCTCTACCTAAGCCTACAGAATTTTTCTCTCACTTACACTGGTTTGAGTTGGATGAGTTAAGATTAAGCAAAGGGATTGCCATAGTAAAAGAGTTGACCAGCTCTCAGATGCCTTTTAGTTGAATGCAAGTGGACCGAGTCCTTTCTCCCTGTGAAAGCTTTATGACAGAAACATCTTCTGGGCAGTGCAGATGGGCTGTTCCATTCAAGCCAGCCTTCTTTTGTTCTGTGAGATGAAACAAAATGACCACAGCTTATTTGATTAGCTCTAGATTCATTGCTTTGACATGTTTTCTCAGTAAAACCAAACCTAGCCAAGGCCAGTCACCCAGAGCACTGGACTGGACCCATCACTTTTAATTCTCTTCTTTCTTTGAAGAACGATGGAGCTTCTAAAAGGTTCCTTGAGGCCACCTCATTTTCCTTCCCATACCAATCCTGAGTTTCAGGATATCACTCTCAGTCCCTGGGTGTTGTCAGGCTGCTGGGCAGAACTTACTGCCATGCCAGGTCCTTTTCCCCAGATTTGTGTTGTCTCACAAAGCAGCGTGTGGGGATGCTTTGGCAACAGGAAATAAAGGGATTTATAGCCGTCATGGTGAAGGGAAACACACTGCAAAACACAAGTTCAAATCTCAGTGCAGCTCTCCCTCAGTGACTGATATCTTAACCTTCAAATATCTACCCTGTCTGATAGGGAAGGGTAAATAGGGAAAAATGGGGGAAATTATATGAACCTACTAACTATTGCCTGTAACCTTCCTAAGTGATCAGTGCAAATCCTCCTGTAAGACAAAGCTTCAACTGACGGCTCCGCTGATTCATCGTCTCTTGCAAGCAAGGATACAGGAATATCTTTCTCCCTTGCAGGCAAGGCTGTCTGCAGCTGGCTCAGGGGCTGAGGGAGGCCAGGCAAGCAGCAAGATGCCCAGGGAAACGGCCAGGAATTGAAAGGAGCAAGGAGAGATCTCAAAATCCCACCCAGCCCACAGGTTCTCTGCTGAGCTGGTGCAAGAAGAAGGAAAAACCTGGTATTGACCCTCAAAAGCTGCTTCCTTGTTTTCTGTGCCTGACCTCATTTAGCTGCCAGAGGTATCTGGAGCAGCATATCCAGATGCTTTCCATCAAGTTGTCATTCCCTCCTCGCTCAACCACCTTTGCTGTTCCCTGACCCAGTCCTCTGCTCCAGGCAGTACTTTGTGCTGTTCCTTTTTCACCCTTCTCAGTCTCTCATCAAGGTGTAAGTAGCCCTTCCCATGACATGTGAATCTGCAGGGCTCTGCTATTCTCCTGCAGAGCTAAAAACCTTCTGCAGCAAAGCAGCTGCTCTGTAGAATTTATCTGACTAAAAAAGATGAGACTTCCTGAAATGCATCGAAGGACCAGATCCTCCTGGCTGGTATAAATCCTCATTTACAACATAGATCACAGCTACAGCCAACATGTAAATCACAATGCTCCCTCCTGACTTGATAATCTATGAATCTATGAAAATTGGCATAATTGCATTGATTTCAGGAGGGCTCCTGTGATTTACACTGGCTGGGGACACGGCCTGGCATACGCCCATCCTGTTAGAACAAATTAGGATTCTTTCTGTGGTGCAGCATCCAGGCAGGCTGGGTCAGACACAGCCTCCCAGAGCCCACAGAGGAGCAGGGCTCAGCTCTCCCTGAGCTCTGAGCATGTGGCTTTACTCCCTGTTAGGCTGTGTTTGAAAAATACCACTGCCCAATGAAGTGGTTCAGTGTAGAAATGTAGCAGTGGTGGCACTGTGACCAAGGAAAATCTGTGGGGGTTTTCACAGGCCAGCTGATGGTTCAGTGTTGGCATGCACCCCACACCCCCTGCAGGTGTTTCCACATAGGGAAAGGTTTTAGACTCACCCCTTGTATTTCTTATAAGATAAGACTCAGCCCTTATCTTATAAGATAAAGGACCCAGAAACGTCTTTATTGTCCTGTCAGTAATTGGCTCAGTGCCAGAACGGGGGCATTGATTTGGCTTGGAAAGTGTAACTCAAGGCCTGTTGCTGATTTCACTGGGGCAAAAGCTGAATAGCCCACCTGAACTATAGAATACTAAAGAGAGAGAAAAAAGAAGCTCAGGGCATTTTTGAGGTGTTGTAGCAGGTATGGGACCTGTCCCTGTATTGCGCTTGGCTTTACTCTTTGTGTTTGTATTATTTTCTTTCCTTTCTAAAACCTTCTTGATTTTTCAGGACACACTTGATCATGCTGTCTCACTAATTGATATAAGCCACTTCTCTGCAAGGGCTGGACCCTCAAAGGTATTGGGAACCCCAATAGTTCAGAAAATGCCTTTGCAGAATGCATCCAGCACTTCTGCCTATAGATCTCTCTGAAGCCCTCTGTGCCAGGTTCCTTGGCAAAGCAAAGGATGCAGGCAAAGTAAGCATCAAATCAGATTAACAGCCACTGAGATTTCCCCTTGTGCAATGAAGGGATCTTGCTCTCTGCCTGACGCAAAATTATGAGAAAGTGAATAAATAGCAAATAGGAAATATGGAGAAGAATTTCAAACAGGTCATTTTGTTCTCCATGCAAGTTTACTTTTAATTTGGTTTACATGGGTGTCCTAAGGTGACATTATGATGTTTGTATCCCCAGTTGTCTGTTGGGTTTATGCTGGATATTACACTCTAATTATGCTGGATATTGCACTTTAATATCGGGTCTGAGAGCAAAGGGGAGAGAAAAGCACACAGTTTGTTTTCAGAAACCTTCCTCCTCCGGCTGGCCTTGAATCAGCAACACAGGGACGCAGGATGGAGAGGTTTTCTTCTTTTTTCCCCCTTCTTTTTAGTTAGTTACTGTAGCTAGCTGAAGCAAAGAAGCTTCAGAGGGGTTTTTCCTCCTTTTTTTTCCCTTTTTGGCTTTCCTTGGAACTGTTCGACTCTCTCCAGACTGAAGACCCAAAAGAGTGCCGGAGGTCTTGCACCTGGGACCCACCAAGATCTACCCTGTGCAGCAACTTTTCCCAGCACCAGAGGGACTGAAAACAGAGCAACCACCTACAGGAGGGACTTCTCTAAATTTGTCATCTCTCCAGAGCGGCACAAAGTTCTTGTCATCTGGTATTGTTAAATTTATTGTGCTGGGGGGTGCTGTGCCTGTTTAATAAACCGGTTTCTTTCCACTTCTCTCTGAAGAGATCTTTCCCGAAGCAGTTGGGGGAAAGGAGAGAGGGCCCCTTAAGAATTTCCTCCCAAATTTGCCCTAAACCACTACAACAGGATTATATTACAATGGCAATGGCAATTATTTTACAATGGCAGAGAATGGCAATTCACCCTAAAGTCTCTGGAATAAGAATCAAAGTCATTAGTCCTAAAATGCATTTATTAAAGCCTTAGTTGATAGTGAAAATCCTGTTTAAGGCTGCACTTGACTTACAGTAGTTTGTTTCCCATGGCTTATAATTTCCTGAAAAATAAATTACTCCTCTGGATTTAATTTTCATCACCTGGCCTTTGCTCAGTACCAAAGTTTGTTGGTTTGGAGAGAAACCTATTGACCAATTTTCTAAAAAAAAAGCAGAAAAGCAACTTTTTTTTGCCGCATTACATTCAGATTCTTTTGCATAGGATTTTATCCCGACAAAACCTGCAAGTTAAAAATATGTTGTTTGCTTAATTCTCACCCAGGACTGGAGTCAAGGTCAATTGATTCTGGACCTGTTCAGGGAACAGTTTCAGCTGTGCTTGGAGTCATCAGCGTGCAGGTCACAACAAATAAATATTGACGGATCTGTGAAAGCCCAGAATGTGGCCAAATTCTTTTGACTACACAGCTGTATCTCTCTATGGATGTTGATGTTGCTTTTGCATATTTTCATAATCCAGGCTTAGGAGGACTTTCAGCTTTGGATTTTGTTTTAAACTATCTGGTTATGGTGCTGTGATGGATGTTTAATTTCCCTAAAGACCTGGGTAAATAGGAGATCTCATTTTGGTGGCCAACCTGAAACTTGTAGCTTCTACAGAGTACACAGTGGAACCACAATACTTTGCAACAGCCATTTCCAGTCTAAACTCCCGAGATGGTATCAGGAATAGGAGTCTGCCACTAGTTTCAGTCACTAGCAAGGAAAAGAGGTGGATGCACAGCACACAGGGTGTGCACCCTCCCCTTCACTGCTTCTCCCAAATGCTGCTCTTTGGTGGGGAGGGGATGTTTGTAACCCCCCTCCTTAATCCCCAAGGGCTGTACTGTGTCCATCAGGGGGTTTCTCCCTGTTCTGGGCTGCCTCACATTTCAGCCACTGCAACAGAGGACAGATCTGTGCTCTAAACTGTCCTGTAAAAACTGGACTTGCTTACACACCTCACAGCCTCATCCTGTATTATTTTGAAAGGAAAGTCAGCCTGGACACATTTAGTATGAACTGATTGCAGGTTTTATTGGCACTTGCCAGAGCTGGCTTGGACACAAGTTTCTGTGAGATAGGTGTGGCCCTGAAAACATCCATCCCACTCATGCCAGACCTGTCCTGGCTTGCTTGAGGAAAAGAGCTCAAACACCCTTTGAGGGAAGGATCTCCTGACACAGCTACAAACAGGAAAGAGGGTTCCCCCTGAGGCACAGGCGCACTCTTCTGCCCTGCTTTTAACCTAGTGGTGTGTGCTGCCTCCCCACCTCATTGCCAGGGAAACCCTTTTCCTCTGGCAAATGCCCCTCTGATGTTGAAACCGTGTGTAACATCCCTGCCTTGTCAGAAAACCTGCGTTTGGTGGGGTTTTTTATGGCTGGCTTGTCTGGGAGGGTGGTGACTCAAATTATCTCTGCGTGCATGAGCAAAAAGAGTGCCTGGTATTTGCTTCTGGCTAGAGTCACCCTGTGGCTTGACTTCTACCCTCCCCAGCAGCTGGGACCCACCTAGCAGGCAAGCAGGGCAGGTCCCTGGCCACCTCACGAGTTTCCCTGCCAGCTGGCAGGAAGGTGGGCTGGTGCCTGACACTGAGGCAGGTTGTTCTGTTCCTGCTTAGTGGATGTTTTTCTTGCAGTGTGAAACGAAGCAAAATATAGAAGCTGGCTGAGACTGTGTTGTGAGGAAATCCTCTGATCTTGCTAGCTCTGCTCAGTGTTTAGCCTTTTATCAGGACATGAGCTCATTGCTGTTTCAGGCTAAAGACAGAGCTTTGTATGGATTCTTTGCTTCCACTCTTGAAATTCTCTGTTTGTCTTGCAGCTTGTGTCAGAAAGGGCCTGATCACAAAAAAAAAAAAAAA
>VWZU01013229.1:187245-307317 GCA_013397095.1 Sterrhoptilus dennistouni | reverse complement strand
AAAAAAAAAAAAAAGTTAATGCTTTTACCAGGAAAGTTAGCAGGCACTTATACGTCACTCTTCCAAGGCATACAGGTGTGTAAGTAGAGAAAAGTCACACATCTCTCTTTGAATTGGGTTCTCAGAGCATCCACGGAGATACTAATTATCTTCTGCTGAAGATCCCCAATTTCTTTTATGTCACCGTGAGCTGTAGTTGCCTGGCAATACCCAGTAACATCCAAGTGCCTCGGAGGACTGGATGTAAACTGCAACATCGGTGCATTGTAAATGGAGGCAGGTGTATTTCAAGGTTTTTACAGAGGAAAAGGTGCACAGAAAAATTTAAACAGACAGTTGAAACGAGTTCTTTTTATTCACATGATATTTTATTCCTTGTGATAACCAACTTCTCCTTTTATTAAATAAACTCCAGCAAAACCTTCCCCAGCTTTTGTCTGATGTTTTTTCCATTGCTGATCTTTGTGTCCTACTCACAATTCTGTTGTTGCCAAAATTTTCACCAGGGGATGTCTGACTGAGATGTCCAGAGCTTTGTCAGGATATGCAAACAGAACTGAAGGACATGACCTGAGGTATTGCCCTTGGTGCTGTCTGGGCCACCTTGTGGGGTGTCACAAGGCTCCTGAGGTGTGAGTGTGGGCTCACACACTCTGTGACATGACTGTGGGTTGTGTGAGCTGATGGGCAGCTGACCAGCAGGACAGTCTGCTCAAGTAGTGTCCATGTCTCTTTCCCCTAGACAAGCTTGTTAGGAGCTCATTTAAAAGAGTCCAGGAGACCTGGGAATAGCTTTAGCCTCAGTTTCCAGGTCTGGCACCCTGTGGCAGCTCCAGCACGATGTCTGCTCTGCTGCAGGAGAGGCACTCTCCTTTCCCTCAATATAATCAGCACCTAAGAAGCACAGTTCCCCTCACCTGGCTGCCCAGGTCCTGATTCCAGGCTGTTCTGCACAGCCAGATCAGGTACTCAGAAGACTTGTGTAACAGAAAGTTCAGACTCTGCTGGTCACAGGACTATTCAGAGCATTTAAGCTACAATTTATGGCTTGAATCCAGGCTCAGCAGCGGGCGGCCGAGCGCATTAGCACCTGCCTCAGTGTGGGAGCTCTCTGTTGCAGAAGCCAGAGAAAACTTCTGAAAAAGCTGTCAGAGTGGTGACTTTGCTTTGTTTTCTGTTCTGTTTGGTATTTCATTCAACTGTCAGGAGAGCTGCGGTTTTGTTTTCATGAGAGACTTTATCTTCATAATGGCTCTGAGCACAGGACAGCAGGTGAAGGCTGTGTCTGCAGTGTGGCTGGGAGGTGCACGTTTCAGGCAGCTCAGGGTTCTTTCCCTTAGAGATAAGAGTGAGTTTTAATCAACACCTGCTTAACTGTAAGGTGAAGGCTGTTTGTTTGTATTATAAACTAATTCAGCAATGACTGGTTCAAATTGTGCTTTAATTTCATGGGCATGTAAAAAGGTTGTGCTGTGGACAGCTGTCCCCTACTTAACAGGGTTTTTTGCTCAGGTTGCAGTTCTTCACAGTCTGAAGTAACAGCTTTCCAGAACACATCTGATGACATGATCTCAATCTGTTTCCTAAGGGAACTGGGTTTTTTAACTAAATTTTTCTTATTGCTTCTAGCAGGATATGTGGTGTCTATATTAGGAGAATAAGCTGCCATATTCCAGTCCATTCCAAGTGGGAAAAGGAGCCTGATGCTGCCTCTACCTGCCCACCTGAAAATTCACCATCATGTGCATATTCTATGGCTGGATGAACACCTTGGCCCAGGTGATGCAGGGGAAGGACAGATTATTGAATTCTGAATCAAGAAAATCAACATACGGGAGGATGGGCTTTCTTTTTTTTCCCCCTGTCATCTCTTTGAACATCACAGTCAGCACTCACCTCCCTGCATTCCCCTTCTTTTCCTTAATAACAGGGTGGCCCTCAAGAAGCCGTTGTGCTCTGTGCCTCTGGGTGGTGGTTTGGTACAAGCTGAAGAAAATGAAACTTTTGTGGCAGTATAATTCAATGTCCTGTCATTGCACAGCTCTGTGCATGGATACCAGGCTCCAGCCATTCCCTGCACTGTGGCCACTCTGCCAGTCTGGCCATTTCCTCTTGCAGTGACCTAAAGCATGAGTGCTGTTGTAATAAGCAGGTAATTTAGACATTCAGAGAAATTCAGGAGAGGCATGCCAGGGGACTGGGGACTCTAGGCTGAGACTTCACAGCCATCAATTAAAGATCGTAAGGTTATTGTATTTTTCTAGTTATAACTAATTACTTGCTTAATTTCTACCTTCTAATTTATGTCCTTTTGTGTTTTAGGTACACATCATGTACATGTCTAATGCAATTTACTGCAATATATTTATCACATTATGGAAGAGTGTTATCTTCATCAATTACAAGCAAGAAAGGCTCCCAGAATTAATAAGGGGATAGAAGCTAAATTTGTATTTCAGTGGACTCTTGAAGGCTTATCTCCATGGGAAAGCTGTATGTAAATCTGCCGTCATTTCATCTGGCTTATGTTAAGTCCTACGTTTGGATTTCAATTCTATGGTAAGTACAAAGTATCTCTCCACAATAAAAGGGGAGTAAACTGCCTTGAGTTAGTGAAAGTGTGCAAGACGAGTCACAAACAACTAATATTGCCTGTGTTCTGCTCCATCTTGTCTTGCAGTAATGTGTGCATACTTTTCAGCTAATATTTTTCTTTATTATCCAACTATTGGTTAAATTAGGGTAGCTGTAGTGTTAAGAAATAGGTGGTAAAGTGGAAAAAGCATCACCGTGCTGCTTTATGTTGTGTGGCTGTTGCAAACCTTCTCAGTGCTTATCTTTCCCTATTCCTGACAAGTTACCTGTCCTGTCTAGTCAGAATAAACACTGATTACAAAATTCTCTAGCCCTCAGAACTACTCAAGCCTCCCCTGTCAGGTGTATACCTGGCCGTGGTATCTAAGCCAGCTTCTTGATGCTTCTTACTGTAAACACTGCACGGTCTGAAGTGATCACTCTATTCTTCATTTCTTCTGCTTCTCCTGGCACACTTTCTAGAAAGAACACAGAGTTCTGCTTTTCCCAGGAATCATGCTCACCTCTTTTTCCTGTCTTTTTCCTCTTTTTTCCTGAGTTTTGCCAGTGGCATAAGGCCATGCTTTCTCAGAATCTCCCTTCAAGATTCTCATCAGGAATATTAGAAGCCAAATTACCCTTTATTTTAGTGGCATAACAAATAGCCTGAGGTAGAAAAAGCAGTGAGTTACCAGTCCTGTTTTCTGACACACTTTAGCACTCTCAACTGCTCCGTGGGTTAAGGTCAGTTTACAGAAGTTGAAGACATGACTTTATACCTCAGAAAATAATCGTGGTTAAATTATTTTTCCAAAAGACCCCTTTTTAACATTCCATTTTTCCAGAATAGCTCTGAGACCTTTAATTTTTACACACTGTCATGACTGAAACATAAGAACATTTCATGGACATAAAAGTTCACAAGGAAAGATGCAATGCAATTGTACTGAACCTGGTTCTATATGTCTCATGCATATATAATTATTTTTACCTTTATCACGTTGGGTGGGAGAGACCCTTGGCTTGGAGTAATAGCGAGTTAAAGTCACTTAGTGCTGGTCTGAATGACTATGTAAATTGCAAGAGGCAGAGAATCTGATTTTGTTCCTATAAATTTTATCAAACCAGCTGCTTGTCAAAATTCATTTTTGCTCTATTTAATCATTAGCTATTACTGGAATAAAATTATACATTCTGCTGTTAGTTCTTCTGTTATAAATCTGGAAAAAGAGCCTAATTCTTACCTTCTTCTGTCTGGTATCAGTGGAAATCAATTCCAGTGAAATTTACTTTAGATTTAAGCTACCATATTCATAGCATACCCTGGTCTTTGTGGTTCTTAAAGCAGATGTAGGGAAATGCGTGTAGTTGTAAAAAATGATCCGAGTCAGCTGATTTCATGTCATAGCTTTTACTTCTGGCTGATGGACTGCATTCTGCTGCACTCACATACTCCATTGGCTAGCCATTGAGCTGACTGAGGTTTAAAAACTAGAAACTGGCACATACTTCGTCAGGCATCAGGTTTACAGGGAAAGTCAAAATTGCCAGTTGTTGCAATAGTGCCTGAAGCAAAGGTGTGGCTGAGTTAGCAAGCATCTACCCTTCAAACAGTGATCAGCTTCCACTTCAGTGTCTTGGAAAAGCTCTTCATGTGCTGTACAATCCCTTCTCCACACTTTTACTGCAAATTTATCCTGGGAATGGAGTGGGTAGATGGGGTGACGTGCCCTGGTCAATTTATCCTCCATGGGGCTGAGACCATTGCAAAACAGTAGAAGAGGTGCTTGAGATGAAACACGAGAGTCTAAGTCAGCAGCTGCAAGCACAGGGAGCAGGAGTGGCTGTGGGAAGTGCAGGAGCCAGGCTGCTTGTGTGTGAAGTGGACTTGGAGTTTAGACTTCACAAGAAGGGACTCAGTGTACCAGGGCAGAGGCTCAGGTGATCGACAGCCTTAGAACAGACCCACACTGTGCATGCATGGGACAATGACAGCTAAGGATTGTACTACTGCCATGCCCAACGGGGATTTTACCCAAACTGGTGCCATTTGGCTCCTTCTTCGCAGTTTCCATGCACAGAGTGCTCAGGGAAGGACATCTAGCTAGAGGGTGTTAGCTCTCCAATTACCCTTGCCTGGTATAATGGCTCCCAGAGGCACATTCTTCCCTGCTATAAATTAGAATAACCCTTAAAGTTGGCTAATTTGTCCATGCCCTTTACTAGGGATGAGGGTAATACGCAGGAGATGTAGAGCAGCCTTCTCCCCTCACAGCCTCGGGGCTCTCTCATCCACCTCAGCCCAGCCAGCAGTGGGGATCAGCTGTAATCCTGACTTCCTGCTGACAGCAAGGAAAAGCTGGGCAGGCTGTCACATGGGCCAAAATAAATCCCTTCAGAAGCACACCACCATTCTCATTCTCATATTGTACTCACAGCCAGCACATGCTCTGAGCAGGCAAAGGAAGCTTTTCCAGTCCCCTGGCTACAGCAGCACTGGGGTTCTGTAGCCCAAAAGGTGCATAAGCATCAATCATGGGTTATTCCTTGTCTTGGCTTGGGAAAACGAAATACTTTTTTTTTTTTTTCAGGTTACCTATGGACTTTCAGCTGCCCAAAAGCTGCATTTTCAGCATGGAGAAAAGCTGTGAGGTGCTTTTCTGCATGGTGATCTGCATGCATAATTTAAAGAAAAGGGGAAAGATCTTGTGGGAGGAAACCTTCACTTGAAAGGAACTGCTTTGTTCTGCTTTAATCTGTGCTGTTTGATTGACCCTTTCTGGTGACAAGCCTGGTGCACTGCTGCTCTACTTCTGAGGCCAGGAAGGAAAGGTCATTTTCCAGCCTGGAATGATAAAGTGCTAGGGGTAAATTCGTATGGTATTACCCCAGCTCTTTCAGTAGCAGTTTGGGTTTTAAAGAGGCTCCAGAGGGGCCCCTGTAGCCCCATCAGTGTCTGATGGAAGTTTGCACATTCATTTGGACCGTGCAAATCTGTGAACAGGGGTGTCTATACCAGGTCTCATGTGTGTGTTAAGAGGTGTGTAGGTGCACCTGAAGACCCCTGGGGTTCCCTGTCCAGTCCTTTGCACCCTTTTAGCAGCCTGGGGAAGAGACCCCCTGAAAAGTAACCTTGGGAGTGTGGGGGGACCTTCTGCTGTTTTTCAACCACATCAGTTCCCTGATCCACTTTCTCTACAGAGGTGCAAACACTTGTCCCAGCACGGCAGATGGGTGCTGTGAGGGAGGAGTCAGTGGTGAAGGGAGGAGAGACTAAATCTGCTAATCCAGAACTGCCACCAAATAAACACACCTTGAACTGCAGCTGCTGGAAGCTCATCTGTCAGTGCTGCCTTTTTATAGAGTGATGGGGAATAAGAGTTGAGCCTAGGAACTTAGCTCTGAGAAGCAAATTTATTTCAGTTAAGTCTAAAGGAAGCCAAATATTCTTTTGTTTAAGTTTATCCAGCCAGATCTCTGACAGTCTCTCCATTTCCCTTTGAATTGTCTCCTCTGAGTTCACTGCAGTGCCTTGAGTTCACTCTGGAGCATAATTGAGTTATGGCTGCTCATTTCCTTGTGCTTTTGTGATGAAAACAAATCTGTGATGTGGGCATACCTCTTGGCTTAGTCAGAAGGTAAGTGAAGGTAACTGCACCCAAATGTTTGCAGAGTCACTGTCCATCACAGACTAAAAGGGCCAGTGTGACCACAGGCTGGAAGAGTCTGTGAAGGATGAGGAGGATGTCCTCTCTTTCACTGATGTGTTTGATCAAGAGATTTCTGTAGTGGTTTTACCCTGGTACAAACCAAGCAAACACTGAGAGGAACCAGGCCAAAGTTCAAACGGGCCTGGATTTTCATGCATTCACCTTATCTGACTGCCCCCACCCCTTGTGCAGTGTATAACAAATGTTACTGAGTTATTTCTTATGGGCATTGCTGTGCAATTCCAATCCTAACTGCACCCTGGTGAAAACCCAGCTTCCTCCTCTCCCCTCCCACCATTCACACATACCTTATACGAGCTGCAGCTCCTGCAGACAGTCAGCTATTGGGGGGAACTCACTGATCAACACAAGGCTCAATTATTTTGCTCTGAACTGCACCCCTGAAAACAAACCCTTTTTTTTTGTTTGTTTTTCCTCTCAGACAATTTTCTTCTGTTTCTATATCAAAACAGTGTGGCAGCCCCAGTCCTCACACTGATTTCACCAGAACTAGAGAGCATTCAGCCACACTCAGACCTTGCCTACAATCTCAGGAAGGTCTAGTCAGGTTTCACAGTGGGAAAACAGTCTGCTCCTGCCTCTGAGTGTGTGGAATTGCACAAGGCAATGTGATGAATGAGAATGCTTTTCTTTCTCAGCATATCTTCTAAATATCGCTGGCCAGTCTGTGTGACTGACAAAACTCTCCCAGAATTCTGACTGTTGTAGCCCATCCCAAATCTTATCTCTCATTAAAGGATTAAAGAGCATGCCAGTATTTCTCCATTAAAAGTTTCCAAAAAAATCCTGTGAAGAAAGCCTCTGCTTTTCTCACTCTCCCTGGCTGGGAGCCCATGGTGAAGCTGGAACCCCAAACTCTGAGCAGGCTGGACCAGTCCTTGTTACCTCTCATTTCTCCCTGGCCTGGGGCTGCCAGCACCTGCCCTGGGCATGACAGACCCTGTCCAGCCCTGCCTTAGGCAGCTCTAGCCTGGATTCAGTGCTGGTCCTGATTCCTGAACAGTTTTGTAGGTACCAGAGCTGATCTGCACCAGGATCCCGCAAAGGTAGGACAGGTCTCAGGTACTGAGCTGTTTTCCAGGGCATCACCCCAGGAGCCTCTTCTTTACTTTCTTTCTTGAAATTTAAAGGGAAAAAGGGAGATTAGTGATCCCTCAACTCCTGCACCAACTGAGAGTTCCAAATAGATTCTCAGATGGTGCAGATCACCAGGATCTGAATTCCAGCCAAGAGCCTGGCCCCACGTTCTTTACATGGAAGCAGCACTCGGAAACAGCATAGGAAAATAATGTCCTCTCTTTAGAAATAATGAATGTTTGCCCCTGTGGTTTAATTCTTTTACTCGGTGTTCTGCCAAGGAGTTCAGTGCTCTATGATACAAATGAAAGCTGTCCCCACCCTGAAGGGCTGACAACTCAAGAGACAGACATACTGCAGACTGGTTTTGCCAGGGAATAAATTGGTGAACATGGTTTCATGTTTATCACTTTTACCAGTGATGAAGAGCAGAACAAATTCAGAAATGAGTAAGCCTGAGAGAGATTTTTTCCCTGTTGATCTTGAGGGAAAAAAAAAAAAAAAAGTGCCATCCAGTGAATAGTGAATTTAGGAGAATTCAATGGAGAAGTAGCTAGAGAGCAGTGTTTGGCCATGGAGAGGAAAATAAGCTCCCCACAGGAGAAAATTACCTTAAAATTCCCCCTGAAATAAACCAGAAGTTCGTCTCTAAATAATTCCACTTAGTGCACATGCACTGCAAACTGACTAATTCATTACCTATGTAACAAAACTGGTGTAGTTGAACCACATTTTCTAATTTAACCAGAAAATTATTTGTCTGATAGCAAAGGGCTACTGAAAAACTTAAGTACACTTCTTCTGAATTCAGAGACAATTGACCAAACCTTGCCTTGGATTTCTGGCTACATGAAGTTAAGACATGGCTTAACTATATAGAAAATTTTAGCTGCAAGGATAAGGAAAGGAGCAGCACCCCTTTTTTGGCTGCATAGCTTTATGCATCTGCACAGGCAAACAAGGCGCCTATACCATTGCAGAATTCAAACACACTCATGTTTAATTCAAGGCTCTGATTCTTTTAGTTATGTTATCAATTATTGCTCCACAAAGTTTTCAGGCTGGTGCCCAAATTTTTAAAAACTTCTTATGCAAACCTTGGCTGTTCCCTGCACAGAAGTGAACCAGCAGGGATTTACACCTGCCTGTCATGAGGCCCTGGAGGAGATGTGCATTTTTGGCGGCATGCTTTTGCCAACTTGTCTGCATGGCTATTTACACAACATACATTTTCTCAAAATGTTTATCTATTCATAGGTTTTCATGCATTACAAACAAGGAAGGTAAAGGAAGAAGGTAAATAATACATGGAAAACTCTGTATTAAGGGTTAAACACATCCACAACACAATCAGCAATGTGATTACCATGAGATTGAAGACCAAGTGTTTTGGTATTTCTAAAAGCCTTCAGGACCACCTGCACTTATAGCACGGTAATACTTTAATGCAGCTTTTTTATTTCAGAACTCAAAGTGTGAAATTCTCACATACACATTTCCCAGGCTTGTGTTCTTTGTATGCCCTCAATCACACTGGCATTCATAGGAATTTTCTCTGAATGCAGGGTTGGGGCCTGTTACAAGTTTCTGTTTTCTAAGTCTATTAGGGAAACACAAGAAGAAGCAGATATTACATGTGAAAATTTTTACTTTCATCTCCAGGTGGGAATGAATAGTGTGTCATTAGTTAATGTGGACATAAGAGCTGGCATTCCTGATAAGCCCACAGCTCCTTCAGGCTTGCTGGAAGGTTGCAATCCTATTAGTCAGATGCTGTAAAAGTTGGGGTTTTAATTACCTTGGAGTCAAGATAACTCTTCCCTTTCTGAGCTGCTCAGAATTACTCAGAGATACATGTTCAAGGGAAGGATTTGGCCTCCAAATTTTAAGTACAATAACTTTTAAACATGGAGTGAAGTACAAACTTTTTTCCTATGGTACCCAACAAGCATCTTTCCTACCTGACCTGTCTCCTGCCTCTTTGTCATCATCTTTCATGACTCAGGGTTCATGTGACTTCCTCCACATCTCAGCCTCACACCTTCCATCACTGACAGTCTGATCACCTGGAACAGGGGACCTGAGGACAGTCAGAGAACAGGTCTGTGCCACGGTTTGGTTGTGTCAAAGTAAAAAAAAAGCCTGACTGTGAGAGGGGATGTCAGGACAGCACTCTGGCAGGGAGCCAAGGGGAGTGTGTCAGTGGCTGTGTTTTGTAAACTAGCAGCAATCCTCTTGCCACCGTGGATTGCAAAAACAGCAGCACTGCCAATGTTTATGTGCCTCTGGCACCCTGACTAAGAAACTTTTAGTTACATCATCAGTATGTGCAATAGGGTTTGGAGTTTTGCTGGCTACTGGTGTGAGTTTTGGCCCTGTGAAGTGTGGTTGGATGTGTAACTGAGTGTTGGAGTAATATCTGGGATTAAACCAAAACCACAAGGAGACAGCCTCATGCTGTGAGCAGTGCTTGGTATGTTAGTGCAGGAAGAGGGACTTGGCTCCTCTTACGTCGTAAGACTGACCAGTAGAATTGCATCATTTTGCTCCAGGTGTTACTCTGCTGTGAACAATTTGACTTTCCCTACACTGCACTGGGTAGCAGAACTTTGCATAGCAAACCCCTTCTGCTGTGCTCCAGTTTGTAGCTCATGACACTGTAGGAAGCATAAGACTGCAGACCAGAGGATGGTTTTGTTTTGGTTTGGTTTTTTTTCCCCTGTGGTCCATATGTGGAACTTTGAGATTAAATGTGTGCTGTTATCCTAGTGAAGTTTGGCCTTCTTGGCTAAGGGCTTGTTGTCCATAGGAGGTTGATATGAAAAGTATCAAGGGCTTATTCTAATCTCTTACAAAGTCCTCCAAACTTTCATCTAAAAAAAAAAAAAAAAAACACAAAAAAAACACCACCAAGAAATGCAAAACCAGAAAGGCCACTGTTTTTGTATTTGGAATATGTGGACAGACATCATTATTTAATTATTCTGTTGTTTGTAATTTTGTTGTTTTCACCAGCAATACAAGCAGTTTTGCACCATTCTTCTCTACAAAGGTAGGTACTATTTTTTTCTAGGATGATCAAGACCCCAGTTGAAGCTGTCATTTTGCAGGGTGGAAAAGACGGTGGAAAATATGAACACTGCTTGATTCAAATACAAATGTGATCTTGAGAGATACAGGGTGCCATGGCAGTGAGGAAAATAACTGTGTAAAATCCAGACACACTTTCCTTCCTGCCCTAAGTCCTTCAGACAGTGACTGGGAGCATCCCTAGCCATTCTTCTCCACCTTGTTGATTCCTCTCCTCTCTGAAGAGGGGTTCAGAGAAGCCTCAGTTGTTTGTAGCATCTGCAGAGCTACATGGCCTGTGTTGTCCAGCAGAGATTTGGTGGCTGCTCAATGAACAGACAAACCTTTCTTTAAGGGGAGAAGTTGCAGCCCTGGGAGCAGCTGTAGAAAGTACAGGTGCTGTGCTTCTGCTGACCCACCCTGCTCCTAAGCCAGAACCCTGCACCATCTCTCAGTTCTTTCATCTGTGAAAGGAGGTAAGAGGATTGCTGTACCTCAAAGACATGAAGTTTAGATAATTACAAGTGTGAGACACTGAAATATTACACCAGTAAAAACACCTCAGATGAAGAATTGTTGCTCTTTCAAGGCTAATGTGATTTTCTCCAGGTTGTCCTGTTCAGTGAATTCTAAAGGGCAGGGATATGGTTTTCTTAAACTCTGTGGAATGATGCTAGATTTCTATTTGTTGGCTTTTATTTTCTGTGACAGTCCACAGGGTTTTTCCTCAATGGATTAAAGTACCTTCGTAGACCTTGCTCACCACATCCTTCTCCTCATTCCTTCTCTTTTGAACTTAGATATACACTTCATTCTGATAAGTAGCAGAAAAAATCTACCTGATCTGTTACCAGTTTTATGTAATTTAGAATGCAGGGTTACACTGGACTATTTTCTGTGGAGAAAAAAAGAGGTGAATCATCCTGAGATGAGGGCAATCCCTTCAAGATCTTGAGTCCTAAACTGACAAGTCACTGTGGGAAAGCTGAACTGTGGGAGCTGAAAGCTCCCAAATCCCTTCCCAATCATAATTTATAACAAAGAAGGATATTTTCTCAGGTTAATGTTTCAGCTTCTTCTCATCTTTTGTGCCACTTTTCTGAAATCTTTTTTTGGGTATGAATTGATGCTGCACATCAAATTTGTCTTTTGCATTCAATGAGGGCCCAATCATTCTAACAAACTTCAAAAGGAGTTTCACATGTTATAAAATACTTCACATTTCTTTTCAGAGTCTGGGGGTTTTTTTTCCCAAGGTTGTACAAACTCACACTACCTACAGAGTCTGTCTGTCTGTCTGTATCATTTTCATGTGTTTGTGAATTGCTAATGAAGCTACGTGGGCCTCAAAGCTTGCAAAGGGTTCCCTTCAACTGGGTTTGTACAACCTGAATTAATTCTCCTCTGGAAATGCCAAAGTGCCTTGCCCCTTTTGCTCACTGCTTAAAAGAAAAGGATTCCCTTGGTTGTGAGGGTGAGCTCTTAGAAGCCCAGCAACAACTCTGTTGACCAAAGGTTATCATTTTTGCTTTGCAAATTATTGATAGGGAAACAGAAGATGCAAAATCCAGGGAGATCTTCTCAGCTGAAAATCCTGGTTTTGCTCTGCTGAGTAGCCTTCACCACTTCTGCTTATAATGTAACATCTCATAATTTCCATACCTGACTGAAAAATAGCTGAAAACCCCAAATGTGCAACTTTACTTACAAACCACTATTTATTTTTTTTTGCAATAGTGGTGCAGTGATGCATCTTTCCTTTCTGCTTATCCAGCTTAGCTATTGATCCAGTAAATATATACTCGTCCAAAGGAGTGACATAAGGTGTCCTCCATTCTAAAACTGTTAATAGAGATTTCTTCCTAGTGAAAAGCAGCTAATTGTTCACTTATATCATAAAATGAAAGGTTAAAGAATATATTTTGTATGCTAGTAATCTTTTTTACCAAATAGTATAAGATTTTTTGGTGATTCCTTCAATTTGTTCAATCTCAAGAATAGCCAGTGACAATGAACTCTCCATGTTGGTAATTTGTTGATGAGGGAAAGAGATTTGTCTGTATTATTTAAAATTCTGTAACAAGGACAGAAGGAAAGATTGACAGTATTCTCAAAAGGCAATTAATTCCTTATGCAGGTTTTATCAGAAAGGCTCTTGAAGCCCTTTGTCCTCTGTGAAAACAGAATGTGAAAGAACCCAAGAAGGTGATGGAAACTAAGAAGGTATGGAGGGCTGATCTCAAAAAGGACCTATGCAGATGTGTGGCTTATAACTGAAATAAAGGTGCAAATCTGCATCCCTGAAGGTGTTCACCTCATCCTGCATTTCACAGACTTTTTACTTTAACATTCCCCAGCTGTGCATCTGTTTGCAGTCAAAACAGTACAAACCAGAGGAAATTCTAGTCCACTAAATGTCTTAAGGATGCTTCAGTTTATCAAGCAAATAAGAAAACAGTGCACCATCAGAATTAGAATCACATATAGATAAATATGACGCCATATGTATTTCTTTCCTTCTGCAGCCCTTTTCTTATGTTTTCCTGAAAGCAGAGTGATTAATAACTTGGGTGGCATGTGTTTGTTGCTACATGGTTATAGAAAAGGTGCCAGAGCCCTGTAATAAATTATTTCTCTGAAACATTAAATATCTGGACAACTAACTGTCAAGGATTTTCCATGCACAGATGGGAGCTGCAGAACAGCAGATCTGTGCAGTCTGAATCTCATGCAGCACAAAAGGAGCCCTTTCATGTTACATGAAAACACCCTGCAGTGTTTGAAATTAATTCCTTTAGATCAGGAGGAATCAATTTTGGTCAAATTGCCTTCAATCAAATGACTAATGGTTTTGTTAAAAATCTCATTGTCAGCCTTGAAGAGAGATGTTGATCTGGATAAGCTTTGCTGAGCTTCCCTTTGCTCCCTCACTGCTCATGGCTTGAGGAAACTCTTCAGAAAAATATCCCATGCAGCATATTATGTTGTTATCACATGTTAGCACATCTCATCCAGAGCTATCCAATCTGATTTTAAATTGCATGTAAAACTTCAACTAAATATAATCCAGATTTCATAATGTTTTATTATTTTCTTCCTCTATACCTGTTCCCAGAGTGCATTCAATAAGACCGTATTATTCCTCCCTCTACCATGAATATTCATTATATTCAGGTTTTCATTTTGGGATCTGGAATGGGCAAAGCTAGTGAAGTTTCTTTCTTGTGAAATCTGTTTGATCAGGGGAGTTGTGGTTTCTTAACTCTCTAAAACTCAACAACGGGCCAATTTCACTTCTCTTTCCCTGATCAGATTTTGGTGTGGTGTTAGATTAAAAAGAAATGCCATTGTGGAGTGCAGCATCTGAGATTTAAAGGAAGAATTACTTCTGTTCAGTTGTAATGAACATTATTTGCCCTTTGTGTGCAGGTCTTCTATTAGATCCAGCAGCTTTTGCCTTAGATAATAAGGAAGGGATTATGTGAGAGATAAGTTGATTACTCAATAATTCCCCAGGAAAAAATTCTGAAGCAAATTCAGGTGATAAACACCATCTGTGTGAGGAAGAACCGTCTGTGAATGGAGATGGTAAATCTCTTATATGTGTGTGCGCAATATGTTCTCCATATCCCAAGCTGAGGTAGTCAGGTCTGCTTCTCCAGTCAGAAATATCCCACCCCCAGCCCTCCCCACAGGGAGCACAGCCCTTGGCTGTATCATGGACATCCAGTGCTGTATTTCCAGATTTTTCCTTAGTAAAGCAGAGAAAGAGCAGTAATTTTTGAGTGTCTCTGAATACTGTCCTTGCTGCTGCTGAGCCCCAGTCTTTTCTTGTTTACTGGCGCAGCTCACTTGAGGATTTCTTCCCCAGGTTTGCTTTGACTCATTCTCGTGGTCTGCCTGCTTCTCTGCAGAGCTTCTCAGATCTCTGTATCCATATCACCATGGGTAAGGTTCTTTTGGAAGGCTTTTTATAATTTCTTTTTTGTTTCCTCACAATTCTTATAAATATACATGTCCAGTGGAAAGTTGGTGCCAGGTTCTGGCTACACATCATTTCTTCACATGAGCTACACAACAGCCAGAAAATGCTCCAAACTGAGTTTATCTTCATGTCCAAGGTGGATTCACTGTTGCATTGCCAGGCTTTCATGTGGAAAATCTCCACTGCTTCATCTTTTGGAAAATCTGGTTATTGGTGGCCTTCAAATTCTGCCCCATGATGGTTAAGGAAGCCAGACTATGTGGTGTACGCCAGGTCAGGTGCTGTGAGGGGCTCCATGGAGCAGGGACTGCCCTGACTGCAGAGCAGCTTAACACTTCTGAGCCCTCCAACCTGCTCCATCAGCCAGACAGGACAGGCTCTGCTGCTGCACCATGCCCAACACTCACACACACAGAAATTTAAGAAAGACTGACTCATACACACAGAAACTTAAGAAAGACTGATTTATTGTTATGCAGAGTAGCTACAAAAGGTGCGGAGCAGGATGCAGTGAGATTTGCAGCTTTGTAACTTTCTGTACAAGAAGCAAATAATGAAGAATTGAGAACTGGGGTCTTGATATTTCATGTAATGCCCTGTTGAGTCCAGACAAAGTACCACAATCAACTTTATACTGCATGTGTGGTTGTAGTAAACTGTTCACTGCTCTTTTAAATCAGCCTTTCCCAAGGTAAAATTTCTGTAAGAACCATAGAATGCTGGGACACTTATCTTTGGGTGTTATTTCCAAACGTTGGGGAAGTTGATATTAATTTTCTTTCAAGTCTGATTGTCTTCATTCCTTTGATTGAAGTTAATAATTTAGATAATGTTTCCAAAGGGCTCTGAAACTGATCCAAATTTGCTAGTAACAGAGTGAATGGAAAAGACATGGAAACTGAAATGTCATGAGATTTATTTTTTTTAATCAATGTGGCAAACTTTGTTGGAACAGATGTATTTTGATTTACCTTATCAAGGGTTTAAAAAGCACAGTGATAACAAGCTCATTGCGTAGACATTTACAGATTAATAAGTTATCTTAAAACTTTCTGCATTATCTCCACACTTCAGTTCAGCAAGCTTTCTGTATCTGAACATTTTGGAGAGGCTTCAAATAACTTTCAGGGGGCTCACTTAAAATTCAGAGCATGCCACAATGAAGGCAAGCTTTTCTGCAATGGCTTTGAAGTGACCAAGTAACCCACTGACTTGCATTACAGACACAGTTCACAACAGACTTGTCCTCGTGAACCTCTGAAATTGCTCTTTCCAGTCATGCTCAGAGCTCTGCTCTTGCCTACCCCCACAGCCCTTTCTGTACCTCCCACCAGGAGCTGCTTCTGTCTCCCTGATTCACAGCATCCAATGAATGCTTTTCCAGCATTTTGGGAGTGGTGGCTTCACCTGTCTAAGCTCACACCCATGATTTAAGATAGCAGGAATCCTAAAAGAGCTTTTTGTCAATGGGATAAGAATCTGCTGGGCTTATCATTTGTCATGACAACACTTCTTTCTCCTTTTTCCTGACTTGCTTTGTGTTTTTTGCACTTCCTCTTGAACGGTAAGATTTCAAGAGAAGAAGGAAAGTTCTTACTGTGTGTGTACCTGGAGTCTGCCAGGTTGGGTCTGTGCCCTTCCTGGTGTTTGTGACAGAGAGTGCCCAGGTGTTTGGGGGTATTTTAGGGCATGTAGTAGGCACAGGTGCCCAATTGTGCTCAATTGCCTTAAAACAGAGGACTGGAGAAGCATGAAACTAGTAAGTTAAAAAAAACAAAACCAAAAGAAAACAACAACAAAACCAAAAAAAGATAGAAGTAGTTTTAACTGGTTGATATTGCAATATTTCTTCCTTTTTCTCAACACCCATTTTAGCTCAGGTTGCAATAAATGAGCTAACCTAGGGTCAAGGGGCCACAGCCCCTGTCTGTAATGCCCTTGGAAAAGGAGTGGCTTTTTTTGCCTTGATTACTGTTCAAGGCAAATGAACAAGATAAGGATTTTCTTTGTGATCATCTGGGTTCTCCCAAGAAAAAATTAGGGTGTGTGGTCATCCAGTCTAAAGGAAATAAAAATCTTCCTGAATAGATTAGGTTTAATTATGTCTTTTTCTTTCTTCACTGCCTTGGTTTTAGGTTGATGTGAAATGATGATTTGCACTGCACACAAATTCTCCTCTTTTTAACCTGAAAATGACTGGGCATGTAATGGTGACAACAGAGAGAACAATTTTCCTGGAGAAAGGTGTATTTCCTTCAGCATTCCTTTGGCTGGGTCCATGGTCATTTTGTTGGATCCATAATTTGTGCCTGTCTGCTGACCCATCACACTGCTTGTGACAGACTATGCTCCCATTCTCAGTTAGAGGGTTTTAATGACATTAATAGTGCTGACATAGCTGCATGGTCAAGTGTCACTCCAAAGTGAAGCTGTGAGCCCTTTTAGTGCAACAGAAAAGGAGGAAAGGGCAGGTTTGGGTCCAACTACATAAAAAGGTGAGAAGATTACTAGAACCATGCTATTCAGGCATGAAAAAAATAGCATGTGAAGTTTTCTGAGGATGTGTATCACGGAATCATGGAATCATAGAATGACTTGGGTTGGAAGAGACCTTAAAGATTATCTAGTTCCAGCACCGTTCCCACGCTCCATGGGCAGGATGCCACACACACAAGTTGCTCAGGTTCCCACCCAACCTGGCCTTCCCCACGTGTATGGAGAAGGATGTCTGGGCAGATGCCACAGAAGCAGAGAAAATCCCTAGTTTTGGCCCCAAGATGCTTTGAGGAATGGTGGTAGAAGGTGTTGTTGCCCTGAGGATGTTCAGCAAGAGTCACTCAGGCTCTGGACTCAGGTAGTCAACACCTCTCTGTCTGGATGGGAAGGAAGACAACAGTAGCTCTGGGTAAGATGAAATTTAAAAGTCAGTGGCTGAGAGTTGGGGGTTTTCACTGGTGTCTGAAAGTAATGTCTGAGAGATAAATTAAGACTGACTGCCAAACATGCTCAGAAAACCTGTTCCATGGTGCTACCAAGGGACTTTAATCTCCTGTATTTGCTCTGGCTACCAGACATGTTGCAGGCATTCCATTCTCACCTGTCATGTAGGATGCAGGCTGTGACTGTACATGTGGCTGTCTATCTCTGTTATGTAGCCAAATGTTCAGCCTTGTTCTAGAACTTGTACAAAGACTTTCCATCCTGACCTTGCACCTCTCATGCCCCACCCTCTGCAGAACTCTTCTCTCCAGTATAACACAGAAAGAAAGAAGAGAGAAACTGGTGGAGGCAGACTGGCTGCAGAAGCAATGCTGGGGTTGCAAAGAGGATTCTGGTTTGTTTATCCTGTCCTGTTTGTGGAGAATGGAGAGCCCAGCCACAGTTTGTGCTGTAGCTCAGGCTGTGGCACCCCACGTGGATGGGCTGGCATCAGTGATGTTTCCCAGCAGAAACCCTGTGCTCCTGGGTAGGGGGAGGATGCTTTGAGCAGAAGCTGTGGGCGAGCTGCCACCAGCCAGCTGTAAAGAAAGGGAAGGGGTCAGATGGCTCTTGCTGCTTAACCCAGGGCTCAAAACTGTGCTTCAATGAAAATTGCAGAGAAGCGGTTCAGAAAAGCTAAAAGAAAAAGACGGGAATTCGAAGGCACAGAATAAGTACTCCACCATCCTCCCTTTTCCCCATGCATCAGCACGCTCTCCTAAAGGGAGGGGGGCTGTGGACACCTCGGAGGGCATTTGCCAACACACACACACATGCTCCCCTCCCCCACATCTCTTTTTATTGCCTCACTTCTACCTGTAATGAAAAAAGGTCCCTGCTGTGGTCAGACTTTGTGTTGTTTGATTTAAGCACAGATCACAGTGATGAGGGCTTAGCAAAGGCCTTTTGTGTGTGTTTAACACTACAGCTGCCGAGGTGAAGAGAAAGCCCAACAGAATAAGCAAGATGCTCTAAATACTAATAAAGTCTGAGGCTGATTGGAAAGAGTGGAAATGGGAAAGCCCACAATCCAGGTAATTAAGCTGTAAAGCCCACAGAGGAAGGGCTGTCACCAAGTCATCTGATGTGGGATGAAGACCAAAGCACGGTGTGATTCTTTGTCTCTTAATCCCCTCCTCTGCTCCCCAGCATATTCTTATTTCCCTATAAAATCTTTATATGAAAGGTGGGGAAAAAATTATTTTAAAAAATCCTGAAGGATAAATCTTGTCATTCAGAGCACTGAACAGCTGGTAGTTTAAAACACAGAACAGCAGTTTAGTGATTAATTTACCTCTTTAAAATGCTGAACAATACATTGCAATAAAAAAAAATTATTTTGTATGGCCTCCTTCAAACCGACTGTATCCTGGTGCTCTTTCTAAAGTTAAAGTGCAGCTACAGAGTTAAATAATCAGTAATAGCAGAAGGGAGAGGTATAAAGAGAGCTGTGCAAGCAATAAAAAGATCAGCTCCGCAGGAGCCCCCCTCCAGTCCATTTGATTTTACTGAAAGAAAGTAGCCTTTGCGATGATTTCTACATACTGATGGATTTTTCGCCTCACATGCCCTTTTCCCTCTTCTTCCATCTTACACGAGCATCTCTGTGCCGCTGCTGCCACTCCCCGGGGCACCAGCGAGCACCTGGGACCACCACGGGCTGTCCCGGCCTGGGGAGCGGCCACTGCCCCGCTCGGCATCGGTCCCCACCTTGTCACCTCCGGAGGGTCGTCCTGGCACCGCCACCCAGGGGGTTCTGCCCTTTTGTCCCTGGACAGAGAGCCCCGGCAGCCTGCCGTGTGTCACCGCTCTGGGGACAGCACGGTGGGAGGTTCTGCCCTGTGTCAGCTGGGACTGACATGGGTGTGCTCTGTGTGTGAGTGTGCCCTCTGTGTGTGCTGTGTGTGAGAGTGTGCCCCGTGTGTGTGCATGCCCTGTGTGCGTGAGTGTGTGTGCTCTGTGTGCTTGAGTGTTCCCTCTGTGTGTGTGCTCTGTGTATGTGTGAGCATGCCCTGTGTGTGTGCTCTGTGTGCCCTGTGTGTGTATGTGCTCTGTGTGTGTGAGCATGAGCATGCCCTGTGAGTGCAAGTGTGCTGTGTTTCTGTGTGTGTGAGCATGCCCTGTGTGTGTGCCCTGTGTGAGTGTGTGCTCTCTGTGTGTGCGCCCTGTGTGTGTGCCCTGTGTATGAGTGTGTACTCTGTATGTGCCCTGTGTGCGTTCCCTGTGTGTGCGCTCTGTGTGTGAGTGTGCCCTGTGTATGAGCTCTGAGTGTGCCCTCTGTGTGTGCGTGTGTGTGCTGTGTGTGAGTGTGCCCTCTGTGTGTGAGTGTGTGCTGTGTGTGTGCCCCGTGTATGAGTGTGTGCTCTGTGTGTGAGCCTGAGTGTGCCCTCTGTGTGAGTGTTCAGAAGGGGGAGGTGACGAAGGTGGAGGGGAAATCAGGCGGATAATGATCCCGGCAATGGGGAGAAACCCATTAGGTTTGAGGCGGACGCGGGCGAATTCATCCCCGGCGTAACAGCGCGGAGCTCCCGGAGACAGCAGCAGGGAGTCGTTTTACCCAGGAAAATAGGGAGCCGCGCTACCCTCATTTGTCAAGCGCGGCACAAAGCAAAGATGTAAAGAGCCCTGCCTTCACTCAGGGGTGGGGGCTCAGAGGGCCTGCCTGTTTTTGGGAACACTTCACATCCACGGTGGTTGGGGTTCCTGGAGTAAAGCTCTGCCTGCTTCTGTTCTTCTCTTTCCACTGGGTAATAATCAGGGAGCTACTTAGCAGACAGATGCTAAACCTGCTCTTACTGCATTTAGCATTTCAGAATAATGAATAGATTTGCAAATGATGTTTCAAGGCTGCTTCTTTTTCAAACAATGGCATCGCTAATATTCCCAGATCCTTTGACTTTGCCATTGTCTTTCTCAGACAGTAAAACGTTGCAATTCGCTTTCTGGAAAAAAAGGCAGAGGGGAAAATGGCATTTCTAAGTAATTTCAAGAAATGCTTTTTATAGGGAAAAGTATGTGCTGATAAGCTACTCGCCTAAACTCAGAGCTGAGTTGCGCCGTGATGGTGGCACTGCTCTGGTTTTACACCGTGGAACGTGGGAGTTTCCCTCCTCACCCCCACGGACTCATTTCTCCCCTCTGGTGGGCTTTCACCCCAGGGCTGACAAGCTCAGACTCTGATTCTGTGACTGCGAAGCTGCCGGCCCAAACACTCAGCCTAGAATTCGCTTGAATTCTTATGTATTCAGCCTGAAAACTCCTGACGAGTGTCGCCGCGGGGATTTGAAGGTCACCCTTCCGAGAGCAAAGTGCAGGGCACCGCAGCTGGAAAGGCACCTTGTGGTTTCCAGCACCAGAGCAGGGCTCGCCTCTCGCCTCGGCTCCTGCGCTCCCTCTCCGCTCACCCATCTTTAATATGGATCTAATTCCGACTACATTGCAGCGCCGCGAAATCACATTAAGGCAGCGCAGGGAGACTCGCCGCCCCTTCAAGCATGATAAACTCTTGATTGCTTCCCCGAAGCTCTAATGAGCCCGCGTGGGCTGGGCGGGACGGAGAGAGAGCGCTGCCGGGGCGGGCGGGGAGCAGCGGGGCCGCTTCTCCTCCGGGGCGGCCGCGGGACCCAGCCCGGGCTCGCCTTCTTTTCCACTCACTTGGCTCCTGAGAATCCCCCGGAGGGGCGGCGAGGGCAGGAGAGCGCGGCATTCCCGCAGCGGGCAGCTCTCCGTGCCTTCCCCGTGCACTGCCGGGGAACAGGGAACATCCCTGTTCTCCCTTTCCCGGAGACCCCCCCTTGGCCGCGCGGAGCCGGGAGCGATGCTTTTATCGCGCCTCTGCCTGAGCCAGACGGAAAAGGTTGCGGCAAAGGTGGGAGGTGTTAATGATGGGTTGGCGCAAGGCAGTGCTTATCTCTTTAAGAAATGGAAATGAGGTCTAATTAGCATATACTGGTTGCAATTAGCATATAAGTCCCGTTCGGGGACTTGGAGGAAGGAAAAGGACTAGGCAGCGGCTTAATGGGATTTTATTAGGCGAAATTAGCCAGCGCTGAACAGTCATAAAAATATCTAAATTATTAGTAGCTCTGGCAATTTATTGTGAGTGCTTCCCGGACATGCTAATGTCTATTGGGCCTGCGTTATGCCTGCTAATCACAAAAACAAACTGAGGGACAAGAGTAATCTATCTGCTGTAGGTTGTGATGCTGTTGCAGGCACAACGTGGCAGCTTTATACGCGTGTGTATGTGCGTGCGTGGCGTGGTTCGAGGGGGGCGGTTTTGCTAATGCCTAATGAGTTATGTAAATGGGATACGTTCGAGCAAAAATGACAAACTGGTCTCTACAGAAACAATCTCACCTATAATACAGGGGAGGGAAGAGGAGGCTGAAGCAAAGGGCTTTTGTTGGAGCAGAATGAAATGCAAAGCCCCGATAGTCATGGCAATCACATGCATTCAGAGGCCAGAAGAAAAACCCTTCTGTGTAAGAGGATGGTCTGCAGAGACAAAAAGGATATCTTAAAAAAGCACCTCAGTCAAATATATGTATTTTTAACACATCCATGCTTTCTTTCCTCCCCACACAGGTTAGATGCTCTTTTAAATGAGCACCTTCTCCAATATCCACTTAAAGTGAGGTCCAGTTACTGTCTCTCTCCAAATGTGATCAGCTGAGGATGGGTGCTGTGAAAGTGAGGTGATGAAGAATCAACATTTTTAATTTATAATGAAAAGTCAGGGGAGCTGACCCAAGACCGGGTCTGATAGAAAGTTTGCTGCTCAGACAGGAAAAAATATCCCCATGATAAGAAAAATTACAAGACTCTCCCTAAGCTCCTTTTTCAGTGTTTGAAGGTATAAGTGGTTCCTGCGAGCCTTTTCTCTTGTACCAATGTAGGACTTCTGGGCTGGTCCAGCAGGGTCTTGGCTAACCAGCAGGTGTGGCTGCTCTCGCACTGGGAGCAGGATGACACCAAGGGTTATCCTCTTAGTGTTTTTTATGAAATGAAGAGGAATTATTCCAAACGTTGCCAGGACCAGTATGAGCTCTCGACACTTGGCGGTGGCCATGTTTTCACTGCGAGAATGAACAAAGGATAAGCAGGAGTAATGTTGTAATGCACCTTTTAGGGTCAGATTCCTTGTATTAATTTATAAGTGGTGCATTTTATCATATTACATACGTCAGTAACTCCATAAAAATTGTCGGCTTTGTGTCAGGTTGGCAAAAGAATCATAGAGGCTAATTTAACAGACACTAGTAAGTTAAGAAACAAAAGCAAAAGAAAACAACAACAACAAAAAAGATAAAAGTAATCTTAAGTGGTTGATATAGCTCACCTGGCCTCCTATTTTGGGAAAGGAGTTGGAACAACTTCTGCATTTCATCTGTTTGATATGTTCAGAGCATGGTGAGTGTCTCTGCAATGTTGACTGTGGTGCCTGATGAGGAGTCCAATTTACATATTCTCAATTTAATCTAAAGTAGGCGCTAATTGATTACTGCTGAATGTCAGCACGCTCTGATTATCTGCTCAAGATGCTCTGGAAAAGAAAAAAAAACCTACAACCCCGAGCTGCAAGTGGGAAGAAGGCGTTCGAATTTACTCTGCCACGTGTGCTGGTTTTGGCTGGGGCAGAGTGAATTTTTTCCATAGTAGCTCCTATGGGTCTCTGTTTGGGATTTGAGCTGGATCAGTGTAGGATAGCACAGGGGTGCTTTCGTTACTGCCAAGCTCACAGTCACAGCCTTTTCTGCTCGTCACCCCAAACCCACCAGTGTGGAGGATGAGGGTGCACAAGGAGTTGGGAGGGGACACTGCCAGGACAGCTGACTCCAGATGACCCAAGGGATATTCCAGAGCATATGGCATCATGACCTGCACACAGAGCTGGGGGAAGAGGGAGAAAGGAGGAGGTACATTCAGAGTAGTGGTGTTTGTCTCCCCAAGTCACCATCACACATGATGCAGCCCTGCTCTCCTGGGCATGGCTGCCCATGGAAAGTTTGTTTGGCTTTGCTGGCACTCATGGCTTTTGCTTTACCTATTAAACTGTATTTATCTCAGCCTATGTTTTTTCTGAGTTTTCTCATTTTTACACTTTCAATTATCTCCCCCATCCCAGCACAGGGGGAGTGAGCAACTGGCTGTGTGGGGCATAGTTGCCATCTGGAGTTAAACTACAACACCATGGAAAGACTGGTTGCTCTTTTACCTGACATTATAGAAAGGTTTTAATTATCCAGGCCTGAGGCTGTTGAGTGACTGCTGCTTTGCTGTGTCCTTCCAAAGCAAATGAGACAGATACTGAATTGTCCTTGCTTTCTGACTGATTTTTCTCAAATAAGACATCTCTTCTATAAGGTTCTCCTCATCTTCTTCCAACCCTGTCCTTAACAGTTTCTGAACAACCTTTCCCTGACTTGGAGGACACAGTAGGAGGTCAGAGAAGGAAGCTCAAGTGGGCATTTAATATTCCATACTGAATTTCAGGAGATGAGCCACTGAATCTCAGCAGTGTGTGATCCTTGAATCTGGGATTGGGAGGAAAGCATTCTGTAGTTATTCCTATTCTGCATGCAATTTGGGCCAAATCTCATCTCTTTAAGCCACAGACTACTCTCTCATGGCTGGACAGCCTCTTCTTTGCAGACAGGAAGGACCATCTCTCACTATAGAGAGTACAGTGCTTATCGTAATGAAACCTTGGCTGAAGTAACACAACATTACCACACAGGTACATTACAACTTTTTACTCTCACACTTTTTACATTATTTTGTGACTCTTTTCTTTTGCTGAGATCTGAGCTTTTGGGGTTGGTTTGTTTGTTTTGGTAAGCCTTCTTATCTGGGCACTGAGCCTAGCATTTATTTGTTTGTGTACTTTGTAGCATGCCCAGTTCCGTACCTGGAGATAGGCATCTATCTATTATTTAAATAAATGCCTACACTCTGCATGTGGAATAAGCCACTATGAACAGAAATTTTAAATAGGTGAGCTAGATGCAGTGAGAAAATGCTCCCTTACTGTTTTCTTTTTCTTTCCTTTCTGTGCCTGGTTACAATTAAGTAGCAAATTGCTGCTTCTTTGAGTCACGGTAGGTTTAATCAACAACACTGCAGCAAGGCCATTTTTTCCTGGCTCAGTTTCGGTATGTGGGGCTATTTCCTCAGCAGAAGTACCTTCCAGTTTAGATCCTGTCATGCAGAAAGCCTTTTCTTCATGTATGCTCTCCCTCTGTGGTTTCCACGAGAGCTCTGCCCTCCAGCTTTTCCAATTCAGCATTCATGGTGTGAACTTGTGTGTTTGGGAATCTGCCAGGGGATGGGGAGCTCAGGCAGCAGCCAGTGCCGTGTGGAAGTGTTGTGTTTTTTATTTCCTTTGAGCAGTTAATCTCCATTAGATTGCCCAGCTCCTGTTATGCATCTCTGATACGGATAAAGGTCTGTGTAGCAAATGCTGTCATTAAGAAATTTCCCTTCCTGTTAGTGCTGCTTATTAAGGTCTGAATGCTTGAACACTTTAGATATGTCAAGTAGTGGCTCTAAAATAATTTACTTTTTTTTTAATCCTGCAGCACTTCATCTTCCTCCCACAGATGCATTTCTGATTACATTTTGGTCTATCCCAAACACTTGCCTGCCTGCTTCTAGCTCCTTCCAGTTTCTCCTAGATGGGGAAACAACCCATATGGAGAACAACCCATATTGTCCAGTGCCTGGCAGAAGTCTTGCTGCATCACAAAGTCCAACAAAGTCAGTCTTTATCCTGTCCAGAGCTGCCCCACAAACCTCCCCAGTGGTGGGGTTTTGCACCCTGTACCTCACTGCCTGCTCATCCCCTGCCATTCATCTTCCCAGTTCCCTGTTACACTGAGATGTGTCCATGGCACTGTGCCCTGGATGGCCTGGGGACCTGCTCCCTCTCTTCACTGTCCTTGACAGCAGGGCTGGGCTTTCCACTGGGGAAATGGAATGCAGACATGCCTCCAACAGCCCTGTCCTTGTCCCCACTCAGTTCAGCAGCTGACCCAGACCTCACAAGAAGGAAACAGTTCCACATTAGTTGCAGGCTGTGGTCCCAATCTGTCTTCCAAGTAACCCAAAGCCAACAGCAGCCAGAGCAGGGAGAGCGAGGAGGAAAAGCAAAGGCTTGGTAATATTTCCCAAGCACTTCTCCCTTTCTCTCCCCATACCCAACTCTGTTCCTGCCCTCTGGAGTCACCTGCCCCCCCGTTTGGGGCCTGTGTCTTCACAGTGACTCCACAGAAGGAAGTGCTGGCCTGGGCAGAGTGAGTGAGGGACCTGGAGGAGCCCTCATTCCTCCTCAGCATTCCCAGCTGTGAGCAGCATGTACAAGTCCCACATCACTGGGCACTTTTCAAATTCAGCAGAAAGGTGCAAGGCATTTTCTGAAGTCATTTGCATACTCTCCTTCTGAATCTTATTCCCCTTCAGCAGGGACACCTAACCAAGCCCACTATGGATCAGGGCTCAGCCTCGGCAGGCAGGGGAGGAGCTCCTCTTGGCCTGGATGTTCATTCAGGCAGGCAGGTCCTCCTACCTCTCTCCATTTCCTCCCTCTGGGAAGAGAATGAGACACCTCGTGCTCCAAGAGCTGCCCTCAGCTTTCCTTTCTTTTCATTTTCAGCTTTATTTCAGTCCCTCTTCTCTGTCATTGTCTGTCATTTGCCCACTATCCATGCACAAGGCTGCCCTTCCCTCAACCTTCCTATCTCCCCTTTGGAGTCCCAACCACCCCATGCCCTTTGCTTCCCCAAAGTCCCTTTTCCTGTTTGGAATCCTTTTTTCTTACAGTTGTCTGTCAGCTAGGCCTTCATTTTGAAAGCAAATAAAAGATAGCCTGTTGTGAGAAAATGGAGAAGTGGTGAAATAACTGGGGATAGGAGAAAGCTGGGATTAGAAAACCCCCATTTTGTTCTCTCTTTCTTTTCTGGTTTTGGCACAGGTAGTGTTGTATAAATTCTTCCTTTCTTGTCCTAGGAAAGGCCAGTTCCTGTTTTATCACAGAGGAAAATCATTCCAGCAAAAATGGGAGCATGCTATATATTTTGATTGTAAAAATGCTGCATTAGAGGAACTCATACAAATTTCAATGCTGAGCTGAAGATTTCAACAAAATACATGGCAGCAATTGCTGGAAATCATAATTAATAATTAGTTATTATCCTATAACTATCACAATAATTAATGTGCAGTGTTTCGCTTCACCGGTTTTTTTCAAAATATTTGATTATTTCTGCCTTCACGGTGTGAATTTCAGGTGCTGAAAATGAGTTGCTTTGCACCAGTAGATCTCCTGAATATGCAATGAAGAAACCTGCAGCAGCCAGAGCCCCAGCCAAGGCAGGAGATGAGACGGTGAGCTGGGAAACAAAGGTGAAGGAGAGAGGCAGTGAAAGCAGAGTGTTTCATACAATAGCTAAAATACAAACCTCTGGAGACGTACAGATATTGCATGAACATCAATTTCCATGCCCATTGTCTGAGCGGTGTTAGCGCGCGTGGGACCGCCGGCCCCCCTTCCTCTGGGCATCATGGCAAATCAGGAAAGAGCATAATTGAATCAGCTCCAGCACATGACAGGGCTTAAAACCCACCCAGAGGAGGCTCTGAAATGACCACACATCCCAGGCACCTTGGCATCCCCCCCTGCCAAATCACTGCTGCGAGGGAAGCGAGCAAGATTTAAGCCGCGGCAGGAGACGGTCCAGTCGTGGATTTCATTAGTGGTCTCTCTGGCCATCTGTGAGACTTTATGACCAAGAAGCTGGATGAGTCTGCTTTCTAGAAACTTCTTTAGGGAAAAGACAGCTGGAAAAGATGCAAGTCACAATGCTGTTTGTGGAGAGTTTGTTTTGAATTTAGGAATAAGACAAAATGCCAGTAGTCCGCCACTGAGATAACACATGAGAGTCAGAACATGCTGCTGCAGGTAGGAGAGGTACCATTCCCATTCCTCTCTCTCTCCCCTTTCACCTCTACATAAAAGTTGACAATTAGTTTTTACTGCACATACATGAAGGGAGATACATGCTTTGGCCTCTCTGTGAGAGCAATAATTCTCTTAAATTGATGTGTCAGCGAACTAAAACTCAATATTTTTTTTTTGCACGGTATATTTTGCAGTCAGAGGACCTTCACTAATCGGAATAAAGCAATTTGGCTCCCTGTCATTGCTCACTGAAAACATATGAGCTGGTTGGCACATATGGCCTCCTAGATTTATCAGTGTCTCCCAACTAGTGCATGGGAGGTTCAGGGCTGCAGCTCAGAGAGGAGTGAATTTTTATGAATGCTTTTTCCCCTCCCTGAGAATTCCCAGAGCTAGATTTATTCCTTAGTTTCAGAAATATTTTATTTATTATCCATAGCCCATATCCTCTTAAGGTCAAATCAAAGTCATATTTTACATTTTTTTATTTGCATTACTATGTCTTCATGGCTTTGTTCATGGAAATAAAAAGCACAACAATCCAAAATTTGGGAGAATTACTGTTCCCATAGCTCTTCTTTCATTTTTTTTCCTGAAAGTGCTGCAGTGTGAACATACACAGCTGTCCTTCCAGCGGGACCAGTGTAAAATGGATTTGCTGCATCTTGCATCAGGTTCATGAAAGGCCAGCTGTGGTGTCATGTCTTTGTCATGCTGTCCCCAAGGAAGTCCTCACCTTGTTCCCAGCTGAGCTGGAGCCATTTACACTGATGCTGTGCTGGGGTAGATGGGATAGGCATGTTTTGACAGTCAGCCTTTGCAGCTTGATTACACCAGAATATGCCCTTTTGCCTCACTGACTCTGTGCCTTGTAGTCCCCACACTCTCCTCCCACAGCTCCAGGGATTGCTCTTTGCCAGCTCTTGAACTTGTGCTTTAGCCTAGAGGAACTTGTCTCAGCCTTCAGATAATGTGAACCACAAAACCTTGCTGGGTTCCCACTGCAAACACCTCATCACACCTCTGGTTACAAAGAAAAGAGTGTTCTGCATGGGGTATGGCAGGAGTGAGTGCAACATTTACTTCAAAGCTGTGCCAAGGAAGCTTATTTGGGTTGGAGAACTTTTGAGTGTCCAGGCAACTCTTCCAGTGTGTGCTCATGGCAGAAGGGGCAGCCCAGTCAAGGACAGCCTTCAATGGGGCCAAGGAGTGTGGTTTGATTCCCACCCTGAGCTTGGCACAGCCTGGCACAAGGCTGGGACCATGCTGTTGGTACAGTGACAATCCTATGTCTATGGGGACAGTATCCAAGGCCTTCTTCCTGTCCTCTAAATGGCCTTAGGATGAGATGGGACCTAAATCACAAGCAGTTCTTCAGTGGGAACCAGGAGGAGATACTTTAATAATAGATGAAAAAAGTTTGCAATGTATGTGTTTGAGGAGTTCATTTCTTGCTAACTACTCTCCTAAAACCCCCTTTTCAGGCCATTCTCGCCTGAAATCAGAAGTATTTTGAGGGCTGGCTGCCTGCCTGGTTTGGTAAGAGGCACACAGGCACTGCTGTCTGGTTATGGACTTCTGCTTGCCCACAGGAGAACATCAGCTGACTCCTGATCCATGCAGGAGGCTTAACCATGCAGGCCAAGCCTTCAGCTAGGACATGCCAGTCTGCAAAGTGGCAGCTTGATCTCTTCCACACATGAGATACAACATCTGTGCTTGAGACAGAAAGGGTCACTTCTGTGCCTCCCTTTCAGCCTTTCCCTGGAGGTGACCTGCTGGTCTTAGCTGGGGTGAGGACATGCTATCTCTGGCTTCTACTGCTTTTATTTCTATCTACCATTGGCATGTGGTGGAGGGAACACTAAGAATATTGGTTAATAACCAGAGAAAAATATCTCAAGCCTTTGTAAGTCCATTTCCCCTTTTTAATCACACACTCTCTAATGAGCTGTATTTTTCTTACTTATCATTTCCTTTGTTCATGCCCGTTACAGAGTTACTCACAATTTTAGCTCAAACAATGCCTCTTAAATAAGGGGATAGTATTAAGTGCATCAGCACAAGGAGGGGAAGCTGATTTTAAAAACCAAAAGTGCTGCTTGATTTCCACTTTCAAAGCATTTAATTTCACCTGGTCCACACTTTTAATATTTTCCAATAAAATAACTAGATGGGGGCACATTAAAATGGTCTCAGTTGAGCTGTTTTAATAAAAGGAGAAAGTTTAAAGAGCTCGGCCATGGATGAAAAGCTATTTAAAACAGGCAGGTTGGGTATTTCTGGCATGGATGCATGAGGTATCTGTCTCCACCTCTAATTAAAAGGTCTGTATTGTTCAGTTCTACAGCACTCCACATGACAGACATATGAAACACCCAAGAGACCACCACGTTGTCCTGTGCTGCACCTCTCTCTCAGCATGGCCTTGTACATGTATGCCCAATTTATCCTGCCTGTGGGCCTTGGAAACCTGGGGTTTGGATCTTTGTGCCTCACAGTCCTGTCAGCCTGGCAGGGTGCTTACAGCTTTTGGAAGTGAATTATTCCAGGTAACAAAGAGTTCCTGCAAAAATGACACAATCTTCTGCAGCACAGGTAGAACTACAGAGTCCAGAACTGAGAACAGCATTAATGGTATGAAGAAAACTTGCTTTGTTCTGCAGCCTTCCCTGCAAAATGTTCCCATTGGCAGTTCAGGGGGATTTACACCAAGGAAAAAGCAACCAGGTGCTTTTCCTGCAGTTGTTGGCCTACCAGAAGTACCAGGGAAAGGGACTTGCTTGAATGGGGAGGTATATCTCATTATCTATCTGAGCAATTCCTAGTCTGTGGGAATCTGAAAAAGGGCTATCCAATGGGTGAATACACTGGAAATCCATACAAAACACTCACACATCAGCCTTGGTGCTAACTGTGACTTGCAATGCCTCAATCCTTTGTAACACATTGCCACATTTGTAAGCTATGAAACATCTAGAATGCTCTCTGACAACTCTCATATCTGAAGAAAGGGAAGGCAAAAAAATTATCTTTCTTTTTTTTTTAAGATCTGGCTTAAACAGGCTGCACATAATGAACAGTTTTGCATTTTGCCGTGCACGGCTGTTGTGTACCAACACATGGTGTACATCTTGTTTTGGATGTCTCAAAGTGCAGAGGCACAGGTTTCCCTGAATTTGGCCAGAGAGAGAAATGAGTGACTATAAACCAGGATGGAATTCCCTAAAGAATCCAGCAGCAAATACATTTTCATCAAGGGTTTCTTGGTGAGGGATGGCCCCCAAAGGGATCATTCTTCTGCTATGTAAACACCCAATGCAAACCACAGTGCAGTTTGCAGGTGACAACACATCCATTGTGCAACTGCACAGAAACTGCATTAGTATCCCTATAAAATGTATTTACTGTCTACAAGGAATACTCAGATGGCAAAAGCAGCATTAGAATTCTTTGTGCACAAAGAACTAATTAATTCTGACATCAAATGAGGAGTGTGGGTAGTTAATTGTTCTAAACTCCATTTCACAGCTAGGTGTAGGAGCAAGTAGAACTGGGTGCATAAGTGATATTATGGAAAGAATGGTCAAGTGACTTGTGTGACATTCAATAACCAAGGGAACAGCAGAGGCATGGATTTATCCACTTTCAGATTCCAGGTTGATCTTCTGTTTATTAGATCATATTAGATCTTGAAGGCTTTGTGGATATTGGTATGCTTTTATTGGCCATTTTCACTGCATTTTATTTCCCCATGGTTTTCAATCTTATCCTTTAAAGCCAACATTTGTTGTCAAAGATTATAACAGTGTACAACAGATTACATTTTAATGGAGGATTCTGAAATAACGAGGTACATTTTCCTCTCTGACTCTAGTCTCATTGCTTCCAGGGTGATCTCCTCCAGGACAAGGACACTGGAAATGTTAACAGACAAAACACTCTTGGGATGTGAACCACAAGTAACAGTGCCAGACAGCTTTTTCTGTGTTTGCATCTCTGAGGAGAGCTGCACTGCTGTGAAAACTGTGAGAAAATATCTTTGAAAGGGATGCAGGAAGGAGAGAAGGGAGAGGAAAGGCAGAATTAAAGAACGGTTGAATCAGGAAGGCACCTCTAGAGCGTGGTTAGTCCTACCCCTTGGTCACAGAAGGTCACTTACAGCAGGTTGCTCAGAGAATGTGCAGTCAGGTGTTAAATATCTGCAGAAATGGAGACATCACACTCTCTGGACAACCTGCTGCATGTTCAAACACTTGTATAGTAAAATGTTTTTTTATTACATTTAAATGGAATTTCTCTCTTGTCCACATTACCATGCAACCCTTCCTTGCCATCCTGGTCCACCACTTCTTCACTCTCCCATGACAATCCTGCTATACCACACTCTTCACCAGGTCGACCAGCCTGTTGACAAAGCTTCTTTGTCCCACTTCATCAGCTCTTCCTACCAGTCCTTGATGCTCAAGAGAGCCCCATAATGATAAAAGCTGAATATCTGCTGGTGGTGTTATCTGCACAACCAGATATTTACACACTGAATGTGTTGGTTTTTTTTTTTCTCAAGTCCTTCCCCATCACTGGCAGGGTTGAAGACAAAACCAATTTAATACACTGTAGGTTTCTCTGGGTGTACACTGGTGGGACACAGCACTTTACCTGAGTCCAGTGAGGCTTAGCAGGGGATCTGGGTGGTGTCCAGTGTGAAATGGCTGCTGCAGTGGGAGGATGATCCTCGTGTTTTTCTTTTGCATGATATGAAATAAACCATCTCAGGAACCCTGGCAAGACAGTCATTGAGTTTGGGGGTCTTTTTTTCTCTTATCATTTCGCCTGCTGAAGAGAATCTACTGCAAAACAACCAATGTCAGTACCCATAGCTCTTGAATTTTCCAAGGCAGCCTCTTCTCCATCTGGCACTGCCTCATGCTGCTTGCTTTGAGATCTCATGAAACCAGGCTTGCAGGTGGTATGATTGTTCCTTGAGATGCAGCATTAGGGAGGGCACCATCCCCTCCTGTACTTGCTGCATATTCCTTGTTGCCTTAGTTCTTTGCTCCATTTAGTGATGTGAAAGGTAGGAATGGAAGTGCTTTGAACAAGTCCCAGGGGCCTCATAACAGAAAAAAGAATATATCTGAGGAAAGGGAGAGTATCTGAGAAGAGAGGAGTTATCAGCATGAGAGACCTCAAGCTGAGTGACGGAGAGTTGACATTCCTTCTATTTATTTATAAAATTTGTAACTGTGAAAATTAGCCTTAGAAGCTGTAGCCCCATTACTGTTAGTTTTATCGTCCTTCTAAGACATACCCTGAGGCATTCCTAGAGATTGAATCCTACTGTACTTTGCAATAAGCCCATAATTGATTATGCTATGGAGCTTTAATATGGGTTGAGAAATGGAATCCAGAGTAAATACATTCAGAATTTTGCTAGCAGACCAAATTTAAAACTGGTTTTCTGAACCGACCAGGATTATTCCTTCTCAGCTCATGATTTAATTTGAACTAGCTACCCTGAGAGGTGCAAGTGTGTCTGGGCTATCTGCTTGCTGGGCTTCTCTAAAGCAGTTTATCCTGGACACTTCACCTGTGAATTTGTAAGGATAAGATTAGATCCTAACATTATTCAGTGGAGGACACTTTAGGTTCCACATAGTGCTTTCCTCTGTAAAGTCTGTCAACAATGTCATCAGACAATAATTTGATTTCTTTAATTTTTGAAAAACAAGCATATTGAACATTATTCAAGGGAGAAATTAATTTGGTGGTGGTGGTCATTTATCGTTGTATTTCTCAATTTTAAAACATAGTCCATGTAACCTTCTAAATTTCCCTTTGTTTTTCCTGGTTCACATGTTTGATGAAAACCTATTCTTTCTAAAAGAAGTTTGTTCATTTTGCTCAAAAATTGAGGAATGAGGTATTGGGCTCTTTCTCTTTCATTAGAAAGGTTCCCCTTTCCTTTCCTCAGGTGCTAAAGTACCATGTAATTTTCTTTGATATGCAGGTGGCTCCTGCTGACTGTAGCTAATTCCAGAGATTAAAGTAGGCTAACTTGTAGACCTGATAGAAACTGAAGTTTCTTAAAGCACATCATTTGCTTCCTAGGATGCATCCTAAACAGGTAAATGCTATGATGTTGGTACAAGCAAAATGAATTTTGTTCAGAAATTACAGAATTAGCACTGCTTTCTGACCATTTTAAATCCTGGATTTATTTCTGGACCATAAGTCATTACAGAAACATTTGCTTGTGACATTCAGACTTCTGAGTTGGATTGAGCTGGAAAGGTTTTGATTCACAACATATTTTTTATTCAAAATACTCCTCATGAAACAGTGCTATTGTCTCTGTGTGGTCTTCAGGGAAAAAATAATTTGTTTCGTATTTCCCACTGGAAAAGAACTCTCTTTCCCATTCTCTCTTTTTCTCTCTTTTCTCATTGATAACTACAAAAATTGGTTAATTTCCTCAGAGCCACTACACCACTAGGTCTGCTCCATTAAGAAATCATACACAAGGATTGTGTGTTTCTATGGATAATGTGCTAATTTTGATGAAGTATACTTTCACATGTTCTTACCAAATGTTCTGATACTGTATTTTTGTTTTCTGTGACCAAGTAAGTGGAACAAATGTGAGGTAAAGAGACAAAAATCCGTCACGCCAAATTGGAGAGAGATGCAATGAAACAGCAAAATTATTTCATGGTTTGAGCTCTTCCTTACTCATCTCCACCATAAAAGGGCACATGATACCTTTAACACACAATGTCAGCAGCTGCACATAGGTCAAGATGCAGCAAAAGTCATAGGTCATGAGGTGTACATGAACAAAAACCCTTTAACTTAAGCTTCTTTAGCAAGCATATTTTATTTGGATCAAGCTTTGAATCAACTGTCAAGTTAAATTGAAAGAAAAGCAAATATTTGGTAAAATTTTTGAAGACCTGTTCGTCCTAACGCTGACCTTGATCAAAATCAAGAGATTCATGCTTAATGTTATGCAATAAACTTAAATTTTAACATTATCCTTTCTCACCTTTTATCTGCACTTTCATTGCTCCAGGGAGACCTTGCATGTAAACTACCTAATCTTTGCTCTGGCACTGGGAGGTGCCTCTGCATACAATAGCTCTCTGCAAAGCTCTGATATACGTACCAAAATGTTTATCCCCATTTGAAAACATCACTTAGAGCTGTTGGAAACAGGAGTAGATGATGTGATCATTAAAACCTGAGGGTTTCACGTCTGTTAAGGGATTTTTTTGTTTCTCTTGTAAAGGTGGATTAACTGCAGAGCTTCTGGCAGGAAGGGCTTAATGGTGAGCAAATGTAGACCAAAATGTAAAATCATTGTCATCTGTTTGGTATGGAGGAAGAACTTGGATTTGGAGGGCAGAGCCTAGCAAAACTGTTCCTTGTAAACTATAGTGCTTTGTTGGGTAGAAAGACAAAACTGTGTGGAGGTGAGGGATCAGTGATGTGCTGAGAACCACTCAAAAATGGAGCTGACATTCTCTAGGACAAGTCTCTCCTGGTTTCTTTCACACAGACACATTTTAACTTTCAAAAAAATCTAGTTACAACCCCTTGCAGTCATTCCGTTGCCTGATGGTGTTGATACCTGTTACTAAAATGGACAGTCTTCCACTTTTCCCCACTGTCCTTCTGGCACAAAATGAAAAAGGAATGACCCCAGCAGTTATTGTCCTGGCAATGTGCTTGTGGAGGATGGTGATTCCCTAGCTTGCTAAACTCATATAGGGACAAGAAACTCTTAATAGGCTGACAGACTGTACTGCTGTTCCCTGTGAGAAGCACTCTCAGACCTCAGGAGTTACATGCACACACAGGGTAATCTGTGTGCAAGTATGTATGTCTGTCTTTAAAATTTGGAGCACCAATTTGGAGGGGCTGTGAGTAGATTCTGCTCCTTGATATGTTTTTGTGGGCATCTCCAAGGAGTCAGCATCTTCTCTAGCATTAAAGAGATTTCTTGATTTTGAAAGAGAGGATTTACTGCTAAGAACTTCGATTCTCATTCTCATTTGTAACCTGACATATTTCCCCTCCCCTTATTTGCTTGAAGTGGGAAAACAAAACTGATGAAAAAGCCTGTGTTAGAATTACATCATCCCCCGCCCCCATACATCTTATTGTAATACATCAGAGTATTTATGAGGTCTTTATTAGACAGGACAAATTTATTTTTCATTTGTGCTAAATTGTTTATGCCCTTTTAAAGTGCACTGTATCCTCAGCATTGGGATTTCGGTTATCTGCCTGACAATGATGAAGTGTTATGTTCTAACAAGTGCATTAAGATCTTGTCCTGGTGCATATTCTGTGCTATTTGTGAAATGACAGTGATAAGGAGAGACAGACAGACATGGAATGGATAAGGTGTGCATATATCTTAATTTTTAGTAAACTCAAGCCAGTTCAAGTTGATTGTGACCATTGATTATTGTCTGCTTTGAAAAAACCAGAATCCCCAAAGGAGTTTTCTCCTGCTTAGATGATTAAATTGGGGTCATATTTGCAAAAGAACTCATTGCCAATTTACAAATTGTGCTTATGAAGATCTGCTTGCTTATTTTGGAGCCTGGGTGACAGCTGATTGATCCAAGTGGGGGCTGCTACCAGCCCTATTTCTAATAAAGTTATTACTTTACTAGCAAGGAGCTTCTAATTAGTATGCAGAGTCTGGAGTGAATTCATTCATGTTAGGCATGCTGGTCATGTTCCTGGGCTTGTGTGTTCTGGCTAGCCTCTGGCTATCCTGGGAATGCAAGAGGTGCCTTGCCAGCATGCTGCAGCTTTTCCGAGGGAATATGTAGGAGTAATTAAGAAAAGCCTCTGACTGCACCAGCAGGATCTGTGCCATTCCAAGCTTCTCGTGCTTGATGAAGTCACTCACCACAGAGGCCAAGAGCTCAGCAAAGGGCTGGGGGCTGGGGGATGCCTTCCTGGGCAGGAGGGGACAGCCCAACCCTGCCTACACCCTAAAGTCCAGGCCAGCCATGGCAGGGGAACTCCTTGGGAAGGGGCAGGGCTGTATCCAAGCTCTCAAGTCTCAAGAGGCATCACACAACACAGGTGGGGGAAAAAAAAAACCACTGCTGTGTTCCAGTTTTGCAATATCAGCCCTGCTAATGCTGCTCATGAATATTTCTTCCTTTGGGAGGTAGAGGAAAACCTCTGTGCCTCCTAGAGGAATTTTCACTTTGTCTCCCTCAGGAAAATGAGCCCTTTTACTCAGGATGGCACAAAAAGAGTCTGTGAACTGTAGTCCTGTGGCCACTTGAAGTTCTCAGCTTAGCTGGTCTTGACTGATGGATCAAATCTGATTTAAAATAAGAGAATAAGTAGCTATTGATGTTTCTCAGCTATATTTTTTCCCCTCTCAAACCTCCCAAGAAACAAGGCTATTTTGAATCTTTTCTCCATGTTAATGAATACAGCCTCAGGATTTTTTCTCACCCAGTTCCACACTTTGCCTTGTCATCATATTAGAGAGTGGCACAGCATGGAGAAGAAGTAGAAGAAATCTCACTCTATGAAGAACACGACAGGAGAATGACACAGGCTAGAAGATGTCTATCAAATCAGCTCGTTGTCCCAGAGGGGGAAGGGACACACATGGCCATTAATCTGGGGAAAAATAGATGTGATTTCCCACTCTGATAGAATGCTTGTATTTTGGGTTTTTTCAGCAAACACTCAATGGTTGCAGGGAAGTTTGTTTGGATTTAGAGCACTGGCAGGAGGAGAAGGGTGGAGGTCATTGTGCTTAAAACTCATCTGACTAGCAAATACAGCTACTGATCAGATACTCACTTTATTGCTAGATTTCGCCTTTTCCTTCCCTGCGTGTGATTTTCCCTGGAAATGAGATGAAAGAAACCTCCTGACCAGCTGAGAACACAGTGTCATGCACTCCCAGGTGACTTTCCCTGGACCCATGTTACAGGGTCTGTGCTATTCATGATGCTGCAGGTAGAAAAAGGTCAAGCCCATCTTGCCTTTCCAGTTCCTGTGTCCAAACTACAAAGGGAAAACAGCAGCAAAAGGGGGGAGGTCTCTGCCAAAAAAATCACCAGAGCTCCAGATTTTCTTTAGCCATCAGCCTGGTGGAGAGTTAATGCCAGCTTGTGATTACTTAGGGTATTGTATTTATGACAAAGTGACATGTGAAGCAGGACTTGACACCTCTGAGTTTGTCAGGAAGATAACTGAGATCCTTAAGAGCTCTACTGACTGAACTGTGGAGTCATCATCCTCCAGATTTCCTGTGGAGAGCTGGGATGGGGATCTGATGCCCTGAAGAGGACACCTCGTGCCTTACCACATTGGAGACTGGAAATTCTGCCTTTAAGCTGCCTTAGCAGAATCTCATGTGGCCAGAGCATAATTGAAAAATTTGGTTCCAGGGCAAATTTGAAAATTAAACAAGGACTTGAGGGAGTGGCCCCTATGGAAACCATGTCAACGAACAAACAGCATCAGAGGATTTCAGTGATGTTTGTATAAGGAGGATAATGTTTGCTTGATTCTTGCGGGCTTTAACTGTCTGTCATCCTTCTACAGAAAAGCAACAGAAACTAATTGAAAGCAACCAAAACCAAATAGAGGCATGATAAGTTATTTGAAATTTGAAATTTGAGTTATATGGCACAGTTTTGATACCATCAGCAGTTCTGTGTCCATCTCTGAGGTTTTCTTCCTGTTACTTTCCTTTTTTCTTTCTGCATTTGTATCTTTTTCTTTCTCTCATGCATTTGTCTGCATAGAGCCACAGAGGCCTCACTTAAACCTACACCCAGCACACTCCATCCTCCCATGCAAGTGAAGCTCCTTATAAGCCCCATACATTTTCATTTGGGCCTTGATGTGAGCCCATGTTTTGGATGGAGGGTGCTATTGCTTCAGCAAGTTAATTTAATAAAAGAGCTGATGGCTTCTGACACCTTAAATGAAGGATAGAGATGTTTAATCCAACAGAATGCCATTGCAAGTCTAAATACATTTTCTGAGGCTTAAAGTGTAACATTGAAAATGGAGATTACCTCTCATTCCTTGGAGGTGCAGTGTCTGGGACAAGGGGACCTTGGTCCTGTTGGGAGTACACAGCTGCTGTTTGTGCCACTGCACAATGTGAGTGGTGATAATGCATTCTGAAATGTTTTTCCAAGTAGAGACTGGAACACACAGTCCTTTCAAAGGAGAAAGCTTTCATGGCTGTACTTCATGCCTATTCTCCATGAGCCTGAACTCAGAAGGCAGATGGGGAAAATGTCAGAGATTCCCAACAGAGAAAACCTTACATGAAGAAGAGCAAAATGTTAAAGAGGCAGTGGGAGAAGTCTCATAGCAGGAGCCTCCATTTCCACCCAGGCAACACTGAGGGCTGATCCTCACCCTAAAATCCAGCTGCAACTCTTCCTAGTCCCCTTTGAAGAGATCACTTGCAACACTGTTGTGCCTTTGCAGGACCGTGCGTCACTGAGCTACCGTGAGCATTTTCCAGGATTAACTCTGCTCTGCTCCTCAGTTGGTTTCAATGGGTTTAGCAAGCCTTTTTTTAGCCAGCGTGGAGAAGCTAATGCTCTTACTCCTCAAGCTTTTTAAAAAGTGCACGAAGCCAGATCATCCCCTCCCAGTTTTGCCACAGAAGGGATGTAGCCAGCTGAAAGCCTCCAAAGATAGTTTGAAATCTTTTTGAGGAAAGGGAATGGGGCTTAAGAGACCTCAGCCCTCAGCCTCCTTGCCCTCAACGCTGCAGTGTAGGTGAAGGGCTCTGTCAAATCCCAGAGAATAGCACAGGACTGTTCCACTCCCTGGAAATGTGCAGGCAAATAGGTCAGAAAAGGCATGATTCACAGTGAAACAAATTTCCTGTGTGGACTGTCTTGAATTCAAGACATTTAGGAAGACCTTCCCAAGAGCAGAGTGTAAGTCAGCCCCAACCCTCTCACAGACATCTGAGTTTCCTGGAAGCTTGTGTGAATGACAGGCTGATTGTTATGGCTGACATAAGTTGTTCATACTGAGCTCTGTGCAGAAGGACAAGCCTCCTACAGCTATGTAGACTGCAATATTTTACTGTACTAAGGTGATGGACAACATTCAGCATTTTTCTGCTTCTGCCTCTCCCAGATGACCACTTGAACACAGGATGAGAGAGGAGAAGCCCCTTGGACTGCAGCAGGCACTTTGGTGAGGAATGCCTGAGAGACACATTCCTGTTCTGCACCAAGGCTGTGTGTTCCCTCTGCAGAGTGGGACAGAGAGAAGGCCTCCTGGATCCTGTTCCGGTGCTTTATTTATGGATAAGATGGAGTTATTTGTTTGGATGGCCTCAGTGAAACTGTTACTAAACACATTTTATTTCTTAAGAGTTGAAAGGAGTCAGGCACAATTCTCCTAGGCACAGTACGAGGACCCTCAGGAGTTGCTCTGAAAAGCTCACGAGATAAATGAGGTTCATGTGAGCTTGGGGTGTTTCTTTTTTTGATTTTGAGGTTTTTCGAGTGTGTTCTGAAGCTCTTGAAGAGTAAGAGGTAATGTGTGTCCCCTCACAGGAGACAGAGCAAAAGCACATTCAGAGGGGAACAATCTTGTTTCCAAAGCCATACTCCTCACCAGGAGCACTACTGAACTGAGTAAGTCAAAAATTTCTGCAGGAAAGAGGGGGAATCACAACTGGCTGTGGCCAGTCATCAGTAGAAACAGTTTTCTGATGTCAGCTTGGCTTGTATGTAATTTTAACTACCACAAAGATTTGGAGGAAGACTGGATGACTCATCACACCTCTTTACCCCTTTTTAGGCAAAAAAACCTTAATGGCTAGTTTAAGAGCTAAGTAACAACTGCTTATATAACCTTGTTAAGTACATAGCAGAGCTATGGAAAATGGCTTTTCATTTTGGCTTTCCACTGACTCAGAGATTTTGTGTTTGTCAAATCAGGCTATTACAGAGCAGCAATGGAAGAACTAATGTAAACTAATTTTTAACTGCTGGTGCAGCTGGTCTTCCTGTTTTCCTGCTGCAGGCTGGTCACACCAAGCTCTCTGTGCTGCCCCGTTCTAGGGGGAGTAGGATTGTGTTTTCATGAGTGCTAGGCTAATCTCAGATGGAGGCTTGAATCCCTGTGAAGAGCCCAACATGTGTACAGAAACTGATTGGTCTGCAAAATTAAAAGGGCAGAATTCTCCAGATACAATTTTGTTAGAAAACATCTGCTGAAATAATTTGCTGGGTAGGGTTTTTAAATCTAAACTAGAAAAAAAATTAAATATTCCCCTATTTAATAATTTCTGTTCTTTGCGTATTTGGTGGTTGTGGTTTCTTGACATCCAAGTGTAGGTTTATCTTTTTCATTATCCCAACAGGAGGAAGAGTGAGTCACATGAACTGAATGAAACTTTTCCCCAAAGCCCAGATAGCTCAGAGAATTCATTTGAAGTCTGGGTATTGGGCTTAGGACTGTAGAAGGGTTTGCTGGAAGGTTTGCTATTTCAGGATTATTCCAGGTTGCAGCTTTTCAGAAAGGAGCAGAACTGAGTGCAGAGCAGCTTTGAATCTGGAAGTCCATTGTCAAAATTTTGTCTGAGTACAAGGGATGGTGGAGAAAAACTGATGTGATCTTCTGCATGTGAAACTGCCTCAGGCCTCCCTGCTCCAGAGTAGAGTTTCATGAATAGAGGTGCACATTCCCCTTTGCACTGTGAGCTTCTGAGTATTGTCTTTGAAACAGGCACACACAGAGACACACACAAAATCACATATATAAAATACTCTTGCTATACACTCAAACAACAACAAAAAAATCATATCTTATTAGCTGATAAAAGACTAAATAGCCTTATTGGAAAGCCCAGAGTCCTCCACCTGGCTGTAACTGCTTGGTACCAAGTGATCCATTCATCCCACACCTGTGAACCATCCTTTCCCTGCAGCCCTGGAGTACAAAAGAGAGTATGGCTGGAGGAAATCTGGGTTTCCTCTCATTTTCATTTTCATTTTGAGATTTAAACAATTGTATTCCTGAAAATGAATGTGCTCATCATGATTATTTCAACTTTTTTTTCCCCTCATTCATTATTAATATCAGGGCACAGTTTCATATTCCTATATAGCAAAAAGAAAGAAGAGTTTAAATAAAATTAATTGTCAAGGTTTAAATAAATTTAATTGCCTGTTAGGAAGTGATAGAGGCAAGGAATTCTCTTCCCCTCTCTCAGCTGTCTCAGCCTGAAACAGGATGATGCTTTAGGTCCTCCCTGGCACAATAATTCTGGGAAGGCTGTACTGAGAAAAGTCTTTCCCAGTCCATCTTTTCAGTATTTCCATGTAACTAAGACTAAAAAGTATTCTATAACTTTAATTAAAATCTTTTCCTTCAGTCAGATTCTTAGTTTTGCATTGTCAGTGTTTTCTGAGCTGTGTTTCCATTTCACTTTCAGTAAATTTAAAACTGAATGTGGCTTATGTGGGGATCATTCATCCATGCATGCAATCCACAGCAAAGAACTGTTTGGGAAAATACCTGGCATAACTTCATCATAGAAATTACAAGGACAAAATTTGGTCCAGGTTTCATTTTTTTTTTCTAAATTTGCCACTTTTTGTGAAAGGAAATGTAACTTAGCAGCAAAAAGTATGTTTGTTGTTTGATCTCCTGCATTCTACAATATTTGCATATATAGTGGCAGGCTTGTAATCTATCTTGAGCTAAAAAGTGCTGTGAATTTTGTGTGCAAGGTATTTTTCACTGAGATACAGTGGCTATGAGTCCAGGTGGGCACCTTTATTTTTCTGTCTTGCACCAAGGTAAATCTGGAGGGTTTTGTTCCCCCAAATCACCTCTGGATTTAGATGAGCACAGCTGAATATTGAATCTGCCACACCGTCTTCTCAGCACAAAGGCTCTGAAATGGATTTGTGAGTCTTAAATCAGTCCCTGGGGCATCCTAGTCCACACTGTAAAACCACCGTATGTAAATTGTCACCGTTAAATAAGTTGCTCAGGAGGGAGGGAGAACAGGATGGGAACTGGAAGTTCCCAATGTAGCCCATACTGGGTTTCAGACAGGGCTGCCCTTCCAGTTCAGAAGTCCCTGAAATGCAGGGGAGGAGATCGTATGGCTGCCATATGGACTGTGTGTGCCAGATGGGGAGGTTGCCTCCGCTACTCCCACGTTCTGCAGAAAAACAGAAATAACAAATGAAACCTAAGAGCTGAGCCCCTTTCCATTCAGCCACAGGAAGGGGAGTGCCAGGCCCTCCTTCCAGAGTATTTGCCTGATAATTCATTAGCTGGTGTCCCCCGTTTTTCATCTCTTCAGGGAAGTCTGCTCAGAATTTATTGCTGAGACATTAATGAATTTTTAAGCTGTCAGGGAGCAACGTAAATAAGTAGTATCCTGGATTGTTACACAGCCATTATCAGGTCAAAATGAATGCACAGGGACTGTTCCTTCAAGCAAAGAGTAAATCTTAACATGGAGTTACAAGGCACTGAGTCCCTCACAGGAATCCCTGCATGGCCCTGTTCAGTGAGGCTCCAGCTGTTTCCTCAACACTTCTCCCCTGTGAGGGCTGAAACAGTGTCCCCCAAGGAGAATATTTTGATTTTCAAGCTAGGCCCTGACAATAGCATTTTGTGGCTTAATTGTGACAGAAGGAAAAGCATGATGAAAAAGTTAAAGTGCCTTTGGCCTTGGCTTTTCCTTCCACTGGCCAGGAAGGCAAGGTTTAATCATATGGCTGTGAGTACTTCTATTAATTTTAATAGAACTACTTACTGCCTTTATAAACATAAGGAAAAAATGAAGCAGCAGATTTTATGATGGGAGCAATTCTAAGAAATCTTGTCTCCAGTGCTAGGACTTGATTTGTTCAGCACAAGGGGATTATTTGTTTGCTTTTTACTCTAGGGAGGAGAAAAAACTCTTTCCTGTTCCAAAATAGATAATCCTGCACAAAAACCAGACATGTTAAATATCACAAGCAAGGATTCACATGCCCTGGTGCCTCAAGTCCAAAAAAAGGAGTCACATTAATGTCAATGTGCTTTGGATCATTAGCTCTTAAGCCTCTAATGATATTCCCTAATGACTCCGCTGTTCTTCCTCCTCCATCAGACTCTCTCCAGCCTGCAGAAGGTGTGCTGACTTTTCAGGGTTTTGCTGCAGGACAGCCTTGAAAAGACACGTGAGTATCCCAGTAATATATGAGACTTTACCTGTTGGGCGTCCAGAATGTAATTTACAGGAGGCTGTTTCCACAATATTCATTACATGAAGGCTCAAGTTCTTACTCATTTTTTATTTCATTCATTTATTCTGCTACAGGAATGAGAATAAAAAGGAACACCTGTCCCACGATTAAGACAACTTGCCATTAATTTAAAACTGCAATACAGATACTGGTTACAGAATTGTCTCCTCCCTCCTCCTCCCACACACACATTTCTATATACTAACCAAAAGTAAACATTTTCCCCTGGTCAGGTCCAAGGCTGGGGCAGACCATGATGATATTGCCTTCAGGTCTCCCTGTGTGAGGCTTGGCACTCATGTGCTTTGCTTTGCATGGACAGAAACTTCCTTTCTCTGCAAAGCTACAGTGTACTCTGACTTTGTTTTCAGTCTGTTAATACAGTTTATTTTGCTTTCCAAAAGTAAGGGTGGGCAGGGCCCCAACTTGCAGCCCCACTATTGCACTTAGAGTTAACCCTGCCCATGTCCTGCAGGCACAAGTACAGCCCAAGGGATTCTTAGTCAGCCACTCTTTCCTGCTTGCACTTTCTCTGCCTCTCAGAGAAGTTGTTCTCAATTTAAGAGGGGCAGAACTTGACCCTCCAGGCTGGCCGTAATCGTAAAAACATAAGGAAAATTTGTAAGCCACATGCAGAATGCAGGAAGCATATGTATGTATGTATATAGGAAGTCCATCAGAGTTGTGCAGCAGGGAGTCCTCAAGATGTTCATAGGGTTTATAACTTAGCTTGCTGTTTTCTAGGTCCTAGCATACAGTCCTACCAATAAAAAGTACAGAGGTTGGCAGACCTTTCACGTTTGGGCATCTCTGGCCTCACCACTTGTCCATCCGATCTCTTCTTATGTTTTTGCCACACAAAGAGCACTAGAAGGACCAAAATTATTTTGGTAGGTAGATCTATCTTGCTGCCTTTTGACACTGCTGCTGCTCACAATTAGAGGGCCTGGGAACAAAACTTTCTCAGTCCATGTCTCGGGGAAAGCAGCACGGCAGCACCAAGGGAATCCTCCTGCTCTTCATGCTAACGGAAAAGGCACAAGAAAAATAATTCTTCATAGGAAAAACCTGGAGGAAAACACTGGTGAGCAGGCAGAAACATTTTTGCTGACTGACTGGAGAGAAATGCAGTCTGAGCACCCGCAGCCAGGCCAGTCAGCTTGGAGTGGTTTGGCTCTTTGGCACCTGGAGGTGCCTGAGCCTGCTGCGCCAGAGACGGCTGCAATCCATGGAATGAATTGCCCTCTAGAGGGACTTTGCTCCCTCTCCGCTGGACGCCGGGACACTACCATGGGCGTGAGCCTTTAAAGAACTAAACAGCCACAGTTCAGCGAGGTGACTGCTCCATAAATCCCCCGAACTCCCCTTCCTAAGTGGGAATTCACCCCTTTAGGATCATCTGTCCTCCCTCTCCGTCGCCTTGGCTGGGCACGGCAGGAATCATTGTGCAATCAATATTATTAATACAGCAAACCAGCACTGGCTCTAAATGTGCACATACCAAGCAAACAAATCGAAACGGCAAAAGAGGTCTTTGTGGTAACACAGCTTCAAAGCTGAGGTTGTAATCACACAGAAGCTAAGGAATGCAAATGTGTGGTAATCAGAGTATTGTAACTCATCCATCCAAATGTTAATAGTATTTTCTCACCATATATTACATTAGCATTAATGGCTTAGGTTCAAATTCTGTGCTGTTTTCTACAATTATGACTCATTTTTCAGCTAAGGGGACTATCCATGGTAATAAGCATAGCAGCAGCAGGATTTTTAAAGGCTTATGTGAGCACGCCGTGTGTGTGATTCTCCCTGTAATAACTTTTGAAACCCTCTGGCCAAAGCCAACAAAATGCAAAAGCACAGAAAGATTGCTTAGGTGATTCAGCTCCTACAGGTCTGTGAAAATAGGGAATTGTGAAGAGAAGAGAGCTGCCACTGGACAGGATGCTGTGCTGTAGAATGTGCTCAGCCCCTGCTGGACACTGGAGATCTCCCAGCAGAGAGAATACCTTCTCAAACCAAGGGAGAAATTCCTCTGCTCTCAGCTGCCCGTGCATTTTGCTCTTTTCAGCACCAATGTGCACAGAACTACTTGTTAATTGAATGGTGTCTTAAAGCAAGTGAGAAGACACATTACAACATGTATTCTAGTGTACCATATTCTGCAATTGTCCTAAAAGAAAGATAAAATAAGCATCTAGGTTGCTCTTGGTGTACAACCTGACTGCTTCCTAACCAGAAACACCATCACAGAGACAGAGGGCTCTGGTGCACTCAGGCTCCTACACTCGTGCCCTTCTCTGAATAATATTAACAATAACAACAACAACAGCAATGCCTCAATAAAATCCATTCATACAGAAAGCAGCAGCAGGCTAGACAACCCCTTTACCCTGCACCATGCAAGGAATCTTGTTTCATCATGCTTTCCCCACCTGCTCTGGGTCTTCCTCAAGTATGGATAAGGTTCATGCAAAGAGTAAATTCTTAGGCAGATATGAATTCTGTTACTTGAAAACACAACAACAAATATCAAAGGATTTCATTCTAAGGGTTGCTCGAACAGACTTGCTTTTCCTAACCTAAAAAAGGAGTACAGAATAAAAGCATGATTGATTCTGTGTCACAACTACAGTGATTATTAAGGTGTTATAAGCCAGAGAGAATTCCCTTTATTTTATTAGAAACAGTCCTAGAAATTAAGTTTATTCCTATCTTGATAAAATCAAGTCTGTCTCCCATCTGTCTCCTCCTCCTACATAACACTCAGGCATGGTTGTGTGAGCTAGTTTGGTTGATGCTTGCTCCTAATTCCCTGCTGCATTTTGCATGCATAAATCCCCAATCACTCAGTGTGAACAGCACAAAGCAGGGAATATCCCCACGTGGTGAGGATGTTTCAGTATCTTCACTTCAGAGGTGGCTAAAAGCCAGTATGGCAAGAAGGAGTAGCGTGGCTTGTCCGTGAGCCAGCTGGTGATGGAACGAAAACCAGACCATAGGAATTCCCATGCTGGGAACCTTAGTCTAGGCTGGACCCCTCCTTTATCTCTCTCATCTGAATCCTCAGGAAAGTGACCCAGCCTTTGTGGGCTCTGTATATGCTTATGGACACTAAAACCAGCCCCACTCTGCTTTTGGCATTCATGTTTTTGTTCAATGACATTGAACTTTGAGCTGAACTTCACCTGTACTTTTCCCTAATCATCAGCTTCCCTTTGCTTATATTCTTAAGCACGGATGAGAGTGGATGGCAGGTCGCTGGGTTAATCTGCATCTAATCCACAGCACAGTCACGATGAGGAGCAGAAGCGTGTTTAGCTCCCTGCTGTGAGCAGCTCTCCTGCCTGCTGGGGGTGGGAAATCCAGCAGGTTGATGCACTTCCACTGCTTTTCCACTACAGAGCCTGTAACAACAAGGATTCAGCTCTGAATGGGACCGGTTTTTGTGCCCTAGACAGGAGCAAGCCTTCACAGTCTTTTGTGAGCAGACAAGAATGTTTTCTTCTTGAATTTTTAGTCAGCTGTACCCCAAGAAACACTTTTTGTCCTGCTGGTTTTTTCAGAGCATTTGGAGAAGAGAACAGAGTAGGCAACCCTGCTCATCAGACTCACTGCCTGTTTTCTGATCTCAGGCTTGTATTCCTTCCCTCCTGAGTCACTGCTGTTGGAGTGGCCCAGTTTTGCCTACCCTCACCCCCTGCTTCCTCAGTGACAAGGAGGATGACTGTGCAGCGGGAATGCTCTGCCGCGGGATGTTTCCTTTGTGTGAGCCTTCTTTTGTATTTTGACGGTTTGTGAATGTTCTCATCTAACGCGCAGGCAGAGCCTAAATTTCAAAGGTAATCACTGCCTGCAGTGACAGTGTCAGGCGAATATGGGTCCTGTGTTTTATCCATCCAGGCCCACAGGTAAATAACATGAGTTGGGGGAGGGGAGGGGGGGGAGCAGGAATGATGGACACACGACCCAGGCTTCAACCTCATTTTTAGCCTGCTTTCCAAAGGAGAGGAGCTTCCTGCAATTCTATGTTAGCTCATTCAACCTTCCCATCATTTCAGAGCCTATTAGGAGATTTCCACTGAATTTGAGAGAGAGATGTCCCACATATAATTAGGTCTCTGAGTCTTTTTGGACCAGGCAACTGAAGAGGGACTTTACAAATTCTCCAGTGAGGGAGAGGCCACTGTATGAGTCCATCTGTCACAGACATTAACAAATCCACAGGCTTCTGCTCACTCTTGAGACCCAAACTGATGGAAAATCAGACCTCTTTAGATCACTCACTCCCGAAACAAACTTGTGCCTTTAGTTCATGAGGATCCATTCCCATGAACATTTATACAAGTGAGTGGGCTTGTTCTCACAGTCAATTCTACCCCTGGGCAAGGGGCAAGGAGTGCCAAGACATCCTGCTTCTGCATCCAGGACATCCAGTGGAGGCACTGGCTTGCATGGCTTCTTTATCTGGGGAAACTCCAGCCTGGAGGGTTGCAGTTCTCAGGCTGCTGCAGAAAAGGAAAGATGATACATGTTTTTGCCAGCTCTTGGAGGGGCAGGGAGAAGAATCACCTCAGTATTGGATGAACCTTTAAAAAAAAGAAGTTGGGTTCACTAATTCACTGAAGGTGGCCAGGGAAACATAGAAATGATTAAAAAAACTTAGGTCAATAACCAGTCTGCTTTTGGAGAGACACAGGAGTTCGGGGGGCGTAAGTTTAATTAAACCAAGCAAAAAACTGAAGGGAAAATTAGAAACCATTTCCAACAATGCTTTACAAAAGCTTCCCATTGAAACAGACACATTAATTGAATAGAAGCCGAGTTGTACTTTGATACATGAGCCCCAGTCCAGGGTGCCTCTTGCTGCAGAGAGCAGCATTGTGAGGTTTCATTCAGAAACAACAATCTCTCACCGTTATCCTTTCCTCGTTGGCAAACATCAGCTGCCTCCCTCCCTCTTTTTTTATTTTTTTCCCTCTCCCTTCAATTAAATCTTTAATTAAAGTACCATGACTCCCTTTCATTTGGAAAAGTAATTGAAGACACCAATGTGTAAAAAACAGGCTGAGAAGGGAGCTGGAGCAGACAGAGCACGGAGCATCATCAAGGCCTACAAAAATGTAGCCCTTAATTTGCCTTGGTGCCACATCAAATTGAGGCGATGCTGAAGTGATACAGCTGCAAGAACATCTGGAAGGGGCTGATAAAGATGGGTTGGGTCTGAAGCAAGCAGTGCAGCTTGGTTTTTTTTGTTTTTTTTTTTTTTTTTTTTTGCATCCTGAATGGTCAGCTCAGCACAGCTGGGAGAGAAAAGCAATGTTCACAAAGATACATTTTCTGCTAAGTTTCCATGCAGTGATTCAGGAGAGCTTGTTGAGCTGCTTGATAAGCAGGCTGGTGCCTAATAAGGATTTTCTGCTGTATCTTGTAGATCAGTCTTTGTCAGGTTTCATGGTGGCTCATCACCCTGACACGTTCCAGGACCAGGGAACACCTCTGCTCTGGCTGCACAGCTCCTTTTCCCAATATCTTTAAGAAACCTTAGCAGAAATTTGTGGTTACACAGATTATCTGGGCAGCCCATTTCCAGCTAGTGGCTTGAAGATGCCCTGGTTAACTCTGACAGTTCGGTTTTCTCAAACAGGCTTAAAAGCAGAACATGAGTTTCTGCTTTTCTGTAACTGGGTGGAATTCCACAGAGTTTGAGCTTTTTATGCCTTCTGAATTTTCTGTGGCAATAGCATTACATTTCTCTTCACACATTTTTATTAGAAAATACTTGAGCTTGGATAATTTTTCTCACCATCTTTAATTGCTGCCTCATGCCTCTGACACACTCCTGCACACCAAACAATTTCTGCTCTCTGATGAACTGCTGCAATGGGGAGTTTCTCCCTGCAGGCTCTGCTTGGGGCTGTTTTTACCTGTTATTTCCAACCTAGATGAATGTTTGTGTGGCACACAGTCTTGCTTGATTGATTGAGGCCAAGAACAAGGCAGCTTGATTCATTACTGGAACAGTATATGTGCATGTCTGATTGATAGGGGAGGGCTTGGAAATGAACCTGGGTCAACAGTCAGGCCCAGGGCCTATCTAGAGGAGCAGGCATAAAGTAAAGCCCAACAGCCACCCCCTGAGTGGCTCAGAGTGCATCATTCTGGGGCCGTGACTGGCTTCCCAAAATCCCCAGCATTGCACTGCCCACACCTGAAGTCAGTGCTAAAGGCTTCCCAAAATCACCAGCACTGCACTGTCTTGGTTTGGGAAGATAGGTGTCTGCCAGGGAAAGCTGGAGTTTTCCTTGGAATGGAGAATGTAAATCCCACACCACCACCACCCCCTTCCAAATTCTTATAATTTTGCAATTAAAGGCTTTTCATGCAAAGATTTGGGAATAACAGTTCTTTACTAGAAATACTAAGAATACAAATGTAGTAGTACAAAAACCAACCAAACAAAACAAACAAACTCCTAGAAACCCTGACAGAGTCAGAAATACAACCTGATTGCCTTGTTGGTCAGGGTATTGGGAGCAGTCCAAAATAAGCCCTCTTGGAGTGGCATACATAATTCTGTAGGAGTAGAGATGGTCCTTGTAAAAAACAAGGGTCCAGTAATGGTGAGATGGGTCTGGTCTTCCTTTGGGAATCTAGTGGAAAACCAGGGTGCCTGGTGTTCCTACATCTCCGTTTTANTAATGTGTCATGTCATTGGTGAGCCTTAATGGCCCATTGACAGCAGATATCCCCCTGGAGGGTGGACATGTTGTGGAAGAGATAAGGAACATTGTTCAACCTGATTTTAACAACTGGCCCATTACCAGAAGGTACCCACCCTCTACCCCTGGAGTTACAAGAGATAAAGAAAACACCTCCCCAACAGGTTTCAACAGATGGAATAGAATAAACACTTTTTGGTTACACAACCCAAGACAACTGCCCACACCTGAAGTCAGTCCTAAAGGCTTCCCAAAATCCCCAGCACTGCACTGCCCACACCTGAAGAGGTCAGTGCTGAATGCTGTGGGAACTTTGCTGTTGAGGTGGGTAAGCTTTCCCCCCAGTTTTGTGGCTGCTTCTTGGGCAGATGGATGGGGCTGCAGCTGAGGGCTGCTGGCTCTCAGTGTGCACAGTACGGCTGGTCAGCAATTTTCTGGCATGCTCCTCTGGCATTGCAAAACATAATACACTGGCATGGAATTACACTGGAAACGTGTCAGTTCTGATGAGATCCTCCCAGAAACCAGGCAGATGCAGAATGACATCCTCCTTGCCAAGCAATTTTTGAAAGCTTCCCTCCCTCCCTGCCCAGCAGCCCGCCTGGCAGGCTGGTGGGGAGATGGCAGGCAGGGGATAGAGTCTGCCAAGCCCCAGTCTCCTGGCTCCTTGGCAGAGGGACTTCCCAAGGTTTCCTGGCTCCAGGACCTCTTGGCCAGCCTTTGAGCCCTGGAAGTGCTTTGGAGAGAGCAGCGGACAGCCAGCCTACTCTGTGAAGTCTCAGGGAATTCCTACTTCAGCCCTACAGTAGAGACACAGATTTCTATCTTTATGTGTTTTCCTTCTCTTTTGGAATCAAATTTGATTGAGGCTTGTTTCCTTGGCTGGGTTTTTTATTTCATTGTTTCCTTCATTTTTGAATACAGAATTTCCTAGGGCACAGGAAGAACAGTTTCTAGTCATCTCTTCTATGAATAAGTTTTGCTAAGAGGAGACTGGGTATCTTACAGGATTTTTTTCCTCCTGTAATGCTTCTCTTCCTTGGGTCAAGCAGAGCACTGGAGTCAAAGATGTAAGGTGGTAGTGGGTGGAATGTGCATTTCACTCTTTTTTTCCCAGCACATTCTAATTTTTCAGAAAATCTGTTGATCAGGTACCTAATGATCCTTTCTCTTTTTTAACTTTTTTTTTCTACTGCATCTTTACTAGAGTGACTTCACCTCAAAAGGTCATTTGCTGGGAATTGAACAGTCAGTGAGACAACAAACAGCATCCTAATGTCACATATCCTTGCCCTGCCTCTGCCAGGCTCTGTCATGAAGAATCACCCTGGCCACCCTGGCTCTAGGGCACACATGGTCACAACCACATGGCTCTGCACAGGTTGGGAAGAGGCACAAAAGAGGCTGTCCCAGTTCAAGCTCTCCAAGGACCTCAGCTGATGTGACTGTCCTCATGCTGCCCCACTTATCCTGGCAAAACCAGCTCCAGCCTGACATTGTGTGGGCAGTGACACTACTGTGACCATTGTGTCCTAGACAGAACAAGGAGTTTTCACAGGCAGTGATCCAAAATGCTGCTCGCAGGCACTCCCAGGCAATTTGATACAGATCAGTGGGTGGATTTTGAGGATTTGAGTTGAGGGGAAATACTTGAAGGCAGCTCTGAGGCATTGCCCCTCTGCAGCATGCGTCAGCAACTCCTGGCTGCTTTGTCCCCAGGGATGGAAAGGGAGGCCAAAGAGGGGACTGAAAGACCAGTTTCCTCAGGCTAAGCTGGGAGACAGAGAGTCCTGCCTGGAACAGTGTCAAGACCCACCAGAGATGTCAGCAGGATCTCCCCTGCAGTAAACCCTTAGGGGTCATTAGGTGACGTTTCCCTCTTGGCACAGCTGCAAACACAGTCTGTTGCCTCTGTTTTTCTCTGCTGGTGTTGTTTTCCCACTGACTTTAGTGTTGATCTAACATAACCACTGCAGCTCATTCCCATCCTAGGATGAGGTATGATGTGAGGGAGGCCTGTTTTTCATTACTGTTGAACTTGCAGCACAGGAACTTTCTCTGACGCAGTTCACAAGGGGGTGAGGGGCTGGGAGGGAGGGTTAGTTATTACCTCTGTTTCCTCTGTTGGAGCATGGGCTTCTCTATCAAGCTCTGCCATCTCTCCCAGGGGCCAGCAACTAATTCCTCCATACCCCTGCACACTGGAGCCTCTCGTTACAAGAGTCTTCCAATCATGACAAACTATCTGTGCTGATTTTGTGCCATGAACTGTTACCCATTAGGGAATGAACTGGCATCAATAAATTCATTTCACTTACAACCTCACACTGTGCATGAATTGAAGTTCTAGAGGTGAAAGACATAAATTTACCAGGTGGGCAGGCACACAGCTTCCCCCTAAGACTGTGCACATCACCTTTGCTACGTGCACTGCTTCTGCTGGGCCAGCCCAACATTAATTTTGCATAGAGTAGATTTCTCCTGTTCCATGCACAGTCCATATGATTTATACCTGCCTCAAGTAGCTGTGTGAACAGCCTCATCACAGGAAAAAATCCTGGTTGTGCTTTTACCAAAAAACCACACCAACTTCAAACCAAACACAGCCTTTTGCTTTACAAGATAAGAAGAGTTGGTATTTAATTAACATGTGATTTCCTGGCTATGCAGACTCAGTAATTACTGAGTTCTCCCATAGCCCTGGTAGGGCAAGTGAGACAGCATTATTTATTAGGCAGAAAGGAGTTCCCATACGTGTGGGTCTACATCTCAGTCATTCTGATGGTAAATTCATCAAATTGTTCCAGCATATAAGGCTTTCCTTCTCCCCAAACACTCTTGTCAGTCAAGTGGCTGAAAATTTCATTCATTTAATGAGTTAAATGAAAATCTCACAGTCCCTCAGACAAATAGAAACTTCCAACCATTTAGTTGAAAGCCTCTTGTCATGTACATCTGCAGAGAAAGGACAAAAAAAAAAAAAAAAAAAAAAAAAAAAAAAAAAAAAAAAAAGAGAGAGAGAAAAGGCTTTCCCCAAAACGGGCACACAAAAGTACACACAGAGGTGGAGAGGAATGTAGCTGTCTTTGTTCCTCCACTCCCCTGAGTGCTCCTGATCATGACAGGGATCCTGTTAGGTTGTTCTCTGTGGACACCAAGTGAAGGCAGCCCTCAGCCTGGAGCACTCCCTGACCTTGTCCCCCTGTCTGGATGGTTTGGAATGGCTGGTTTGGAATACAGCTTAAGGGATGTAATATAAACTAAGGGAGCTTGAGATCTCTCCTTTCCTTTTCTTGAAAAGAATTAGACATGGTCATGGCTGGCAGGGCTGTAAACAGATATTAAAGTAAAGGAGCAGACAGGGATGTGCTCTTCATCACCCTTAGCACATCTACAGGTGAGAGTGTTGCTGGATGGGTGGAGGGAGTGGAGTCACAGAGGGTGTTTACGCTCACATTCTCTCCTTAAATTGCTTAAGACAGAGCACTGGGCATGACAGGCTGCTCGTCTGGCCCAGTGAGGCATTTTTTGTATTCCTATCTTAAAAGGGAAGGCTGAAAACTGCCTTCAGAAGCCATAGGAGGAGAGGCATGGTTTTGCTGGGTCTTCCAAATGCAGTAAGCACTGGAAACACCTCCAGGGTTTTTGCTGCCTGAGCTGCTTCCTTTTTGCTTTCATCCAGCACTCACACACTTTCCCGTCCCTCTGAGGACCAGGCCTATCCCCAGCAACAGCATGCAAAGGTCACATTTCTTGTGAATGTGCAGGAAAATCTGAACAGTGGCTGGGCAATGAGTCTGCTCAGGAAATAGACCCTTTTACATTGTTTTCTTGTGTTCTGGGGTTTGGGAGGGGGTTTAGCTTTTGGCAAAAACATCAAGTATAGTGATTTGGGAATACTGTCTAAATGCATCACAGTGCTTGTTGCTTAAAAGCTTTAGTCCTCTCTTCACTTGTATGTTCTGTGCTGCCTGCTTCAACTACATTAATTCAATGAACTGAGTCTCATTTTTGGTAAGCATCCTGTTGACCTCTCTGTGGCTACAGGAAGCTCTTCACTACAAACATTGTCTCTCTCCAGTCTCTTGTCAGCTCCACAGAAGAAAGATTGTGGTCCCCTTCTGCCTGGAAAGTATTTGTCTTGCTGTCGTCAATAAGGCTGGGAATGGACAAATTGCTCAGGAGGATTTCTGGGGGTGACATCAAACCCTAGACACACCTCTGAATGCCTATTTCCCCAGAGACTCTCCACTCCACATGAGAGGGAGAGCCACATTTCAGCTCCTTCCCTGCTTGCTCCCCACGCAGAGCAGCAGGACTCCAGCCCTTCCTTTGAGTTGTTGTGCTGCCCTCCCCTCCAAGGACCTCTAATGCAGTCACAGAAAACTCTGAGACCATGTGGGGTGGCCAGGTGGTCACTGCCAGGGGCACCATGCCATGTCAGTGCTGCCACTCCCCCCTCCATCCTGCACCGTCCCCCCTCACCACTGACCAACCTTCTCCCAGGGCATCTCCCATGGTCAGAGGGCTTGGAAGCCTCCTGTGCCTTTGGGGTCAGAGCCAGGCAAACTGAACCTGAGAGAGGTCACAAGGAGGGAGAAGGCAGGGAAACCCACATTCCTTCACGTCAGCAGCAGGCAGGACCTGTTCATATTGAAGCTCCGATGCATGAAGGATTATACTCCAGTCTGATTGTTTTATAAAAATCTGCTCCGGCACCTGTCCAGAGCCATGATCACATCTTCAGTCATGTGGCCAAATGCCTTTTAGTTTTAATCATTTGATCAAATGCCCTACTGAAACAGCCATTTGTTCAAATGATTGAAAGTTTGTCATTTGACCAAATTACCAGTCTGGCAGAATGACTAACGGGTCATGCCACAATGTCAAATTCTATTAATGTCACCTGGGAGAGACAAGTGAGGAAAGTAAGGGTTAAGGGGGGAAGTTCGTAGAAATGTTTATTCCCTTGCCATGTACACCTACACATACACAGGTGTGGTCTCAAAGAACAAGGTCTGAAATCACCAGGATGGCTCCACATCCACCTGAGCATGCAGTGGCTAGAGGACATGGATCATCTTCACAAGGACATCCCTCAAAACCTGGGGAGAACAACTTATGTCACTGAAGGAGCCCAGGGCTGCTCTATCAGAGGACAAAACTGGATCTGGAATCTACACTTGGATTTCAGATGAGGTCTGTCACTGCTGGGAGTTGTTGCAGGAGGAAACCTGGCCAAACCATGAGGCAGGAGCCATGGCTCAGTGAGAGCAGCCCCAGGCACTTCTAATGTCACTGGTGTTACTACACTTGCACTGCCTGGATCAGCTGGGGACACTGGCATCATTTCTCCTTCCTTCCCCCTCATGTTCCCGGCATTGCATGTCTGGGATGGAAGGAGAGGAGGGAGTGGAAGGAGAAAGACTAAAATGTAGCTTCTGGAGGAAGTAAGAACTGACAGCAGCCATATAAGGGGGCATTAACCTTTCATAAACCTGCTCTCTGGCCTGTGACTGGAACCAGGGAATAAATATAATTCTTGAAGTAGGTGTTCTGTGTGCAGCATGGTTGTTCTGACACACACTGGGATCCTATGTATTGCAGTTATATTTACAGGGTGTTGGTATAGAGGTGAGCTGGATTTTGCTAACATTAAAAAGGCAACAGACTTCAAGCAAGAGGCCAGCACTGAGGAACCAGGCTCTCTCATTTTTTAGGAAGGATTTGCCACAGACATTCCTGGTGAGTGATGAAGTCCTTATAAAGCTCACACACCCTGTATGGCCCTGTTCCCACACAGGCAGGTGGGTCCTGTGGTGTGACCTACAGTTCCAGACCTTCAAGAGTGGAACCAGTTTCGGTCCCTTCCCTCTCAGCTGCCCATGTTTTGCTTCAAGCAAGACATACAGGGTTGGTATGCCACCACTTCTCATCCAGATGTACAATTAGCCACTTGTTTATTCTGGTAACAGAGCACTGCCACATGGGCACAGCCAGTGAACCCTACACTGAGTCAAACATAATAATAACAGTCTGATTATCTGACTTGAACTCCTGACCTGCAGATGTGACACACAGCAGGCCAAGAAACAGCATGTGCAGGAGGTGTCTGTGTACATGAGCATGTGCACACACAGGAGCATGATCTCTGCCTCCTCAGGCCAGCTCCACTGCTGCTCCCTGCAGCTCCTGGCCCAGGCAGAGCCCTCTCCATCCCATAATGAACCATCTCACTGTGCAGGTGAATGATGACAGAGGTCATTAGTGCTGTCAGTTCCAGGCCAGCTTCTTTTGCTCAGACTGGATCAGCACTCCTGATCAGCATGTCAGGGCAATAAGCCCTGCAGCCAGTTGCCCAGCCTTGGAGGTGCTGGCTTGAAGTGCATGGTTCAGCACTGGGCTGTGCCAGGGGCATGGTGTCAGGTGCAAAGACAGGGCAGGGACTTTATCAGATGTCCTGCAGTCACATCTTTCCCCTTCTTGTGACTAGACCTGGAGTGCTTGAGATTTATCCGGTCACTGTGGTTTTTGCTGCTGACTCTCACCCCTATCCTAAGCTGTCATATAAAGTTGATTTGAACTCCAGCCTATGCCCTGTCCCTCCTTTCCATTTCTTCCAGCTGGCTTGTGTACCCCTTCATTTCAGCCTTCTGCCCACGGACTCTGTCCTCCCTGGCTGCATGAGCCACTTCCACAGCTGACTCCAGAGCCTGTCATTGTAAGAGAGGTGTTGTGTACCCTTTGCAGATCTACATATACTGGAGGACTGTCTGTACTGGGCCTGCAAAATGATATACACAGAAGCATGGAGGAAGCTGCAAAGAACTATATTGGCCATAAAAAGATCACCAGTTTAGCCTCAGCTTGAGGTAAATGTCTCAAGCAAACCCATTACGTATTCTGTGTATACACAATGGGCTTGATTTGAGATGTATTTATGCTCAAGAATATTATGTATTCTCTTTATACACCATGCAAGGTTAAATTTTTTTGAAAATTTATATTTGCTTTTTATCATATGGACGATTTATGGCCAGACCTCTTGAATCCATTTGAAAGTGTCTATTTATTCTCAATTAACTCTAAAAATGCTGGAGATCAAAAATTCACTTGCTGCTATTAATGTATTTAGGAGCTAGACTCAAAAAAGTTTAACTCAGCTCTTCTAGAGGAAAATGAGAATCCAGATTTGACCTGTTATAGATAGGGTTGATGTTAAAATTCAGCTTTATATTGGAATTTCTGATTGGGGGCATTTAGATTTATGGCAGTGATTTGGACAAGTCCCTAATCAATTCCTAGATAGTACTTTTTCATCAGCTGATCTGACAGCAGGAAGAAGGTCAGGATCATAAATTCCCCCTTCCTGAGTTCCAGGAGAGGAGGTGGAAAGTGCGTCCCCCAGGTGAGCAGCCAAGCCAGGAGCAGAGGCCAGGTCTCCTCCCTCCAGCTGTCCAGGCTCCTGGGAGCACTGGGTGCCTGTCACCACCCTCTCAGGAGCTCAGCTTGTCTGAGGACACTGGAAAGGGTGACCACACACTTTCCAGGACTGGCTGTGTCAGGTGGGAGTGGGTTGTTCAGCCTGGGACGTCAGCACAATTCTCCTTCACCCAATACATACCTCCTCCTGTTCTTGCCTCTTCCCATTTTCCTTACCGTGGCCTCTCATGCTTCCAAAACATCTGAGGGATGCCATGCAAGCCAGGCCAAGATGTCCTTTGAGGGGGAGTGTGAGCAGAGAAAATGCTGCTCTTGGCACGCACGGTGTGAGCTCCGCAACAAGGTGCCCTGGACAGTCATCACCACTATATTTAGCCATCTGCATGAGCCATCTGATCTTCAGCACTGGAAAGCTTGGATCTAGCTTTACACAAGCTTAGCTAACACTGTGTGGGTGGGTTGGAGCTGCAAAGTGCTCAGGTTTGGACTCAGTCCAAAAAAGACTAAGCTGAGAAGAGGAGAGTGCCTTTCACCCCTGGGCTACCTCTGTGGCTCTTTCCCTTCCCAGGTGCTGTGTACTTTCAGCAAATCCTTTTCCTCACACTCTGCTTCCTAAAGCTAAACTCCTGGTCCCTCCCATTTCCTTTTGCTTCTCAGTGTCACCTTTTCCTTCTTGCCTCCTTCTGCTTGCTCCTGCCGTGATCCTACATCCCTCTTGTACCCTGCACCATTAATCCCTTCCCTCCCCACATACGGGAAACAAAGGCTTTGAGGGTGTTGGTGTATTTGTTTGTCCCCCTTGGAGGGTTGTCCAGATCCTCCCTCCCCACCTCTGTGAAGCCTTTGCTGGAGGAGGAACATCAGCAGGGAAGTGTAGTGCCACATCAGAAATACCTGAAGTACTCATGGGCAGGGTCAGGAGGCAGCGACCTCTGCTTGCCTCGGCTGGTGCAGGCTGCCACCTCTTCTCTTTTAGGATGGTGATCTGACTCTGCTCTGTGATGGCAGCCTCCATTTTCCCAGAAAGCACAGGAAGTGCAGTAAGAAACCAAATTCACTTGTTCCCTGGAGGCTGGAATGAACCAGAAATTATATATGCATCCATATTTGGGTAATGATATTTTCCAAGTCCTTTAATATCCTACAGCTCCAGTCACAGCTGTCTGACTCCTGCAAGATGTGGGAAGGAAGAGCAAATGTCAGTAAAATTGCTTTGTCTCTTTCAGACCAACATCACATCAGCTGTCTCAAGGGCAAACCCATGCCATGTCCTTCCCCCCTTGTGCTTATAGGAAGGTTTTATTCAATAAAAAGGTCTCTCCTGATGGATTTTTTGGAGAAGAGTTAGGACTCACCCATGCTAGGTAACAAGACTCCCATGTCCACCAGTGATAAAGTTTGCATCTTCTCAGCTTCATTGGTGTGACCTTTTGTGACTTTGCTGGATCTGCATTGCACCTCAAACACTTGGGCCCCCAAACCACAGTGTAGCGCCACATTTCTCAAGATTGAGCTTCAGATTCTTCAGATTGAAGGCCAAAGGAAAACACCCAAGGATCACTGATTCCCATGGGATAGAAGATGCCCACCTCTAAGTGGGACAGAGGAGAGAGAAGGTTGCAGGAAAGAAGGAGCAGAGCTTGCATAGACAAGACCTCAGGGAGACAATCCCCTGTGCTGGAGGGACCACTGGTTGAAATGGGAGTGAAGTGTTTGTGGATCTTTCCTTGCCTCCAAGGAAGTGTGAAAGGAGAAATTCATCACACCTGTTCACTGGGGAGCACAATTCTAACTGAAGCTCACAGAGGAAATTTGCCTGGCACTGCTGCTTGGCTCAGGAGTGAGGCACAGAGACTCACACTCTGCGAGGGCTTGAGGCTGGTTCAGCCTGGATTTCAACCTCCTTGTACACTGAAATACTCAGAAATGGATTTTTGTTACATGAAGGAATCATGACCTTTTATTCAATGCAAAATCTGAAATTGCCAAGAGAGATTTTTAATGAGTCTTAGCTCAGTGTGGTTTTCCAGATCAGCAGCACAGGCATCTCTGGGAAGTGCTGTAATAGATGGGTTTTATCTGGCAAATGACCACTGCTGGTTCTCTGAACATGAAATTAAGGGGAAGGGCTTGTGATTTTTATATATACAATATTCTCTTTTTTTTTTTTCTTGGTTCCTCTCTTTCCAGATGTCTGTTATCACACTACAGGTAGAGTAGCAGACTCTATCGCCTGTAGGAATAATGTAGGATGTGGGGAAGGGAATAAGGCATTAGAAGTCATGCGATCAGTCTGGGAAATCAACTGGGGAATGCACAAAAAACAGCTTAGTTTTATCAAATATTACTTTTAAAGGACATGGGCAAGAGGGGATACTGAGGAAATCTCCTCCAAAGCATTAAAAATCTGTGCTAGAGAACAGCTGTCCAATGAAACACATAGTAAATAAAAATGCAAATCCTAAAACACAATATAAAACTCCATACAGCCCCAAGACTGAGAAAGGTCACCGTTTTGGGAACAGCAAAATCTTCCAAGTAATTGAGGCAAGGTGGAGCCTCAGCATGTGGGTAAACACTTACTGCAACTCCTGAGAGAGCCTTGTCAGCGTGGAAACCCCAAAGGCACTTCTGGAAGAAAAGGCTGGGACTGGGGGAGGACTTCTTGGTAAATATTAGCCTAAGCAAACATAATAATGGGACCAGAATCAACCCAGAAACCGCCCAAAAAACAGTTCCAAAAAGCAAATAGGACCCCCTATCTCCATATAATCACACATGCCCAGCCTCATCCGTGAGCGCAGTCTGGCTGGATCGGGCATGGTGGGAGGGAACTACAATCCCATCCTCCAGCTAGCTGCTCTCCTGAAGTCTGGCCTGCATTCAGAATAATCTTTTAAATCCCTCTTCTCATCTCTTTGTCTGCAGCTGTGGTGAGCAATCCCAAAATGACTGAGCTTTCCGCTTGCCCTCCATTTGTTCAGAGCGCTGACCTAATCCTCTTTCAAGGGCTCCTGGGGTACAGCAGCCCAACCACTCAGCCACCTTCTCAAGGACCTTCCTCCACCATGGACCCCAGGATTAGTCCTGAAACATGAGACCTACTAGAGCCTTCTGCTTGGCATGCTCCTAGCTGATTTTCCAGGGCCAGCAACCTCATCAAGGGGAATTTCCTTTGACGCTTCCAGTGGGGAAGAAAACGTTTTCAAGAGGGCTTTAAAAGCAAAGCTGCTGCTGGCTGATTCACTTGCAGTAATCCAAGGCAGCAGAGGAGCTCACAGCCATGGCAGCAAAAAGGTTGCTGGACCAGGGATGCTCACACTGTTGACAGGGGACATGGGAGGCACTTTTAGGATGGGGCTCAGCAGCCTGGCACTCCAGGGACAGAAATTAAGACTATGGCAAGGAAAGCCAGTAAGCAGGAGCTGGCACAGGATTTCCTGAGTGTTATCTAGTGCCTGTGAGAGAGACTGAAGAAAAAGCACAGCAAAATAGCTCCCTGGGCTTGTAGCAGCAAAGACAGCACCTCACACCCCAGAATGAAGGATCAGCAGGGTGGCTGTGTGGGACCAGGGCAAAACAGATTGCTGGGAAAAAGTTGAGGCAGGTTACTGGGGAAAAGTTGAGACAGCAGAGGAGAAAAGAGCCTTGTGTGCAAAACAGAAGCTCAAAGTGCAAAAGTAAGACAAGGAAATATTTTACGTCTTTTATTAACCCACTTGAAACAGCAGGACAGAGAGCAGTATTGATAAATAGTCGTACTGGGAAAATTTGCAGACCTTTCCTTCTGGCACCACTCCACCACTGGCAGCCATACAGATGAATTAACAGCTCCGATATCTAACCCTGGTCGTTGCTGTAGCAATTTGGAAAACAAAGCTCTGGGTGTCCTGGCTGCCTCACAGTTGTGCAATGACCCACCACATCCCAGACCCGACACCTACACCTTTGGCTCGCTCTTGCTTTATGAAGAAAAAAGGCCAGTGCCCTTTGCAGCACTTTCCTGGCTGCCTGCCTGTTCACAGTGGCTCTGTGGAAAGGTTACCAGGGGTTGGAGAAGTGGTGGTGGATTCGGGAGAGAAGCTCAGACACTTCTGTGCCTGGTTTTCCCTTCTCTGCCTGTTCCTAGCAAGGCTGCTGCAGCAGAGTGTAGGAGTGTCTCACAGCACACAGGGCAGGTTTTTCAGAGTGAAAGGTTTTTCAGATGAGCAGGAGCAGTGGATGAGCCTGTCTCTTGGGCAGTGAAAGCAGTGTGTGCGTGCGAGGTCACTGCTCTGCTCATCAGGGCTGGGCTGGTTTCGGTGGCTGTTCCACCCAATGGTGCCCAGCACTGTTCCCATGTCACGCAGTGCCCATAACTCACGGAAATAAAGCATGTCCGACACCCCTCTGAGACATGTATTCTATATGAAAATTTGGTTTATTACTGTCAGACCCACAAATCTGGATCCGCTGTGTAATTCTACTGGCGTCCATCAGTCAGACAGACACATTTAATGAGAATGAGAATTTATACCGCTACTTCCTATATTGGCTGCTGCCGAAGTGCAATCAACAGTCAGGATCTTCCCTTGCCAAGAAAATTGTTCCTGAAAGAGTGCTGGCATTTGAACGTTTCAGGAGAGCAAACCCACAGATCTAGGGGTGCCTCTTTGCTGGATGCAATTCTCCTGTGCTGGATAGAGAACCAGGGCATCTGTCCTGTCTAGGCACACAGGGGATGTGCAGGCAGTTGGTAGAATGGATAGAAATGTATAATGGATGATCTTGCTCAGCACTTGGGAATGTGTATTCCCTGGTCTTCTCAGGAAGCAGCATGTTTGATTTCCTTCAGCTATTTTTTTAAGGACTGTGTTGTGAATATTGACATGTTTAGGTGTATTTGCATTGGCTGTTGCTGTGGGGGCAGGGAAAGCTTCTCCAAATGCGTGTGGGAAGTCAGCCTGCCTCTTCTAGAATAACACCACTGAAAACCCTTTTTCTCTTTATCTTTCTTTCCCTTTCTTCACAAACGTTTGCCACCATTCTGGCTGCTGAAGAGAAGTCAGTGAGAGCTCAGAGAAAGAGGTTTCATGGCATTTCAGCATTTGGCAATGGCTCCTGTTTATCAGATACATCCACACCCCAGGTTTTCCCCTGCACAGGGTGCCCCTGTTGCAGCTTGTGTTACATTTGTGCTCTGGGATTGCCAGAGCATTATTAAACCAAAGCCTTCAGCCTTCAGCTCCCTGTGACTGCACATTTGCAGGTACAACTTTCAGCCATGATCAGGACAGCAGGAAACCCTTGTGCTGTGGTTACATGGAGTACACCAGCAGTGGGCTGCATGTCCCCTGAACTGAACCCTGATGGCAATTTGTGTTTCAGGAGGCAAAGTTCTTGGCAGTCATTTTGCTTCTGTATTAGATACTACCTTCTTTTAAAACCAGGTGTCTTGCACTTTGACTCAGAACTCAAAAATAGAAAAGGAGATGAGAGTGTTCCTTCAGAAAATACCCCAGTTTTACTTTTTGACTGAATTTAGTAAGTGTTTCTCTGGAGCAAAGAAATTTTCTCTGTCTGGATTTTGAGCCAGACAAGAGACGGAGAAAACAACCTTTCCTTCCAAAGTCAATTTGGACCAAGATCATTTTCTTTCCTCTGACAGGCAGGTTTTCCAGCCTAGAGCAAGGTACTTCTCATGCACTCTTCATGCTTTACTGAGGAGCAGAGGTCAAGGGAACTAAAAGACCAAAGCTGCATTGGAAAAGACCTGTCAACACCTACTGTTTAATCTGATGCTGAACCACTACCCTGCATGTAATGTTGTTGGCAAAGCCCACACATCCATGGCCCTGCAAAGAAAATGGTGCTGCAGTTCTTGCAGCTCAGAAAGTGTGTGTTGTGGGTGGTTCCTAGCCTGAGCCTTCTTCTCCACACCATCAGCTCCCCACCATGGGAGACCACAACCAATACCTGTCATGACTCTGGCAACACCACTGGAGAAATGCTAAAATGCCTAAAAAGCCTTGAAAGTGCCAAGCATCCACATTTCCTTTTGATTTATATGGGAGCCGGAGGCACAAAGCACCTTGCAGGATTTGGCCCTGTTTCAGCAGATGCTGGCTGAGAAGGGCAAGAAGGAAGACCTTGGGAACTACAGGCCTGTCAGTCTCACTTCAGTGCTTGGAAAAGCTATGGAGATCATTCTGGGACGTGTTGAAAAACACCCAAAAGACATCGCAGTCACTGGTCACAGCCAGCACTACTTCATGAGAGGAAATTCCTGCTTATCAAATCTGGTTTCCTTTCATAAGGTAACACACCTAGCTGATTAAAGGAAGCCAGTTGATGGAATTTTTCTGGATTTCTGTGAAGTTTTCAATACTGTTTCTCACAGAAACCTTCTGGACAAAATGTCCAGCCCACACCAAGATAAACACATCATGTGATGTGTGAGCAGCTGGCTCACAGGTTGGGCACAAAGGGTTGTAGCGAATGGTGACATCAGAGTGGTGACCTGTCACAGGTGGGATTCTGCAGGGATCAATCCTCAGCCCTGTGATCTTCAACATCTTCATAAATGACCTGGATGCAGGATTGGAAGGGATACTGAGCAAGTTTGCAGGGAGCACAAAAGTGGGAGGGGCTGTTGATTCCCTGGAGGGCAGGGAGGCCCTGCAGAGAGAGACCTTTACAAATTAGAGGACTGGGCAATCACCAACGATATGGAGTTCAACAAGGGCTCATACTAGATTCTGCACCTGGGATGGGGCGACCCTGGATGTACAGATAAATTAGGGAATAAGATGCTGGAAAGCTGTGAAACAGAAATATTCTCTGATTCTGTGACTGTCAAGACTGTCCTTTCCCCCCATATCTTTTCCCCAAGGAAGAGATTTATTTAAGATTTCCACTTTGCAAAGGCAAACTAAGGCAAAAGCTATTCTGGAGGCAGAGAAGAGTAACTGCAGTTCCCTTTCTGTTTTCACATTTGCAGCTATAAGGGTCCATTTTAAGTGACTAGGGAAAAAATTGTGATGCTATTCCAACAGTGGAGCAAATTATTCTTCACAAACACAGCTAATCGAGGCTGCGGGGTTGCAATCATTCATTATAGATGGGCGTCAGAGGAGAATAGAATGTGTCTTCTAGCCAGCTGCTAACCCCAAAATTAGAGGAGCCAAATACAAGAACTGAAGCTTCCTGCCTCCAGAAAAAGGGGCCTGGTTTAGTGTGAGAGGGAGATTCCTGCCCTTGAGATCCTTTTGCCAAGGGATCCCTGATGTCCAAGGCTCAGCAGCCCTTCCTTGCTATCCATCCCTGTAATGTTCAGCATCACCACCCTGGTCAGATTTTGACTGCAGCAAACAGAAATCAGGCACACACAAATCAGGGGTGTGCATGAGGATGGTGATGCCACAACATCCCTGGTTTGTTAAAGCACCAGGCTCTGAAACACCAAGTTGCCAGGGGTACACCAGCAATTTTCAGACCTGTGAGCTGTTCTCATCAGATGATAGAGCCTGGTTTCATAGCTTTCCTCTGGGAAATCCCCTGAGGCAGGAAGGCAGTTGAACTACCGTGGTTATAACTTTGATATCTGAATGAATATCTGCTAGCCTCAGGCAACCGGGCTTCTGTTAATTTTGACCAGGGAGCATGATACACTGTGGCAAGCCGTGTCACTTAGGATTGTATCTGCTTAGACATGATGCCTCTGAGTAATGTAATTTATATTTCATGCACAATTGAAGCAGCTAATGGTATAATTCTCCAAGGGGGAAACAAGTTGTTACAGCATTAATTACATTGCAGTTGCCATTTTTTTTTCTTTCCACCCCGTGCCGAGCACTTTCGAGTCATCAGTTCAACGACAGCAGTGGCTGGTGTCACATAAAAGGCTCCCTGGCCCTGCAGCCACAGGAGAGGGAGGCTGGGGTCACTTCCCTTGGGGGGTGGCAGGCAGGTGGTCTTGGCTGCTGAGGGCAGGCTGCCTCTTGCATGTGCAGCCCAGAACTGCAGCCTGGCACTGGGAAATGGGGTTTGGAGAGGATGAGCACAAACTGCATTGGAAGGTGGTGAGAGGGTGTGGATCCTGGGCAGCCCAGGGGGTGGTGAATACTTAAGTAGCCTGGGATTTGGAAGAGGGGTGGCTGAGTGCCTGTATGTCTGAAACGTGACTGTGACCACTACGGAGCAAGGGTAATTCAAGAAGCGTATGAAAAGTGGAGGGAAGTTTAAAAAGCGTTTGATATCTCTGCCAGTCCAGCTTTCCCCTCCACACAGCAATCACAGAGAGGGTGCCATGCCTGAGAAAGCATCTGCAGAGGAGCTGAGCACAGAGCTACAGCAGCACAGCTGTCCCAGGTATTCCAAGGAGGGGATTTGTCAGCAAAGGGAGCTGGAGACTCCCAGACACTGGGAGCTGGGCTCGGGGGACAATGCTGACCAGACTGACCCAGCTGGGGGGCAGCAGTGCTATAGGACATCCCTGTGACCATGGCTGAGCCATAGCCACAGCCAGGGGCAGGCAGAGAGGCCAAAGCAGCCTCAGGCAGGGCTTTGGGAACTGCTGGCTGTGGGTGGCTCTGGGCTACAACGGGTGCTTCTTTTTGCAGTTTGAATACAGCATCAAAAACCACAGAGCCAGCAGCTGAGCCAGGAGGAGGTGTAAAAATAGAGCCACTGGTACATACACAGTGTGCTCGGGCTGGATGTAACCCGAGCACACACTGATGTCAAAAAAAAAAAAAAAAAAAAGAGGGAAGGGGAAAGGGAAGGGCATAATTACACAACTTTGGCTGCTAGGAAAAGCTCCGAATTAAAAATAAAACTCAGTGTGTGTGTTTTGGCTCGATGGCATGTCTCAGAGGGAACCAGCATGCTGAGCTGCCAAAGTGTGAGGCCGGGATCAAGAGGAACATCTGTGTCCGGACTTCCCGCGCTGTCAGGGACTGGCGGGGTGGCAGAGATGACATCTCTAACCAGGAGGAGGGGCAGGGCGTTGTGACAAGGTTGCAGGAGGGAGGTGTCCTCTGCCTGCACTGAGAGCACCACTCATAGCAGCCAGAGTCGTACGCACCAAGAGCCAGAAACTCTTTCTGGTGTCCTGGATCGGAGCTCTGCAGAGTCCCACGGAGGGTGCCAGGGAATGTTCGCGCTCCCTTTCCTCAGGCACTAATTCCGTGCAGTCGTTTATGCCAAACGATAAAGGAGCTGATTGCAGATCCATATGGAAAATGATGCCGTGTGTCTCTGCAGAGATATTCCAGGCATACCATGGGACATAAGATCTGAAGGAGGGAGAACTGGAAAATTATTTATTCGCAGAGAAATGCAGCTTGTTGGAAGCCAAGATTATTCAGTTCAGTTGAAGTTTAAACTAGAAAACAGCTTTGGCAAGAAAAACGTATGCAGAAATTGTTTCTAAAAAATTCATTAATATCTCTCTGTTTCATAGTCACTTCCAAGAGGAAACATCTCTGTGGGGAAGGGAAATTCCAGTATTATTCGCTGGAGGACTCAAGGACCATTCTCCAAGGGGAGGAGCACAAATGCCCTCAAAGTGGTTAAATATAAATCAGTGATTAAATAATATTAGCATATTAGCTATTCATTCCTGTGGGGACTCCACCTTCCCAAATGATGCCCCCCTCCCAAAACTGTGAAATCCCTCATACCCTGTCCCTGACTCTGTGGGGATGCTGCTATTTACACAGGAGCAGAGTAACCTCCATCCCTGTGGGATGTGCTCCTGCCTAACAGCTGGACACTGTCCAGCAGGATGGAAGACTATGTCTCAGTCTCTTTCTGCAGCAAATCCACAACTGAGCTCCATTCTGTAATATTTTAGCTGTGAAACTTAATCCACCATTTTTAGCTTCTTTGGGGTGTGTTTGCACCATTCTGATGACAGCACAAGTATCTTCAGCTCCACCCAGCTCTGGATCCCTTATCTGAGGAGTGGGACTCTTCTTTCTTGGTCTCCATATAAATCTGAAAAATACAATCTGATCCAGAGGAAGATGTGAAATAGATGTTCTCCTGTGGAGTGAATCCTTTTGGCTGATGCAAGCACACAGCCAGGAGGACTGGCACAGCTAGACCATGCTCAGGGCTGGCTAAATGCAAGCCACCTTCAGCCTGGAAGCCAGATAGCCACAGGTCCAGTCTCATGGGGAATCTGGACACTGGGGCAGTGTCTGAGCCAGCTCCAAACATCCACCCAGCAAGCCTGGGTCTGGCTGAAATCCCTGAAATCCCAATGTCAGCTCTGACACTGACCCAAAGTGCTGGTCACCAGCTGAGATCCACTGGACCTGTCACCAAATAAAATTTGCATGCTTTGGGATCTGTCTCTGAAAGGCTTTTTTCCTTTTTTTAAACAAATCATTCATGTCAGGTTAGGCAACCTTCTGTATCTCTTCACCTTGGGAAATCAGGTTAGTGATGTGGAGAACTTCCACATGGTCTGAGGTTGCTGGCTTTAGGCATTAGGAATTTCTTTCACTCTTTGCTTAAAATCAGAGCTGGGAGCCATAGTTTTGAGCTGGAGCTGAATTTCTGCTTAATCTCCACTTGCAAGAAAAGTGTGTCATTTTTTTTTTCCCTCAGCAGTGAGGTAATTAAAGGAAGAACAAGGCAGATTTGCCATTCTGGGAGCTGTTGCTGTATATCTGGGCTTCCACAGAGAAGGCTGGGTATCATTATGAAGCTGTTCCAGTAGAAATGTCAGAAATATGCTTTTACTAATGAATAGACAGAAGCCATGCTTTCAGATAGGAATATTTACCTGCCCTACCATATACCCCAGCTGCTGCTATGTCCAATATATAATAATCCAATCCATTTTAATAACCTAGTGCTCTGCAATAATCAGGATTCTCTCCATTTGGAAGAAAAGGGCCACATTAACATTCAGACTGTAAACCACAATTCCTAAGAACGTTTATAGCTGCTGCCATACACCCATAGACCTGGATCAGGGCTGGATTCCACAGCCCCTCAGGCTGCCCCAAAATTCAGAGGCACTTGATTCCAGGATCTTCCAGGGGCTCCATTTTTCAAATCTTGCATGCTGGTCTGAGCCAAGTGTCTGGAACAGACTTTGTGCTGCAGCCTGCCCACTGTGCCAGGAGCATCCTGAGAGCTGCTGTCACACAGCCTCAGGGGCAGCTGGACAACAAGCTGAGCACCTTGTGCTGGTGGGGAAATGGCCTGGGAGGAGGGGACATGGCTGTGGCACTGCCCTTGGAGCATGAGCCTCAGTGGGGGATTGCTCACAAACCTGAGACCCACCAGGGCTTCTAGAAACAGGCACTACTGCATGGCCTGGCATCCCCTTCCCATCTTCATGCAAGAAACCACAGGCCAATTCCAAACAGGTTCAGAGGAGACTGAACAGATTGTTGCTTTATCTAAGCCTCCAATGACCTGTCTTTGCCCTTTACACTCCTCAGTCACGCTGAAGTGCAGCCTGGTCTGCATGTGTAACCATCTTTGCAATTCCTCCACGGGAGTAAAGCCATCTCAGGCATTTATATCCAGTCCCACCAGCAAGCCAGGTCCCCTCGTTCCCTGCCCCAGCTCACCATGTCATCCCAGCTTCAGCAGCAGAGCAGTGCCAGCAACCAGCTGGAGAGGTGCCAGGAACATGCAGGGAGCTCTGCTCACATCTGGGAAGGCTGGAAAAGAGCAGCCAAAAATAGCCAGAGTTTCGTAAGAGGGGCTGGAGCTGTGGCCTTGCGCCGCAAACCAGCCGAGTTCTGATAAGCTTTGACAAAGCATCCAAATCCTCTTTTAATTTCAGCCTTTCCTCACCTCTGGCTCAGCACCAGCCTTTCAGGAGACACAGCAGAGGGGATGAAGAAAATGCTGAGAGTGTGCCAGGTGAAGAGAAAACCTACACCTCTACATGTGATGAAATTATTTTTGCCCCAGGTTCAGACCCCGTTGTGAGACAAGTGTCCATGTCTGCAAATGCTCCCTGGAAAGTAAATGGTGACAAATTTGAGTCTAGCCAGCAAAAACTTTCACACAAAATTTATTCTCTCTCAAAATTAAGCAAGTTTTGTTTTGCTTACAAAGTTTTAGCCTCCAGTAAGGGAGGGGCTGACCCTCCCAGTTGGGTGCAGGCTGGTCCTGCCACCCTCAGTGATGATCTGATTGTGTGACAACTCATCTTCCTGTGACATTGGTTTCTTTAATTAAAAGAAATGTGGTGTGGAAAAGAGTTAAAAAATATTTGCATAATATCTCACCAGAAGAATGGGATTGAGTCAAACATGCCATAAAATCCAAGAGTGCACCAGCTTGGCCAGCAGAAAACAGAGTGAATACCAGGGCCAAGCAGCCTTTGGCAGCTACTGAGAGTGAATTCATCAGGCACGCAGGATGAGCAGGAAGTCTGCATGCCTGTTCTAAACCTACCCAGATCTTCCACAATCGTGTTAAATGTGTAGCTGGCTTGCAAGTAAAAACTATTGGTCAAGAAGTGCCCTAAACCCACACACTAATTTCACAAGAAAAGCCCCAGCTTTCGGATAGTCTTTCAATTCTTGCTAGGTATATGAGCACTCATTTCTGTGGCTCAAATAGAAGTAAAGCTTTAGACTGGTTACTTATAACCCTGTCCCTGAGATGATCTGCTGCTAGGGTAAAGACCCCAGCAGAGAAAGAAAAGTGAGACTCCAGCAGCAGGTTCCTGAAGCTCTGCCCAGGTCTCCATCAGCCTAGGACTGAGTGGGCACATACGTGAGTTCACAGAGCCCTGGCCAATTCAGAAATAAAACACCTATGAGCCACAGGAGCACATGCTTGGGGCCCCAAGGGGGCTTGGGGCACCTCAGCAGAGAGATCTGAGACCTGGCAGCCTGTCCAGACCAGCAATTCACAGAACTCTTGGGGTAAAAAAAAAGAGAAAAGTGCTCAGAAAAATCCCTCCTGTGCCTCAAAAGTGGTCCCAGGTGAGTCTGCTTTTTAGAAGAATCACCTTATATTGTATCACCAAGGAGGCAGCCCTGGCTGCTGCACGAGCAGAAGGCAATCCTTCCAGATTTAATGCAACAGCCACATGCAATGACACACACAGTTCATCACAGAGGCAGGTAGCAGGGCCCTCTGCTCTCATTCATATGAATATAATGCCTACAGCAATGCAAGGCATCAACATTTTTAGAGCCAACAGTTTGACTTTCATTGCTCCGTTATTTTTAATCGTTTTAATCTGTGCTTTTAGCATTCGGCTTCTTCTCTTTTTTACTTCCAAACAAGACAAAAAGTATGCAGCAGCTAATACCTCTGTTTTTAATGGCTTGAAAAACAATGAAGGAACATTAGGCAGCTCCTGAGCCTTCGGGAGCACTGGTATTTTTAAAGATGAGATTGATCAAAGAGGCTGTGAACTCTAGTGGAGATGGATTGGCTCAGCACTGTAATGCCAGCATGGAGGCTGCTTCAGCATAGATCCCAGCCTTTCCCCTTCATCTGCTCAGTGCTCCAGTAGCCAAAGCTTCTTTGCTGAAACAAGACTCAGCCAAGTACAAAAAATCCCACATTTCCTCTAAAAGTTCGCGGACAGGGAATTAATTAATTATTTTTTGTACCGGTTGATTGTTTTTGCCACTGCTTCACTTCAAGCAGGGAATAGAAAAATCCTCTCCCTGAGGGTGGTCTCACATGTCTGAGCTATCCCAGCCTGAAAGCAGCAGCTCAGCAGCATGTGAGGAAGGAGAGAAGATTTTAGTCCATTTATTGCAACCTGAAGCACACCCTTACTTCTGCCATGACTCTGCCTGGTGTCCTGTTGTACCAAGAGGGTCTTGGCAGCCTGTGCTGTGGGGATGCCAAACATCCCTATGGGAAGCAGCACAGTTCCTGAGCCCACCTTGGCACTGGTGTAAGGAGAGGCCAATGAAGAATCTGCCCTGCCGCCAGCACTGGGGAACACTTCACGCCTTGCTGCTGCTGCCTCCTCCTCAGCTGTGCACACAGAGAACTGTGAAGGAAGGCCTTGCCTCTTTCTGGCTGAAAGGAGCACAAGTTTCTTAAAGGTTTTGGGTCTGTTTTCCCTCCCCGCTCCCCCCCTCCCCCCTTCTTTTTCCCCCCTTTTTTCTTTTTTCTGGGGGCTTGGGAGGGAAGAGCAGAGTGGGATGGTAAAGGCTCCCATCAGTTTTATAGCAGCCTGTCAATCCAGTGGTACAGGAGGGTCCTGATCTCAGACAGCCTACACTTGCCAGAACCAAAGGGATGAGTCCTGTGTGTTAAATGAGGTGAAAGCCACCCATTCCTTACTTCCAGGCAGTAGCAGGACTTTGACAGGGACAATTGCTTTGGCAGGAGACTCAGCATCAGCTAGCACTGACTCTGCATCTGCCTCCTCCTTAAAACTTTCTCTGCTGTATTTCCCTGTGGCAATGCTGTTGCTTTGTCCTCCTTGGGTAAATCTGGATGAGCTTTGGGGTGCAGAGCAGGATGACAAGGTATGGAACTCCAACTGGCAGTAAATCTTATTTTGGTGGGAGAGTAAGGAGCCGGAGCAGCTCATGTTATACACACAGCACCCTGCACACAGTGGTACATGTTTTCTGTAGCAGGAGGCTGGATCTGAGAGTTTGAAAAGCCAAGTAAGAGGCCCAGAGTTGGGCTGAGACTTTGGGGGCAGCCACCAGCCCTCACACAGCTGCTGGCAGCTCTGAAGCAGTTCTGAACAATATTCACACCAAGCCCTGATGTCCAAGGGCTTCTCCACCCACCAAGGAGGGCACTCTGGGAAACTGCTCTCCAGGTTTTCCCCACTGGCAGAGTATCCACACCAAAGCAGAGATGCAAAGCCTCCACATCCCATCCCCTGAAAACATGCTGCTGCTTCCCCATATCTCCAAGTCTGCAAACCTTGTCAGGGCACAGCCTTTACTCTCTAGATTTAAGGCAATGTGGTGACTATAAATATTGTGCTTTGAATAAAAGAGTTGTGAATACTAGATGAGTCCATCTATTGTTAAATGTCATATTTAAATGTTTTAACACTCAGAGTCCCAGGGGCAGGTGAGACCACACAGCGCCCCCCCCAACCATTTCACTGTCAGTGTTGCTCAGGTAGGACAAGGAGGTCCCAGACTGAGGTGGTGGTGGTGCTCTAAAGCTTTTGCCAGCACAGCCATGTCACACATGAATGTGAAGAAAACACTTTCCTCGCTCACTGTGGTGCTAGCAGTCTTTGGACAGGTCCACACCCTTCTGACAGACCAAACCTTGCACCAGCAGAGCCCTGGCTGGCCTGAGGTCTCGTCACACTAATGCTCACTCTTCACCAGTGCCCACTAATTATGTCAGTGGTGATGGGGAGGTTGGAGCTGCCTGCCTAATTAAGCCACAGTGGAGAACTCATCAGCTACTCTGCTCCTGCTCCTTCATTTTGCATTAGTACCTTGTTATCACAATGGTAACATTTTACTCCTGCCATCATTTTTTTCTCATTTTGGAGGGTAGTGATTTATTTATTTTATTTTTGCTCTGTTTTTACAGCTCCTGCTCTTTTCCTTCCCATCTGCTTCCACACTTCTGAGCATGGAAGGCAAGATTTAATGCATTGGAAGATCACAATTAGCTCCATCATGCTAATAACTTAAAGGAAACAAATAAATAGTAGAAATGGTGGCACTTTGGAAATTCCCCTGTGCTGTGGGAAGAAGGCCTGCTGGTCAGGGCACATTGATTTTCTTCTGAATCCATCCATGCAGGATTCAAGGACAGGACAAAACACTATTAAGTCAGCAAGCAGAATGCAGTAAATAATGAAGGAGCTGGAGAGGGCTGAGGTTTTGTGCTGACTGAGCCCAGATATAAATTCTGGTGAGCTGTGCACCTCGGCATCACCATGACACTGCCTCTGGAGCGCCAAGGAAACCCAGACAGGGAACAGGAGCTGGAAAAGCCCCTTGGGACTCCAGGAGTTTTGCATGCTGTGTTTGTTGTGGAGGCAGAAATAAACTCCTTCCCATCATCCACAGGATTCCTTGCTGCTCTGGAAACCTGTGTGGATAAATATCACCTCTTCTGCTGGAGTGCAGTGTGTCTGAGCCAGAGGAAGGCTTTAGCACTGGGGAGGTTTTGGTCAAGAAGTGGGGATTCTGCCAGCAGGGTTTAACTCAGCTCTGTCAAAGCACTCTGCCATCATCATGTTGCTGCTGTACCTCTGCTGGTGAGGCACTTTTCCCATGTAGAGATGCTCTCTGGCCTAAGGCTTGTTTGTGAAAGGAGGAGAGAGGAGAGTCCAACAGATAAAAGCTTTTCACAGAGCAGCAGGAGGGAGAAGGCAACCCATTAGCTTTTCCACTTCTTTGTTTGCCTTTGTCATCTCCAACCTTGGCTACTTCAGCACGTGAGCTTCCCTCAGAGTTCAGGGGAACTAATCAAGTAGGTAAAAAGCTTTGTGCAATCGAGTGTTTGCAGGGCTGGGTCCTGGTTAAGTGATGCTGGGAAAACAGAAAAGAGATGAGATCCCTGCTTGAAGACTCAGCCCTGGTCTGACGACTCCCTGCCTCTCATGCTTTGGCCCACAGAGAGCTGCAACACTGCCATGCCTTCAGGAGAGTGATTCAGAGCATCCCTGCAGAGAACCAAGGGCTGTCTGTGACTCATGGTTGTCAATTCTTGTGATTTCTATGCTACACTGTAGTTTTCCTTCCCAAAGAACTGATGGGCAGGAAGAAACCAGCTTTCCTCCACAGGAAGAGAATTCTGTCTTGCCATCCCTGTCACAAAGGAAAACCTATAAGAGATTAATTCTTTTGGGCCAGAAATCTGTGAACTGGTGATCACAGAAAGCAGCTTTCCAAAAGAGTTTTGTGATGTGCTAACTGATTTTATGGTTTGGGATGCTGATAGATATATGACCCTTAGGCCCTGAGATGGACTGACAACATGGAAAGAATACGGTGTCTAACACATTTGAAAAAAAGCTGTGTTTATTCACATTGAAAACATTAAAAAGGAATGAGTCTGGAAGCAAAAAAATCAGAAAAAAATATTATCTGAATTTACATTAGCTCTGTAAAATATTGGTGGTTTCACTGGCCTAGATAGGCAAAGGGTTCTTCAGTGATACCACCAAGATTACATCAGTGCCAAGGTGACAAGGCAGCCTGAGACAAACTTTCCCTCGAAGAGAGGAAACTGCAACTGCTCCTGCCTTGAAGCCATCTCTATTTACCTCTTTGCCCCTTCTTTCCTCCCACTTTTGTGCTCTTAAGTGCCCTTGGCAACACATGCAGCCCCTCTGCTCAGGTCATTATCTGCATAGTACCTGGTGGCAAGGGAAAGTTTGATTGAAGGTGACAACCTTGCGCCCCAGAGCACCTCTGGCAGCCACCCACCCTTCAGCCTGCCCTGCTTTTGCCCCTGCACTCTTTAGGCTGGCCAAGGTGCTCCCAGGAAAGGTCCTTTGGCTGGCAGGGAACAGGGCAGGCTCCCCTGGACTTGCACCCAGGTCCCACCTCCTTCCTTGCCATGGGACACTGCTGACACTGGTGACAGATGCCCTGACCCCCAGCAGTGCCTTGGGACCTTTGAAGCCCCTTTGGTGGAGACAGAAAAAGGCAGGGGCCAGCAGATGCCATTTGGCTTTGGTCCATCTCTCAGAAAGGACAAGAAGCCACCCTCTCCTGTGACAATGACTTCTTGAGTCAGTCCTAAGAATGTTGCCAAGCCGTGCCCAGTAGTCTCACTTTGTTTCATTTCAGAGAATTCTCCCCTAAATCTTTCTGCTTAATTCTTGGCATGTTTGCAAGCTGGTCATTAGCTCAGTACCTCTGATGAGGCACAATAGAGACTCCCCCAAGTCCTACATTTTGAAAATTAAGTTGTGGAAGGTCAAATCCTAACACACCTACTGCAGTGTACTGCAGCCAAGTGTATTTTTTGTTTCATCTATAATGTTTGAAGTATAAAAGAAGGGCAGCAGCATGCAAAAATAAATCCCAAAAGAGCAGAATAACTTACAGCATAAAGTGGCCATGACAGACCTTGAGAGGGCAGCTTCAGGTGTGTTAAAGTGGAGGTATGGGACTTCTCATCCAGATCTCATCTCCCACACTGGTCTTACACTGTCAGGAAAGACTGTTACAAGTCACCACTGCGGTCTCCTGCAACGCCAATGGCTACAAGCCCTCACCTCTGCAGGAAAGGGTGAGGAGTTAGGTGGCAAGTCGTGGGGCTGCCACCTCACCTCACCCATGGAGGAAGGTGGATCACCAGGCTGAAAGAAGAGCCAGTCCTGGGGCTCAGACCTGGGAAGGTCCTCATTTCACAGGAAGCTGTGGAAATGATCCATTATCTCAGCCTTACCTTTGCCTCTTCCAGCTGATACTGCTGGAGTTTTCTGTGCATCAGTGTTTCCATCAGACTTCACTCCCTGCCTGATCTCCAGTCCTTGCTTCTCAAGTATTTCTGAGCAGGAAAGGTCAATTCCTACCCTGTGGGCTGCAGCAATGTGCCAGCAAACATTTGGACTCAGAGGAAGTTATTTGTTGGCCTGTTCAAACACCACACCCAGGTGAGCTCTCCTGGTAAGAACCAGCAGCAGCACTGAGGGAAGTCCTGACACTTGCAAAATCAGCCTGAAGAGGAGCACGTGGCCCCCATCTCCCTGTGTGCCAGACCAGGAACATTTTCTGGACCAGGAAATTTCCCCACTGTATTTCCAGGCATCTGTTGCAATGCTGTTATCCTCTTGTGCATTTTAGTCATCTCTGCTTGCACAGGCTACACTTTTCCTCAGTGCTGGCTTGTGACAAGTTAGCCTTTTTACATTTAATTCTCAGAAATGCAAATGATTGCCAAAACCCTTCTGTGTTATGATTTTAGGGGCATAATTGTTAAACTGCATTTGGAAAAAGTAAGGTGATTGTTCTCATGATCCAATGATTTCCTGCTTTAGTGAAAGGGGCATGTGGTGGGACTGTCACTGAGAAAAGGATAGGATTAAGGAGCTCCTTGCTTATCCAATTTAGAAATCCCTCTGCAAAAGAGAGAAAGTAGGAAACCTGAGGGAGTCTAGAGTGGTGGCTTGACCCTGGCTGGATGCCAGGTGCCCAACACTGCTCTGTCACTGCCCTGCTCCACTGGAAAATCTGAGAACTCCCTAAGGGGTTTACCAGCTTCTTGAGGGTCTAGGTTGAATGTGAATGCCTCCAGACAAGATAGTCAGGGCCATTCCTTAATGGATTTGAGCAGAACTGGGTTGGAACTGGGAAAGCAGACTTCAAGCCGTTTTCTTAATCACAGCTGGGTCTGTCACTCTCCTCAAGGCCTCAAAATCTTTTTCCTCTTTCCTTGCTGAGAAAGAAAAAATGAAAGGTTTGAGACATCAATATTTTCATGGCCAAAACAAGCCCATTCTGTTCCCTGCCCAGCTCCATGACCTGGCTGTGAGACAGATACCTCTGTACATTCAAAAAGGGCCCTGATTTTGGATGCTGAGTGGGAAGTGTGCAGGGAAGATGCTCACTATGCATCTCCTGTCCCACACTGCACATTTCCAAGTGCCACAGAATGCCAGCCAGCACCTCCTCTCTTCTCAGCCACCCTTTTCCTAGAACTCACTGACAGGGAGCTATGCACAGAAAATCATTGCTGTATTGGAAGCTCAACCCCTTAATGTCTGCCCTTTTTTTATTCTAGGCAGTGGTGTTTAAACTGGGAGTGAAGCCTCTCCTTGTCCCTTTTCTCTTGTTGGTGAGGCAAAGCTCTCCTGCACTGGGGGAAGGCAGCACCTGTGGTGTATCACAGTTGTACATCCCAACTTGGCCACATCATAGGAACTCTCTCCTACCCAACATACACCCAGCAGCATCCTCCTGCTGTGTTTCCCCAGTCCTGACCAGGATTGAGACCCTTGACCCCCAACCAGTCCTTTGCATCCCCTCCTGTGCTCCCATCCCAGCCAGCTGCCCTTGGCATCCATCTGGGGACCACCACCTCGGCAAAGACAGCTGATGCTCCCACACAGAGAGCAGCAGAAAATGGGGCAGTAAAACTAAGCTCAATCTAAACCTCTCTGTGGGAGTATGGGAGCACCAGAGGGGCTCTCCTGGTCACAAACTTGCACACTAAGCAGCCCAGGGCACATTGTGTGGCCAGCACAGCCCTCTTGCTCTGCTTCCCCTGGAGCCCAGTTTGGGGGAGAAGCCCTCAGCCTGGCTGCTAATGCTGCTGCACATGCATTTTGGGCTTTTTTGAGCTGTTGCTCACAAACAAAAGTGTTCGGATGAAAAATAAACCTCTTAAAAATCCCAGCCTATTCACTCCTGGCAGTCTGGTATTCCTTCAAACTGTCAGACTTAGCAGATTGTTTACTGGAAACGGTTCAATTGGCAGGACCTTCTGCTGTGCAGATGAAATTTTAAAATCCTGTTTCTTGTTGCGCTCAAAGTCTCTCTTTCCACTACATGGCTTCACAGAATTATTATTCACTTGTTTCCCATTGAATCGAAAAATACCCTCTCTCTTTCATTTCTGTGGTAAAAATGTGTGGGGGATATTAGCCCTCATGCTTCAGGACACAAGCCAAGAGCTAAGTGCTTGGGCTGCAGAGAGAAGTTTCCCCGAGGGACACAGTAATGCAGAATGGTCAATTATCCCCGAAGAGTCCCAGCTGGCTGAGATGGGAGTCACGCTGTTCTGCTGGACAGAAAAGTGGTGCACAGCATGGCACTCTCTGTGGACCACCCAAGGGTCTCCTCATCCAGAGAAATCTTGTTCTAATAAAAAAAGCTCCCATGACTGCTAATCTTGCAGATTTTGGTGTTTCCCTTCCTGTGCACAAGTATAGCAAGAGAAAGAGCTGTAACCTGCTTTCCCAGGTCCTGTTGCTGCTTTTGCTTTTGCTTTTGTGTCCTGTGAACAGCTGAACCTGTGGGGCCAGGACCTCCTGCTTTGGGTGAAACATTCTGCTACCTTTTCCCTCTGGAAATGGATTTCCCTCTGGATCAATGGCTGCCAGTTGCCAGCAGGAAAGAGTACTTCAGTCAACTTTGTAAACTTTGCTAAGGCTTAAGGCAGAAGAACCTGCTGTGAAACAGGCATATTCTCTGTCCCACCTACCCATGGATCCTGCAATGACACTTGATTGTCACAATTTTGATGATTGGTTAAAGAGATTATTGCAGTCCTGGTCAATCAAGGGTAGGGAAAATCCTCAAGATGCAAAGTTCAATGGGTTAATACACACTCAGGTTAAGGTAGGAATGCTCAGATACCTCCCCTGGCGGGGGGAGCTTTCAGTCCTTTGCTGGAAAGCCTCAGAAATGAGTCTGGGGGTGCTTTGGGGGTCTTTGATGGTTCATGATACTTTCTAAGACATGACAGCTGCCTTTCACATCAGTAGTGGAGCCAGTTAAACCCCATCAGAAGGGATGAATCAGGACCTTTCCCAGGGGGAGTTTCACAACTGAGTGAAACTGAGGGAAGACAACTGTGATGATAAAAAGTGCCATCTTGCCTCTGCAGGGTCTGCTTTTCATCTGGCTCAAGGCCTGTCCTGTAGCCCTTGGCAGTGGGTGCTCACCTCCTCTGTCTTATGCAGACCAGAGGCTGCACCACCACACACCCAGAAACTCACCTCCTCCCACTCAGGGGGTGCAAACCCAGCCTCAGCAAAGCACCCACTGCCTTCACAAATGGGCCCTTGGCTGAGTCATTAATGATTGGCATCCCAGTCTCTCACAGTGGGTGTCAAAACGAGTTGTTCTAGTAAAGTTTCTCATGAAATCAATGAGATGGGTCTGATGTGCCGCTCCCAGCCATGATACCCTGTCCCATAATCACTCTGTCAGTAGGTGGAGCAACTTCCTTTATCCTCACCTCCTCACCATTAACCCAACCAGAGTTCCTGTTCCCCTGCTTACAGCTGCATTTCACAACTGAATAGATCTCACCCCGCGGCCTTAACCTGACTGTAGTGAGCCTTTGTGGGCATCTGTGGTTCCTGTACACTCCGTGATTCTTGCTGCTGTTGTCCCAGACACATGGGAGCCCTGTCCCAAAGCTGGCCTTTCAGTCTGATGAGCACTTTCTCATGTTAATAAAACAAAAGCAGCACAAACAGGCAGAATCAAAAGGGAAAAACCACAGAAATCTCAATTTGCACAGTCAGCCATGAGTCTCTCTCTCTCTCTACTTCTCCCTCCTGTGTACATTCCTTCTCCCATCACTTCCCCTCAGGGGACACAGGTTCAGTGAGTGAGAATTTGGTTTGCACAGAAAATAAAATGGGGGCCAAGAAGCATAAAACACCAAGTTTTGCAGCTTCCAGGCTCTGCACATTGATGGGACAGAGCTGGGGAGCTTGGATATGTCCCACTGAAGCAGTGATGTGGATGGAGCTGAAATAGTGTGTGGTGCTTGGTTTCTTACTCTGGGGGAGGAAGGAGATCCCTTTTTTTTTTTTTTTTTAATCTGTCTATGGGAGACAGATAAAAACTGATTGGGAGGGCATCACGAGCAAAGCTGCCTGCTGCCAGGGAGACACAGAGAGCAGGGGGGGCCTGGGAGCCACCTGCTCCGTGCTGGAGGATGGCTGGGCTTGGTCCCAGAGAGGCTCACCAGAACTGTGCAGGCACACCTCTTATTCTTGCTAAAGTAGCACAGACTCTTTCTAACCTTTCTTTTTTCTTTTTTTTTTTTCTTTNTTTTTTTTTTTTTTTTTTTTCAGGCCGTGCTTTCAAGTGGGAGTGATGTGTTAGCCGACAATTTGTAAATCTTCTTGGGTAAAGGGGGTTTTTATTTTAGTTCCCATACAAAGAGCTGCCCGCTGACTTGTGTGTAGTCCCCTCCTTCCCCATTCAGGCTCCCCCGAACACCTCTGGGGCAGAAAGGGAGCGCTGGCACCAGCTCCTTCTCCCCATTTCTGTGGATGCCAGTGGGAGGGACACGCTCAGCCTACAGCACAGCCATGCTCTGCATTTACAACAAACTCGGGATCTCCTCTCTCCCAGCTAACCGAGTCGTTTGGCAACGATCTTCCCCAATCGCCACAATGCCGGCGTCACGATCTGATAGATGTAGCTGTGTCTAGAGGTCACTGCCACGGGCCTTTTCCTCAGCAGCTCCGGCGGTCCTGCCCCTTCTGCCCCTCCGTGCCGGGCCCGGGCGTCACGGCTGATGCACATCACAACTGCCTGTAGGATCGCTGCCTGGCTCTGAAATAACAGCTGATTCCCGGCTAATAGATTCAGTAATCTGACACCCGGGCTGTAATAATTGTATCTGAACAAGGCAGGCTCCAGCCTCTGCCAGCCTTATTAGAATGAGTGATTGTTTCCATCAGGGATGTAGCTCTGGTGCATTCACCTTTCCCGGGCTCTGAAATACAAATTGAGCTTCCGACCTTGGCAGATACGACAGCTGACCTGTTTCCTCCTTTTTAAATACGGAGAAAACAGGCTTTGGAGAGAAAGTGCTTGCTTTCTGCAGGCCTCCTTCTGCCAAGCTCCTCACTATCATGAGATCTTGGTTAAATATTTGGCCTGCTGTTATTACCCAGGATGACGGGCTGTCTAAACCGCCGAGCTCTTTCCGTGAGGCACAGAGGCACAATCCCCTCCTCCTCCTGGGTTTGGGTTTATCCCTGATTTCTCTGCTCCCCAGCATGGCATGGCTGTCAAAGGCAGCCCCTTTTCGCTGTGACTGTGCAGACAAGCCGTGCCAGCAGCTGAGATCCAGAGATGTTTGTGACCAGGGAATGGCACCAGGGACAAGGCTCGAAGCTGCACCACTGCTGGCCCAGCCACCCCTCCCCTGCTCTGGGTCTCAGGCAGCTCCCAAGGGGCTCTCCTGGGTGGGGGGCAGTGAGCCCTGCTGCTGGGGCACTGAAGCTGATGCTGATGGGTTTGGAGCAGCCCCCAGGCTTGCCCTGCCTGGAGAAGGAAAAGCTGCCAGCTGTGCTCGCAGCAACAGCGTGGGAAATGCAGGGCCAGGGAGGGGATGACTGCCAGCAGATTTTCCCTGGGAGCCGCAGCGCCATCCACTGAAATAAAACCACCTCCTGCCCTCAGCCAGGATCCCTCCTGCTGCCTCCTTTAGTCAGCAAGTCAACAGGCCTCGGCTGCCGATCCTAAATTTCCCTGGTGATGTGGCATGCAAGGCGCGTTTTCCAATGGGCTGCAAGCGCATGCTGTGGCTGTAAATATAGCTGGGAGGGAGATTTAGCCATGGTCACCCCCTCTCTCCCTCATATTGCTTTTCCTGAGGTTAAATGTCAAACGTGTCTAAAATATCACTGGGGTCTGCAACCCGTATGCACTTCAGGATGGGGCCAGCCGGGCTCCCCTGAGGGCTTTGTGCTGATTTATGGAGGTGTGTGGCACAGAGCAGTAAATCGGGACACGCATCAGATAACGTCATGGGAGAGCTGCGTGCCTTTCCTCAGAGCTGGGACACCAACACGAGGAGGGGTGCGAGCAGGGACAGCCCCGGGGCCTGCAGCTTGCTTTTCTCCCTCCATCAAAGACGGGAAGAAAAGAGCTGTCCCGCCTTGGTGGCTGCGCAAAAAATTGTGCCTCGGCTCATCGGTGGAGGTACTTGTCATGTCCTGGAAGATCCCTGGTGTGGCACTCCTCTGCTGCTCTCTAAGCGAAGAGGAGGGCTGGCTTATGGACCTCAGGCATGTCCTGTAGGTCTGGTGGTTCGGCACAAAAGAAGGAGCCAGGCAGGGCCTTCGAGTGGTGGGAAGGAGATTTATGTCTTTTACTGTCCATCTGCAAAGCAAAACAAAAATAGCTGAAACACCGGTTTTCTGCTTTATCGGCTCTGTGAATAAGCATATAAATTTCTATGACATTTCTGGAGGCTTGCTGAAGGGGAAAAAAATTCATCCCTTAGGACCTGGCCAGCAGCAGTGGCAGCATATGGTCTGCTGAAATCAGTGGCTGAGCGCGTTTTGTGTGTGTTAGCATTAAAAAGGTGACTTTGCGAGTAATTTCAGAAGCAAGCAGGGGTTTACTCTCTCTTTTTTTTTTTCTTTCCTTTTTTTTAATCCTGCCTAAACTGATGCAGCTGTCACAGCCAATAACTCTTGAATAAGGGAGCTGGCTTGCGTTTCCCTGACTGGGAAGCGCGAAGGGGTTCTGGCTCTTGGCCGCCTTGTGGAAGCAGGTTCGGACTCTTCCTTGGAGGGGAGAAAGGCAAAGTACCCGGCACAGAAGAGAGGAGTCGGGGATGTTTTATTTTTCCCAGCAGCTTCAGCTCCCTCTGAGAAGGAGTCAGGGCCCTGGAGTTCGTGGGAAAGCTGCTTCGGTCTCCCGGCTGCAAAAGAATGGCGGGGGAGCGTCGTTTCAAAGATGGAACTCATTGGGGGAAAAAAACAAATACAAATAGGCAACTGTTTATGGTAGATAAAGTGTGGCTTTTTTTCTTTCATCGTTGACTAAAACCTCATGTTCTTTCCGGTGCGGGAGGCAGGAGCCGTAATGCGCTGTCAGAGAGATGTCTTTCAGCCAGGCAGCACCTCTGGATGTTTATCTCCCTGCCATTGTGCTCCGGCGCTTTGAAATGTAAAGGGAAGACGCTGCTAATCACACTGTTGCGTAAAGATCAACAGCCAGGCGAGATGTACTTTGTCACATTTTCTCTTTGGTCTCTCTTTTTCCGTAATGAAAACGGTGACATTCATTCAGGCTCGCACGCCAGCGCATGGCGGTGGGTTTTTAATGAATCGCTCCTGCCCTTTCCCTGGGCTCTGACGGAGGGGCACAGCCGGAGCTGCCTTTGGAGTATCCTGATTGCCACCGGAGATGCAGATCCAGCCTCTTGGTATCACGTCTGGTTTTCTCTGGCTTGGGTCGGATCCACCCTGTGTTACTTTTGAGTCACATTGTTGAAGTCAGAGAGGATGCGAGATGTAACCGAAGGCTGAAAGGCAAAATTCTGGTGTCGGATTTATTATTAGTGGGAGAACAGAGAGCTCTAGGGGTAATGAATTTTTTTTTTAAAGAAGCGTGGAATAAAGGAAATAAATGCTTATCTGTGGAAAGAAATAAAATTCAATATACAAGACGTCTCTTCCTTCTGTCCTGGTCTAGGCTTGTAAATCACAGAGCAGAAAGGATGAAGTAAGCATGGGAAGCTGGAGCGATAGAATATTGAAATTATGTGGCTGAGGGAGAGGGATATTTTTATTTTAAGACAGGAATTTCCCATGCTCCTGTTTTCTTCACAGTGAGATTAACACAGAGGTCTCCACTTTCCACTGTACCCTGCATGTGGGGAAAATGCAGCAAGTTAAAGTTGTACAAAGCACACAAGAAGAGGGAGAGAAATTTAGCTCTTCTAATGCTGATTAAGAAGAGCAAACAAAGAAGAGCGCAGAAATGTGAACCACCAGTTATTTTCCAGCAAAGGCTCCACTGAATCCTATTACAGGAATATATCACAAGCAGTATGAAAATTCCCATCTTTTGCCTGCCCAGTGCCAAGGCAAGTGTCACCAGGCAGCAGTGAGAAGGCTGGGGTGGATACACAGCAGATAAAGCAGAGAAACTGAAAAAATGCATCAGCAACGCCTGTGTGTCAGGCACTGAAACACCACCCCCACGCCATCCTATTGGCTTTCCCCGAGCCTTTCTTGCCCCTCTCCCAGTCTCCTCTGGGAACAGCTCCCTGATGCACAGGCTAAACCTGGTTAAGTGCTTCCTTGGAGCACACTGAGGGGAAAGCAATGGCTCATGCCCAAGTCACAGTCCCTGGACAGGCCAGGAGACACGATGAATTTTTGAGTAGCTTCAACCAGCTTTTCCTCTGTGGACAGTCTCTGTCACTGCTATGAGTGTGGGTATGAGATGGCTCATGGATGCCAGGGAAGCTGTGGGTGCCTCGAGTTGTGGTGCTCAGAGAGAGAGCAGCCCCCAGCTGCTGAACTGGTCCATGTGTGTCCCCAGCAAAGAACACTCACCAGCCCATCCACAGCAGTATACAACTGAGGGGTGAGCTCTCCTTGTGACAGCCAGGCTGCCTGAGTGAGGCTGATGCAAGGACAAGGGGCTACATGGTGCTAAGCACTGCTTGCCTTCGGGGCCTCTTCCTACATGATAAATACTTATTTAGATGGTGCCCTGCAATGTGCGGTTGTACACGACCCATAAATCCTGGTGTTAAATCGGTAAAATAAAAATCCAGTGCTGCGTCAGCTCGGCCTTTGAGAAGCCAAAGCTGATAAATAGGGTTTGATTGGCTCTTTCTACACCGATGCCCCAGAGCAACACCCTCTGCATGAGTGTGATATTGCTGCAAGCTGACAGTACAAAGGACAGACACGTACCCGTGCCAGCCATTGAGCTGGCTGCCTGGATTAACCCTGATTTCCTTCCCTGACACTCCTTTCTTCTGCCGAGGAGGGAAGCCAGGCGTAAGAGCAAGTCCCTTTGCCTGTCACGCTGAGAACGTGGTGCTGGCAGCGTAATTCAGCGTGCTAAGCCCGGTTCTCCCCTCCCTGGTCTCTGCTCTGCGGTGGTCTATCTCCATAAAAGAGGAGGATTTACACCGTCTTACACAAGTGGTGTGAGAAGGATCAGGCTGTGGCAGTCCTGACTCCCAGCTTTCTGGGAAGAGCAGAGAACAGCTGCCTTTCAAGCTCTCCCGGCATCCCTTGGGCTCTTTTTATTGATAAGGATTTCCTAGGATGTGGGTGAGGGGAGGGAATGTGGGACAGCCTCTCACATGCACCTTTTCAGGTTTAGCCTGAATGCCTGTGGGAGGAGTGGCACCATCTCCGACAGCAGAGCAGCCAGCTCACACACCTCTAGCCACCCCCAGCACCTCTGTTGACACGACAAACAAGCAATAAATACAAATCTTATCTGTCTAATAAGGTGAGCTCCCCGTGCAGCAGGAAGGAGCCTGTCCATTGAGATGGAATCTGCACCAGCACAGGTGACTCCCTGAATTCAGCAGCAGTGCATGTTCATCAGGGAAGGGAAAAGCAAGAGGCAACCACCCTTTTCCCACTGCCTTCTGGTGTGTGCCCAGGCAAGCCTGGCTCGTGGCAGTGCCAGGAGTGGTACCTGTCCAAAAGGAGCCTTAGCTCCCAGAGGATGCTCTGCTCCTCCCTGCCGGCTGTGTGCTTGCTATTGGCCAAGCTGACGAGATGCCAGGGATGAGGTGCCAAAATGCAAAGCCAGTACACTGCTTTGCTGATCCCCACTCAACACCAGCTGGCCCAGGGTTTACAAGGAATCAGCCCTGGAAGGGAGGCCAGCTGCCCAGAGCTGACCAGGAAGGAAAGGAAAGATGCTGGCTGCTGGAGGGAGGGTATTCCAAGCCCCTCATTGCCTCTGGGCATCCCCACAGGCAGGCAGCCCCTGTGTGTGCTGCAGCTCAGGGCTGCATCCCTCAGCTGGCTGGCTGGGGATGCTTTCCACCATCTCCAGTTGGATCAAGGACAGCTCTGCATCCTACTGGGCAATGACCTGTGTCATGTCTTCATCAGCACTAAACGAAAGAGATGTGACTTTCCTGGGCATGAATTCATTGGAAATGTTGTGTAGGTCAGAAACAGACGCTCCCAAAACTGGCTTCTTCTCCAGGTGCTGGCATCCCAAAACACATCAAGCCCAGATCAAAGATGGTTATACCCACTGTGGACAGGAGATGGGATGGAAGATGACATACAACAATTCCCTCTGATTGTGGAAGCACATTGTAGAGGTAAAGCACAGTCCAGGCATCTGTACTTCAGTATATGCTGCTTGGAATCAAAGATTAAAGCCATAGGAACATTCTAGATTTCACTGATTTACCACCCCAATGGAAAAACGGAAGGTGAGGGAAAGGAAGGATATGTCCTTCAGGCTCAGCCCAGCAAAGCAGGGTTTTTACTCAGCTCCTTCAGGGGAAAGGAGATACAAGCAAGTTTGGAAGCAAGACAAGATTTAAAATAAAGAGGCAGAATGTTTGTAATTACAAAATCTTTTGAGTTTTTAAAACTCCTCTTGGCTGACTGTTGGTTAAAGTCAGCACAAGCGAGTAAACTTCCATCTGCAAAAATCTCAGCCAATGTTAAGATGCTGCATAATAGGCTGGAGCTGGGCAGGTGTGGGACCAAATGTCTTTGCTAAATGAGAGAGATGTACAGGCAATGCTCTGGTTAAAGCATCTGCAAGTAAATAGGCTCTCTTTTGCTATTTGTCCATCTAAGATCATATTATTTAAAAAAACCCTGTGCAGATCACCCTTGAATCAGTAATTTTCTCTATGCCTATATGCCTATTTTTTTAATAAAGAAAATGGCCTGCATCTCAAACCAAACTTTTCAGACTGCTCCGTTAGAGCAGAATATTAGAGCCTTCAGATAAATTTTCTCCCTTACTGCTGAAATTTCAGCTGAGAAAGAAAGCATCTTGTGCTCTTTTCTCGCACATCTAAATTCTGAAGCATCAGCTGTTTTGAGGGGGAGGGATAATAACTCCCTGTTTTTAACATCCAGCTCAATACATTTGTGAAAGGGATTATCCAGCTCCTCGTCCACCCACAGTAAGGGATTGAATGTGATGACCAAGGAGGGCTCCTCCACTCTCATGTTTAATTCAGGTGATGATTTCTGTCTCAAAGGCAGGGGAAGTGAGCAAGGCATTTACTTAGGTTGGAGTGGGGGGTCAGAGTTGAGGTAGCTCGACTCGGCCACCTGCAGTGTTATCCTGGTCAAAGCTGGAGAAGAGCCTGGGATTAAGGCCAGGTGGGATGGAGCTCTCAACAGTCTGCTATAGTGAAAGGTGTCCCTGCCCGTGGCAGAGGGGTTGGAACTTGGGGATCTTTAAGGTCACTTCCATAGAGAATCACTCTATGATTCTACAAACTGTGTTCTGCCCTTGGTGTTTCTCCTGCCCTCAAACACTGAACCCAAGCAGTCTGTAGCACTGCTCCCATTCTACAGAGGGCAAGAACAAGGTACTGGAGAAAAGAACCCTTGTCAAGAGCAACCAGTGTGGTGAGTGCAGGACAGGGGTGCAAAACAGCTTTCTGCTTCCTAACCATGGTCTCCTATGGAGATGGTGGTGGGATCATGTGTGTGATCTGGGTGTGTTTCCATAGGCTTCTGGTTTGAATCAGCATATGAAGGACACTGACTGAAGAAATAAGTCCCAGGTGCTGGTGGGACCTGGCAAGCTGAGAGGTTTCTCTACCAGCACGACACAACCTGTGGTAGAGGCAGGGGCCAGGTGTCCTAGTACAGCACATGGGGAAGAAGGTGTATGAAGGGCTGGCAAGGTGGTGGGAGGAGGGTAAGAGGCAGGTGGTCATAAGGGGAAATGAAAAAAATATGAAAAGGATCAAGAAATGGCATAAGGAAAGAGAGGACAGAAGATTTCCTGAGGACACAGAGCACAAAGGCAAATAATGGCAGTAACGGCAGTGGCGGTGAGCACAAAGAAAACAAAAAGGAGTGAAAAGCAATGGGAGAAAATGAGAATAAAGCTGGAAAAGGAGAAGCAGAGGAGAAAGCAACCATCCTGCCAGCCTCCGTGATGGCTGTTATTTGCAGATAGGAAATGCTGCCTGCAGAAAAGCTGATTGAGGCTGATTGAGGGAAAGAATGAGCCACATGTGACAGATGTTAGTCACTTCGTGTAATGCCCTACTGGAAGGCACTTGGATTCTGCAGGGATGCCAGCACTCGGAGGAGCTGCATGGAGCACAGCAGCCCTGGGAGCAGACGGAAGGAAGGAAGATGAATGGCAGGAGAGCTTGAATCCCCTGATCTCAAAAAAGGAAGAAAAGAAGAGAGAGGCGAGCATCAGCCTCTGCATTTTACGTATTTCCTGCCTCCCTCCATACTCGATTGCTCCCTCATCCAAAACCAGGCAAAGGCCTGGAGCAGATGGGAGCTCACACTCCTTCCTGCAGGAAGCAGGGCTGCCTCCCTGCCCCTCAGAGCAGCTGTCAGCACCCATGCACATTGTTTCTAAAACAACCTCTCCAGCATAGCATTTATTCAGGTAGTTTGGAAAGCAATCTTGGGCAAGAAAAAGGGCCAAAATGATAGCTTAATTGTGCTTTTGTACCCTCATGTCTGACAGACATAATTTTTCCTTATTTTCAATATTTAAAAAAATCACTAAGCAGCAAATGGCACAAGGGGTTTTTTGTGTGTAAGGCCCTCATGGTTGCAAGCCTTTTCTTTAACTCACTTGCCCCAACTTTAAAAATGCAAGGGAAAGGCAAAACTTCTCAGGGACTCCTTTACCTTCAGCATTTGCAGTGAAGCAGCTGCCATATTAGATCATATTCAAATAGAGCCCCAAAGAGGTCAGGAGCAGCATATTAGCTGAACTGTTTATCTGCAGCCAGCCAAGGGGGGATGGTGCTGCTCAAATCAATTTTCTATGCTCCGACTGGCCCATCTTCTTGACACTTAGATGTCACTGTACCACTGGTGATAAAAAGGCCTGCCAAAAAAGGATGGATATGGATTCACGCAGGGTCCTACAGAGCCAAATGAGAATCGACAATATTAGTCTTTAGGACAATTTTACAGATAAAATTAACCAGAAGAATAAATTTTCAACAGTTCGCTTAATCTCATCTGCTTTCCATTGCATTGAATCTTGCTCCCATCCACAGCTGCCATTTTAATACTAAAGCAATGTTGGCTTTTTTCCTTTTTCTTTTTTTTTTGTTTTGTTTTGTTTTGGGGTTTTTTTTGTTTGTTTTGTTTGTTTGTTTGTTTGTTTGTTTGTTTTTGGGGTTTTTTTGTTTTGTGGGGGTTTTTTTGTTTGTTTGTTTTTGGGTTTTTTGGGTTTTTTTGTTTTGTTTTGTTTCATGGAAAAAGGATCAGGCACATAAACCAGGATACACATTGCCATGAAATGCCAATCAAAAAATAACCCACATCTGGTTTCTGTAAAAAGGAGGAGGAAGTCCCTCACATAGTTTAAAAGCAAGGAGAAAAAGTATCAGCATGTTAAATTTGGGCCTGAGGTACAGTCATTGATATGATCTGAACCTTAACTTTCCCTAAGTTCATCTGGCTTTGGTCTTAATTTTATTATTTGGATAACTAAACAGCAAAGGCTGAATCTCAGACCCAGATCTGGTTTTAAATTAAAAATAACCAACAGAAAGTTCAAGATTATCCATATTCTATCTTACCTTTGTTACAAACTATGCGGGCCCTTGTACATCTGTGACTATCATTCATGGTATTAGAAATCAGAAACTCTCTGAGTTAATAATAATACATAACACATGTGTGACACTTTCCATCCTTCAGTACTGCACAAATGACCAAGTGTCACAACGAGCCTCTGGAATGTTTTCCCTCTGTCAGGGACAGTGACATTTCATCCAGAGGCTGACTGTGTTGCTCAGGGATATCCAGACTATGCAGAAGCAGAGGCTGGGGCTGTGAGCCAGAGCCAGGGCAGGTGGGGATGGCTGCTCTTAACACTGCACTACACATCAGAGTCCTTGCATACTTTTCTTTTTCATATTTGTACATAAGTTTTCCACATCTCTGGCTGAAAATTTAGGGAAGCAATTCAAAAAACTAATTCAGCTGGCTCTCCAAATGGATCTGGAAGAAAATACTTGGGGTTTGGCTAGGCTGAAACTATTCTGCCAAGCACCTCCTTTGAGCATTTTCAGGGCTTCAATCAGGGATCTCAGCACTTGCCAGGAAAAAAGGAACCATTCTGTGCTGGCCCTGTGCAAATTTACCCTCATGCAGGTCTGCTCTAACCCTCTGAAGAACAACCTTCATTCCTCCCCCAGCACAGTGGCCACAGTCACACAGGTCCAAGGCAGCTCTTGGCCCCAGGGCAGTGGCAGCAGAGCCAGATTTTCCCTACACTTTCTCCTCTGGAATCTCAAAGGCAGCAAAGGAGCTGGAGATGTAAACATCGACAGGATGACACGGGTTTTCAGTGCCAGCCTCCTCCTGGCATTGCCTGGATAGAAATGGGAAGTGCCCAGCACTGGCAGAGAGAACAGGTAAAGGAAGCACAGGCTGGGATAGATGAAGCAGGGCATTAACTCAGGGAGCAGATGAGGATGAAAGCCCCACTAATCACCCCGGGGGACAGAGGTCATTTCCCACCTGTTAAGAGGCCACAGTCACCTCTTGACCCTGACAATGTGCACATCTCTGGATGCTTAGTGAAGGGTGGTTTGCTACAGCTACCAGCCACACCATCAGCTCAGCTGGTGGAGATCACTGCCAAAAGCTCTGCAGGGCCAAAGCAGCATTTATAGGTTGGCAGCCACTCTTTTGTTTGTCTCTTTGCTTGCAGAGGGGTTTCTCCCTTTTGCTTTCCAAAAGCTGCTGACAATACATTTGGAAAAAGAAGCAACTTGGACCATGTTGAGGATGCAAAAGGAAGTGCTGTCATCAAACAACCTGTGCAGCTGCATTTGGTGCCTCTGGGTACAAACCCTAAACAAGCATCCAGGGACTGGGGTGAAGCGTGGGGCACGGGACCACATTCACTGATGAGTATTATCTCTGCTCCTTGACTCTGACCCAGAGCAGATGACAAACTCTACAGCACCTCCTGCTCTCCCCACTATCTGTCTCCAGGGCTACCCCAGCAAACCTTAAGCCTTTAAGCTGTACCTCATGCTGTGCCATAAATTTTCATACCATAAAAGTCAGCTCTGGTGTGCTGCAACACAGCCCTCCCGTTACTTCAGGTGCTTTAAACTGGAAAACAAAATGTGCAAAGGGTCACAGTCATATTTTAGGACCACAGGGCCTTTGGGCCCAGAGAAGACCCAAGGCTGTATTATTTATGCACAGCCACTCTGCTTTACAGGAAATACCAACACACAAACTATTTAGTGTCCCTTGTCTTGGGGGCATGAATCAGCTCCTGCACTATTTTATTTAGCAATACTGATGTGCGTCTAATTTCTGGATTACAATACTGGGAAAGTAGGAAAGGCAGCCAGACCTCCTCAGCCTCCTCATTCCCCTTGGCTGGGGGCTGGACTGAGTTCATGTCCTCCCTCAGCACCATGCAGAGAGGCAGCAGGCAGAGAAACTGAGGGAGGTCAGACACTGCTATCTGAATCCCATTTATAGAGCCAGCAGTCAAACCACAGGCACTTCCAAACAGCAAAAACCCGATTTTGGGCCCAGAACTGAACATGTGTTCATTTCTGCACTTGAAAAAAATGCTGCTGTTAAGGGAAAAAAAGCCTTAAAAAACACTGTCAAACAGTTGTCATCCCCTGGTGCTCAAATGGATGGTGCTAGAGGAGGCATAAGGGTTTGTGCAGAGAATTAGGCTGTTGCTAATTAATGAGGACTGCTGCATTCTTCAGTGCCCAAAATGGCCATTGGTAGTGAGGATGACAGAAGGAGGTCTCACTGCTGTGGGATTAAGGCAAAAGGCTTGACACACTGATTTGTATCCTTCACCACCATAGAGCTCTGAGTAAATGTAAGGAAAGTGTTTTAACAAAAATTTGTACAGGTTGTCAGGACCTGGACAATGAAGCCCTGGTTTGTAGCGTACCAAGGTTGTGAGATGAGGGGTTAAATTTGCATTCTGTGCAGGGGTGGGAAGCATGGGAGCTCTCATCTGGACATACAAAGGAAAAACAAAATCAGCCACCTGAAAATCGAGACAATTTTTTCCAGTTTTGTCTCCTTTCTCTCCCCTGTACTCAGCACTTTCCAAAGAGAGCCAATAATCCCCGTGAGGGTCAGCTTCTGGCTGCCAGAAAAATGTTTGGGAGCTAATGTGCTGAGCAGCCTGGCCTTCCTCAGGGACAAAGAGAGATGCTGAGCAGCTGCCCACCAAGTGACCATCCCACAGCCATCCCCAGCAGACCCACTGAACACTGTGGACTGGTGCATGGTAAGGAGCCAAACCATGAAGCAGGGAGAGCTGAAAGCAAGAGACTCCCTGGACAACATGGCAGGAAAAGGAAGAAAATACCCTTTGCAGTAGATGGAAGTGATTGCAATGAGTGGACAGCACAGGCTCTCACTTGCTGCCAGCTCCAGTCCAATTGACTGTCCTGCCTCTGCTCTGCCAAGGAGCAGCACAGCAATGGGCTTCTGGACTGTTCAAGTGAAGAATATGCTTGTCATGGATTGCTTTTCCTGGTGCTTTCTCCTCCTTCTTCTGCCAGCATGTTTTTCCATTAAACTGGAGTGCCTCGCAGGTTTTGGCAGCACAGATCACCCCTGGAGGGCTTCACCTGGCCTTGTAGGAGCAGTCAGAGGCTTCCTGGGTTGGCAGCTCTCCTGGTACCAGTGTTTTTTGGGAAAGACTCATCTGGAAGCCAGCAGTTCCATTCTCCTTATTGCACTTCCAGCCTCCATCTTCCAGGGCAATTTCCACATGTGCCTCCACAGAGCCAGAGCCAGGACAGAGAAAAATCAAATCAGGGAGCCTGGTCCTGCTCTGGCAGCTCAGTGTCTGTGCCTCCCATCTTGGGAATAGATGCAGGACCCCATCACAGACATCCCAAGTGCTGGATCACTTGCTTGTTTTGGCTGCCAGCTTCCCAGCACGGCTTTCCAAAAGGCATGTGTATGTCCAAGGTGCCAACAGGCAGTGTCTGCACGTGGGCAGAGTTCAGAATAAACTGGAAGATAAATTCATTCAGGCTGGAATAGGTCCCTTACACTTTGACAAGACCACCTGGGGACTCAGTCTCTCTTATTTTGCTCTCCTGCAGCCCATGTTAATGCTCAGGTAGAGTCAGAGCCTGCCCTCAGAGAAATCTCTGCGTGGCTTGTTGATATGAAAGACATCAGCATTTCCTCAGGGACAGGAGGGAAAGAGCTGCCACCCAGCTGTACCTTTATTAGTGCAATTTTCTATTCTCTCCCTCCTGAAAGAGATTTTCTGTCTGCCAGAATAACCCCAAAGTGCTTATATTTAGCAGTCCTGACAGGAGTTAATCAGAGCTCATGCCCCCACATTTTGCCCCACTTTCTGGTTTCCAGCCAGGCTCCAGGCTCAAATCAGTGCATGACAGTGGGTGAGGAGTCAGTGCTGCAGTGGGAAGGGGATGGAGACAGGCTCTGTGCCCAGAACATGGACCATGGAGAGAACAAGGATATGAGGAGATGCACAAATGGAAATCAAGCAGGTGGCACATCTGGTTTCTGAGGAAAAAACTCAGTATTTTCATGAGGAAATTTCAAAAAAGATACTTCTGGTGAAAAATATTCAGGCGGAAACCCAACTGTCCCATGACACCCAGGCTTGCTAACTGACTCCCACCAATTCTAACCCAATGTCAAGGCTTTTTAGTGAAATTTCAGGAAATTTCCATCCCAGTTTTGTGGTATCACACGGGTCTGGCAGTTTAGGCTACACCAAGCTCTTCTCAGACCTGGCTGCATGGATCTGTCTGCAGGGCAAGCTCTTGAGGAAACCACAACCATTGCACCCCTGGGGGTGCCTTGGCCTTTGTTTTAAACCAAGAAAGCTTGAGTTGTGATAGGACCTCTTGGGGTGATGCCTCAAGTTTTAACTTTTATGTTTTTCAGATCCTGTGCTGCCTAGGGGTGCAGTTCTGAGCCTCATATTAAATGTCAGTAAGTTCTCTTCACAGAGTAGGGAGACAAAACAAATCCTTTCCAGGTGGAGACCAAGGACAGCAAGTACAAGTTTCAGGTCCAAAAGCAAAAACAACAGTGGACTGAAGAGGGAAACAAGAAGGATGGGACTTCATAACCTGAAAATGTAATTGGACAATTAAACCCCAATATGCAAATGGACCAAAACTTATAAAAATGTAAGATATTGTGACAGGTCATCCATTTTTTAACTATTTTAAGTCCACCTTGGGTGTAGCCCTGGTCAGGCTCTTGTGCTGCCCAAGGTGTACACTTAAAGGCCTTTCAATAAATATCTACTTTATTCCCTGACCTCTGTTCAGTCTGTTTCAGGTCAGCCTTCCCAAGGCATCAGAGGGACTCAAATCCTTGCCAGGTTTATCAACAAGGAGGGTGTGTTAAGACAGAGGAATTCTTTGCTTCATGAAAGATGGTGTTAAATAAGACACACTGTGCTTCCAACATGGAATATTAATGGCAAAAATATGGCCTTTAAAAAAATATTTAAGCAGACTTCTTTTTGTTTTTTGGTCTTAATTATCTGAATGCTGTTTAAAGCATAGGTAGAAGCTATTACAGAGTGGGGCAATCTGTAAAGGAAAAATCCTTAGGCAAGGCAGGGGAAATACTGTTAGAAATCCTATCAGAGGTGAAAAAGAAGACTAAATTAAGGGGTGACCACAGATGGATGGAAAAAGCAGAAAAGAGGAGTGATGCAGTGGGGGGAAACAACAATCAGACAGTGTTGCAAGGCTGCAAGTTGGTCTGGAGGCACTGTAGTCCCAGCCTGATTTACGCTGGGTTTTTGAAAGGGCACCACCAGTTAATGGCTCACCTTGGAAGGTGGGCTTGACCCACTGCTGTCATAGGCAATAGCAGAATTACAATCAAAACCTAGATCCCATTCCCAATTTCGGAGGTGTTCGGATGTGAGGGTTTTATTTAAAGGCTCCCTTTTAATGAAAAAGTGGGCAAACTGTGATCAAGGGGAAGGAATTGTCTCTATTTTCATGATTCACATCTCCTGGCACCCACAAGATATGCATTTCCATGCTCTGATCTGCACCGCTGTGAAGGACACAGCTGAGAACAGAGCAGGGAGCTGCCGACTAAACGGCAAAAGAAAGAAAGAGAGAAAGAAAGGAGAATGCAGTTACATTTTATTCTTCCTAACATTTTGTTAAATTGGTTCAGCAAGCTTCCCTGAGTCTGTCGAGCTGGGAAGGGAGAGGCAGAGAAACTTCATTAAGTGAGAGATTCTCAGAAATAATTGGGGGGCCAGGGATAATAGTGGCAGCCGTCATTGTGCCGGGAAAGGAGGGCACTTGCTTCATATTTGTTAATTGAAGAAGCCAAGAGCGTCTTTCTGCGGGGCCGGGGCTCGGGCTGCAAGGCTGAAGGGGATGTATATTTTTTCTGGTTTAAATAGACATTAGGGGGCTCCATTTTTTAAAAAATAAGCCTCTGAGTTGCTCTGGCAGCCGATCCAAACGAGAGCGAGCAGCACGGTCTGAATCCTCCCCCACCCTCCACACCAGGCTCTGCTCCGGGGCTTACTCGGCAAAACGCTTCAGCCAGGGGAGGTGGGGACACAGCCAGGACAAAGTGGCTTCTGGAGAGGACAGAGAGAGCAAGAGAAGGAGAAGAAGGTGCTACACAGCAGAGCAGAGGCACGAGGAATGTTAGGGAGACACGGCGTCTGTTCCGTGAGACGCGCTGGTCATTGCTTGCCGAGTTTGAAAATTAAATTCTCCCCACAGGGCAAGTTTGCAGCTCTATCACACAGACATCGGAGCTTTGTTAAATAAGTTTGCACTCCTGCCCACTGTGGAATAGATGGAAATCGGGCATCTTCCTAAAGATGGTCTTTTCTTGTAAGTACCTCTGTGCCTGGTGATATTATTTGCACATTTATCCACTTGGGCCCTAAAAGTATTCGGATAAAAAGAATCTATGTCTGGCTAATTAAAAATCATTCACATCATAATGTCTTATTAGTTTTACGAATGCTGCCTTGCCTTTCTTGACTTTTCCATGCAAATCAGAAACATTTTGGGTCTGATTCTCATTTGCCTAAGGCCCATTTACTCCATGCAGGAGAAGTCAATCAGCCTCACAAGGGCAGCAAGTGAGGGCTGCACCCACTGCAAGCCTTTCCAGCTCTTGGTGTGGCATAGAGAAACTTCAGCATGAAAAAGGAACCCAATTCTTGAACATGCAATGCTGTGCAATAGTCTGGGTCCCACAAACTGCTCAGGAAAGGGTTTTTTGCCAATATCAGTTATTGTTCCCCCACAAACCACTGGTATCCTTAGGCCCATTGTGACAATTAATGATAAATCACTGCTGGGAGTTTGGGACATCCACTGGAAAAGCTCCCAACAGCCAGTTACCAGGAGCGTGCCAGGACACACAGCAACATTGTGCTTCATATTCTCTCTATTTTTAATGGTGAGGGGAGTTGGGTAACATTTTAGCTCTGCATATACTGTGTCAGGGTAAAATAATGCTCTTTTCTGGCAGCACTGAATCAGCACACATCCAGAATTTGCCTTCTTCCGCTGCAGATGCTGCCCCCATGGAAATCAGTGAAAGCCTCAAGCAGGCATACAAGGGCAGGATTTAGCCCATAAATCACAACCCAGATCATAAATACATGCTTGAACCCTCCCTTAATATGATTCATTAAGAAGGAGCTTTTACGGTTGGGGTGGTTTTAATTATCATTGTGTAATTTTATTGTTATTGTTTCCATTAAACATTAACAAACATTCCTTATTTTTGGTTAACAAAGATCTTTCTTAGATTGCACAGTAGTTAATGAAAACCACATAAACACATGCAGAAAGATACCAGGACTCTCATTCAATTATATATAAAACTTAGAGTAGAAGATCTATAAAAATCCAGATTGTAATGAATCATAAATAAATATGGAAAACTAACAACTGCCTTGGGTAGAGCAGTGAATTTATAGCCCAAAGATTTGCATTTTTAAGGTCTGTGTTTTTGTCTGTGTTGTGTTCACAGAAGATGCACATCCTCAGTGCCACAGCCCCCAGCCCCAGCTCATTTCTTGGCTTCTCTAGTCAAGCCCTGCAAATGCCATCGTGCCCTGAGCTAAATCTGCCTTTGCCCAGAGTGACCTCTGAACCTGAACTGAAGCCACATTCTGATCAATGAGTGAGAAGTCACAAGCACACCAGGTTTCCCAGGTGTTTGGCCACTGCTGGAATGGAGATATATCCAGCAAAGCTGTCCCCACATACACTGTGGTGGATGCAGCTGGCACTCCCAGACATGCTGGAGGAGGAGAAATGCAGGGAGAACAGCTGGTTCCTCATTCTTGGCTTGTCCCATGCCAACAGAGGGGTCTTCAATCATTTGCTAGGCTGAGGTTGCTCTGGTTTTCCATATTGGTTTGAAAAAATCTGCCTGGAACTTCCAGCCAGTGACTGGCACTGGTAAGAAATGAGATGGATAAAAGGCTGCTTTGACTACTGACACACAGTCCCTGAACCCACTGTACATCCAAATGAATTGTTGTTGAGAGACATGAAGTGAAAAGGGTTTAGCTATGTTAAAAATAAACCCATAGTTGGGTTTACAGTTAGAAAATTCCATAAGGACCATTATTCTTGGGATAAAGCACATCCATGGACTTTGTGATTGAATGCAGTTGAGCCACTAGTTACCAGCCTCAAAACTCATGTTCCAGCCTCTTTCAAGATTAACCTTCACATTTTAGCTTTTGCAATACAAAATTTGGAAGTTCTTTCAGTACCTCTCCCAATAACAGCAAAGCAAACTGGTCTCCAGACATCCAGAGGCTTCTCTGGACACACAGCAATGTCAGCATTGAAAGAGTTAATGGGTGAGAGAAGTAAAAGGATTTGATAATGGCAAAAACTCCAAGGCATCTGCTCCAGCATTATGGGTGTGTGTCGGTCTGTCTGACACAGCTGTTGCCATGGTGGCAGAGTTCTCCCAAAAAACACAAAAAGAGGACAAGCTGGATGAGTGCCTGAGGAAAACACAGGAGAGGGGAGACCGCTGTGGAGGGAGATGACTTGGCTTTTGTAGGTGGGGCTTGGTGCTCATACTGGGGACCAACTAATGAAATAATGAGTCTCGTGAGCTCCATGGTCTTCCGGCTGGACAGATGTTCCAGGGGCTGGAGCCAGCTGTCAAAAAAAAAATGGAAAGCCCTGGGAGTTTCACCCAACCTAACCTCATTCCCATCGCTCCAAGGAACGCAGCATGACACAGAGAACTGCTGCCTGCAGTATTCACAGGGATAGCTGAAGGGAGCCTTGAGAAACAAGCCTTTCCCAGGCAGCCCAAGGTTTTGACAAATGTGTCCGTGTGTCTGCTGCAGCTGTTTGGACAAGCAGGGGTCTAGATGTGACTATTAAACAAGGAAGCCCCTCAGCTGCTGGCAGCCTTGGGAGGGAAGGGCTGGGAGCCCTAGGCACACCAGGAGCTGGGGCCACAAGGGGTTTGCAAAGCTCAAGGGGGACCAAGACTGGACATGCTGGGCAAGCAGGGAGGGGTTGTACCCACCTTTGGGCCTGAATGGGCTTTGAGGAATGGGCTGGGGTAGTTTGGGGTGAGAGAAGTGGGATGGGTGCAATGGGAGCCTAATGGGGAGAGTTTGGGGTATTTGGACTCCAGAGCAGGAGAGAGAAGGACTGGAGGGGCCGTGGGTCATGGATTGCTGGAGTTCCTGAAGACAGGTTCCACTCAAGCTCTTGACACACTGCTCCATGAAAACATCCAAAGAATTCCTAAGCTGAGGCTACTTCAGCACTGACAAAGTAAGAAGCCCCACTTGACCTGATGCTTGCCATGGGAAGGCTGTGGAGTCAGATGGGGAATTTGTGGCCCCAAGGTAGGAGGAGACGCCTTCCAACACACTGGATCACCAACACTGTGTCAAATCAGGCCAGCGAGGCAGGCTTAAGCAGGTGGCAACTCACACAACGCAGTGGTTTTTGACTGCACTGGGGTTTGCACATCTTGTAGCATGCAGTTTTCGGCGTGTTTGGTTTTCCCTCCGTCTCATTCCTCTGGAAAGAAGAACTCACGGCTCAGTGCTCCCGAGCGAGCAGGCTGCTGCAAACAGGGAGCTGCATATGTGACTGAGGGGGTTCTCTTCCAGCCTCCAGCAGGAGGGAGCACTGACTGCCAGCCACGTGAAGCTCTGCAGGCTGAGGCTGGCTGGGCTGTAGCTCCTGGCACCAGCACAGGCTTGTGTCGTTCCAGCGCGGCCAGAGAGTATTACAGAACAAGTCAGAAGTATGCTTGGCAAACCACAGGCTTAAAAATAAGGGAAAACACATTTCCTCTCCTCACCAAGGTGGGAGAAGATAGTGTTTCCTCAGGCATCACTCTGCTAGCACAGTGAGGTGGGTCTTAGCTGATGCTTAAAAGTGAAGCCAAAGCTAAACGGCTTCATTTGGGAGGGCGGGCTGGGGCCACCCACACAGAGAAACCTCTGTGCTCATATGCAGTACAAGCAGCAAGTCGGGAGCAGGATGGACATAAAGGAGAGTACTCTCAGGGATCTGATGCACAACTGTCACATTGTGGCAATTAACACTTCTGGACCACTCTTTTTCCCTTGCTGTTCCACCCTTCGTGAAATTTTCTAGTCCTGTTACTTTCCTATTATGCATAGAGTTAATAAAAGTTACCTCGGACATTTTGCTAAGAATGTTTTAACTGTTTTCTGTTTTTAATCCAGACCTTCAGCTTCAAAAGGGGACAACATTACAAGGATAAGTGGTTTACATGCCAAGAGCCTTTTTTTTTAATTGATAGACTATTTGGTTTTGAAGGATTGTTTACAGATTATTTATCGTAGTCTCTGGTGTCCAATTCCAGTATCAAGAAGATGGACTGCAAATCCTTAATTATACTTGCATGTCCTTTATGTGTTAAGAACCCATAAAACAAAGCACATGCACACTTCAGGCTTGTTATAGTTTGATGAAGATTTTTAAATTTTTCAAGCTGCCAGTCCATTTCAAAAGATAAATTACTTCTCTTAGGATTTCATCTACCTAATTATTTCTGTCCTGATTACGTAACCACCCCATATTTTTCCTCCTGCTGCTGCCCCGGGGTAGCACCCAGAGTTCAAGGGAGATGGTGTTAGTGCTTAGCACATAGGTGACAGGCAGCAGCGGCTGAGCTGTATCTGCAGGAAGATGTCCTTAGGGAGGGATAAGGTGCACAAAGCCCAAGGACACCCTCACAGCCCCAGTGTTTGTGCAGGTGGCAAGCAGACACGAGCACAGAAAAGGCATGTGTCCAGTCAGGTGGGTTTCATACTAAGCTTCCTGCAACCCAAAGTTATCATGTGGCAGGAAGGACAAAACCATAATATGATAGTGGGTATCACAGTTCTTAGGGTGTCTACAGCACCTAGTAGGAGAAATGTCACCTATTTGATTACAGAATCATTTCAGTTGGTGTAGAGGCATCTGTGACTTACAAGGACAAGGTACTCTGCAAGCCTGAGATATTCTAGAATACGTGGTTTTATTGCAAGGGTCGTGGGTAGAAAGGGCCTTCCCTTCAGCCACCAGCCTCAAGGGAAGTCCCAGAGAGAGAACAAGAGAGAGCAAGAGGGTAAGCTGGCAAGAAGAGGGGAGAGAGCTACAGCAATGTGGCAGGGGTCAGAGTGCAGGGGGAAGAGAGCAGAGGTAAGAGCAGGGAAAGGAGAGCAAGGTCCAGAGAGAGAGAGAGCAAAGAGGAGAGCCAAGAGAGCGAGAGAAGAGCGAGGGAAAGCGAAGAGAGTAGGGGCCAAGAGAGAGAGAGAGAAGAGAGCGAAGAGGGAGAAGAGGAAAACCAAGAGAGCAAGGTCCTGGTTACAATACATTATATCTCCTTTTGTGATGAATATTCTAATTTACAGTGACCAACCAATACAAGACACAAAATCCTATAGAATCTACACACAGCCTATAAGAACTACTCCATTACCATGTGTTATATTTTAAACTCTAAAAACTACTTTAGGCTTTTCTGTTTTGCTACATTGACCTTTGGATCCCTTAGCCAGCAGAAAGGTATTGTTCAATCAAAAGGGATTCTCCTTCAGCTGGCTAGGCTATTGTCTTTAGGTTATATAGTAACTAAGACTCGGTATCCTACAACTCAAAGTAAGCTTCCATTTCTATCTCGACTATAGGTTTCACATTTTCAGAATCTTTTGCTAAGCAATTATATTTATAAGGTTTCCCTGATTAATCTTTCCCAACAAGTTGGAAAAGACCTTTCAGGCCATTGAGTATAACCATTAACCCAGCATTGTCAAGCCCACCCTTAAATCATGTCCCTAAGCCCCACATCTACATAGTTCTTAAATACCTCCAGGGATGGTGATGCAGCCACTACATGCTAAAGTCCTACTGCCCTCATTTTTCAGCTGGACTCCACAGGAATGATGGGCAGCATTTCAAGTGAGATTTGGGAGCAGAAAGCTGTGAACTGGTTTCAAACCAGCCAAGGAAACTGTGGGAATGTTCAAGCAAGAGACCTGCTCCACAGCACAGCTACAGTTCAAACACAGCAGCAGTGTGGTCTGAGCAGGTCCTGCAGCTGGCAGCTTCTCGCTCAAGGCTTGAAGGCACTCGGATGTGTGAGTCTACAAGGAGGGATTTGTCTGGACAAGAGGAGGTACAAGTGCTTTCTCCTCTGGATCATCGGAAATCTGCACGGCTAAGGGACAGGAATGACTGTTCCCAGGTTCCAGCTGCCAGAAAGGCTCCCCTGAAACAGAGTTTCACACCAGCTCCAAAGTTCCCATGTCATAAAGTAGAATATGAGAACAAGAAAGCCTTTTTATTAGTACAATACTGCAGCTGAGATAAACTTCCACTGTTGATAAACATAGGCAGGGTTCTTAGTATTTTTTGCAGGAAGAAAAATTAGCTCTAACTGCCACACTTTTCCTCCTGCAGCAAGCCATGGCATGGATTAAACAACACAGAAAGACAGTGTTTTAAGATTCCCCTTTTTCCCCTTTCCCTCCCTGCCAGTGAGTGGCCTTTATCAGCATTACAGCTGTGTAATTCCTCTATTCCATCACAGTCCACACCTGACATTCATTTTTGGAGGACGGAGGACTTACAGCAGTTGAAGCCTCCTGGCTGGGGCTGTGCTGGCTGCTGCCCTCCCTCCTTCTTGCACCTTTCACCAGGACCAGCACAAGCTTCCCACGGGTGGGAGGCTGAGAAAAGGTGATGACTGCTCCTGTTGGCCACTGTAGTGCAGAAAGCAAAGGGAGCAGCTCAGGGTACACTGGTACCTCCTGGTGTGAGTGTGATGTGTCGAGGTACAGTGAAAATCCCAACATCAGTGTAAGATGGTTTGGAGAACAGTTTGCTTTGCTGTTGCTCAGAGAGGTACTGAAAGAACTTCCAAATTTTGTATTGCAAAAGCTAAAATGTGAAGGTTAATCTTGAAAGAGGCTGGAACATGAGTTTTGAGGCTGGTAACTAGTGGCTCAACTGCATTCAATGGGCAAGAAGTGAGTTCAGATGGACACAGGTGCCCCACCCGGTGCGAGGGCAGCTTTTGGGACCTGGTGTGTGGAGGTGCCTGGTTCGACCCTACACCTGCCCTGTCTGGGCACCCTGCACAGCAGACATGCTGCACTTTGGCTGATCCTGCAGCCTGGAGCAGAGCCAGGACTTCCCCCACGAGCCTTTGAAACCCTTGCCCTCCCAGCACAAGCAGAGGCCTTAAAGCAGTCAGGAGTGGGGAATGGAGGGGAAGCACAGGAGAGGGCAGCAGGAGGGGAGCAGGAGAGGAGGAAGAGGAGAGCAGTAGGGGAAAAGCATTCCTCACTGTCCAAGCCACAGGGTCCCCTCCTCCTCCTCTTCCAGAAAGAAGCATTTGTTTCCAGTGGATGAATTGCAGCTCCTACACCTGTGGTTATCAGCTTCAATATATTTTAAATTTAACCTGCATCATCTATTTATACATCCAACAGAGAAATACATCTTTCTCCAGCCTCAGGATGGGGGCAGCAGCCCAGGAGAGGGAAGCAGGGTTGGCTGGGGAAGCTTTACAGCCAGGCTGATGATCCAATTAAGTCAACAAAGTGCCCCAGTGATGTGATCTGAGGGTTCAGGGGCTGGGAGTAAAGAGGGAACTGTGGCAGAAGGCAAAGCCAAGCAAACATATGGAATAAGTTACAGGGGAGACGGTTGAGGCAAAGTGCAGAAATGAGTTCAAGAGATGCCTGGGTTTTTCTCAAGAGAAGGAAAAAGATTCGAGGGGGTCTGCTTGAAAAAGCAGGAAGGGGGGATTAAGATAAAGCCAAAAGATGGAAGCCTGCTGTGCTGACTGGCCTTTGCTTGTTCCCAGCGTGCATTTTTTGCCTTCTTTTTATTCTTTCTCTTTTCATTTGACTGTAGCAGGTATTAATGTAATTAAAAGATACAGGAACTACTGGAGAGATGATCAGTAAGTTAAGGGCACACAGAAGGGAGTAGGAGTGGGAGCTACCTAGCAACGGATGTACAAGAGCCAGTGAAATGTACAGATAGGCAACATCCAGGGGAAGGAAAACAAAGCCCAGGACCGTGAAAGACAAGCTCAGATATTGCATCCCCAAAGTCCTGCAATGGTGTGAGTGCAAGAATTGATGGCCATGCAGTGAGCTGAAGGATGTCAAGCCAGCTCCAGGGTCCTGACACAAATTCTAACCTGCCCTCCCCTCTCTGTTGCAGTGGCCTTGTGCCATGTCTGAGTTCTGGGCAGTGCTTTTGTGATGCCTGGGTGAGGGCTCAGCTCTTCTGGCTCACCTGGCTGGGATGGCAGTGGGAAGTGAAGGAGCTGAGAACACAGGGAGGTGGCTGACAGGGCTGCAGGAGTGAGACCTGGGAAACCCCGTCTATAAGTAGAAGGGCTATTTTGGCCTCTGTGTAATCCTCAGGGTTTACACCACCAGGAGAAGCCTGTCCGGTGGCTCCAGAACCCCACCTCAGTGGGGGTGAGCTGTGGAAGGAGAAGAGGCTGGTCTGCTGAGAGTGTTCCTGCTATGCTTTGACCTGCTTAAGAGCTTTTTATAAAACTTATTTACAGTTAAAGCCACATGACCTTTTATTCCAGGCAAGACCTCATGTTTGATCCTGTAATTGTGGCAAGATTTGTATTTTAAAGAACACAGTGTTACAGAAAATGACACTGGAGAAGTGCTCATTCTCTGTCTCACTGTGCTTTTGGGAAAGACAGGAGCCTTTCCCCAGCAAGCCAACCCACTGTTTCCTTTTTGAATCTTAAGTTCATATTTTTATTATTTGATGTAAAACTTGTTTGGCTTCAAAGCATGGTGAATTTTCCCAAAAGGTCAAGCAAAAGTAGACAAGTTGTCGTTTTAGTCACCAAGCTTTAAAAAATATCACTTACCCCACTTGGAAAATTTGCCCTGTGTATCCTTTCTTTGATGTGGGACTTTGTTTACTTGACTGTTGTTACTGTACTACAGAGTTTTTAACTCAGGTGAAAAGAACTGAGAAACTATTAAAAAAAATACGTTATAATTAAAGAGTTGAGGGGTAAAGAGTGAGAACGAAATTTTAGCCCTCCTGAGACTGGTTGCTGCTGCTGTTTTTCCCAGTGTCACCTTGCCATGGGCTTTCTCCCAAGCCCTTGGCAGAAGCAGCTGTGGAACAGAAAATGAGGGCTACAGCTCCAATGCACGTTTCAGGGCTCAACCCCACCCTTATTTTCATTTATTTATGGTTATTTTTATATTTTTATTTCTATATCTTGCATGCTGCTCCATATTAACACCGGTAGTTTCTGCCATGACTCCCCCTTGGTACTCTTGCATCGTTAAAAATAAGTGTATTCATGCTTGCAGGATCAGGGACTTGTTTTGAAGTAATGGATTTGTTGCAGAATTATAGCTAACTAGCTGTGTCTTCTGCAAAAAAAAATAATAAAAAAAATTGGTTATGCTGGTTTTTGAGTTTCAGGCCATTAAAAATTACCCAGAATGTACAGTCACTCAGTAGCAGCTTCGTAGATAAGGATTTAATTATAAGCCCTGCACTCACTTATACTCTTTGAATACCAAATGTATTTTGTGATTGCTTTCAGAGCACACTATTTTTTTTTCCCCAGAAATTTGAAGGCAATTGAGCAATTTTACAGTCTGGAGTCCTGATTCAGCAGCCTTCCCTGTTCAGCAAAGAAATGATGTGCTTAATTCCAATGGGACTTGGGCATATGCTTAATTGGGACCAATGTTTAAGATCACATTAAAATTAATATCTTAATTCTTGTAGTATTTTTGTGCCCCTGTGTGGAACACAATTTGGCTCCATAACTGAAACTTTTATAAGAAGAGGGTTTTCTTAAATCTCCACTTGGTTGCAGATGTTTTTGCAGGTACTGCATAAAGCCCAGAAGGTTTAATGGAAACAGCAGTTGGTATGTAAAATACTTTGAATATGTCCTATGTATTACAGCTTATGTATGTATGTATGGTGTTTGAATACCATGTATGTATTCAAAGGAGGAGGAAGAGAAAAGGAGACTTTGGAGATGCCCTTGGGGGGTTTAGCTGAGCAGTTCAGCATAAGGATAGCTGAGAGCAGGCTCCTAGCTGGAAATTTTCCCTGACTGATGACAGTTTCCAGCTTCGCTCTGTTGTGGGGGTGGTTTTTTGTGTGTGTGTGTGTGTGTGTGTTTGGGGTTGCATTTGGGCAGGGATTTTGCTTTTGTTTCTGCAGCATGCCTTGCCTTCTTTTGCCTTCCCTGTCTCACATCACAATTCTTGGAGAGTTAGCACCCACTGGCTGTTGGAGACCCAGATTCCAGTGCAAGCTCTGGTCAGCTAAAAGACTTGTGCTCAGCCTTTCTTTGTCCTAATCATTTGGCTACTGGCCAGGCAGGCCTGATATTATATCTTCCTCCAGCTCTGGCTTTAAGCAGAAATTCCATCCTTTTCTCGGTGAAAGTTTATAGCAGCTGCTGTTCTTCTGGGGAACAAATCAGATCTGATGAGCTTGCACTGTCTCATGGAAAAGCCATTTTATTCAAAAATTTCTAAGCAAGCCAGAGTCAGCACACTGGGCTTTGTCCCAGTGCTCTGGATGATGCATGATCTGCAGGCACTGGGGACTGTGCTGGGCTGCCAACACCCTCTGACCTGGGGATGACTGGAGAGCAGGAGCCCTGTCCCTGAGATCTGCCCTTTTTCCTGCTTTCTCATCCATTGGGATCAGGAGAGGAAAGGGTGATGGTAAACAGTTCCTGGAGAATATGTGGGGAGCATCATGTGGGGAGCCAGGATGGGTTAAACAAACACCTGTGTGCCAAGCCCCCAGTGCTGCTGGTGCACGTTTGGGGGCACTAATAAAGATGTGTGGGGTATGCAGAGAATGCACATGGCAAATGTCTCCAGCAGTTTTGTTCTGCTTCCACCAACTCCTCAGCTTCACTGGAGAAAGGGGTGACCAGCCAAGGGGTGGACTCTGGTTACAGGTATGGTCAAGAGGGAGAGTAAGAGGACCTCCCATCCCCCTTTAGACTGGAGTTGTGATCTTGCACACCTGCACATTAAAGGGCAGATAAAATTCACCTGAATTTTCCCCAGCAGGACTTTTTTATTATCTTTTTCACCAGTGTGAAAGATAACTCCCCCTAACCCTTGACTTCATTACACCAAAATGCTTATGGGCTGTTTCACATCGCAGTGCCCTTTGTGCCTCTGTTGTCTGTGACTTGCCACAGAGAAAGACGAGCAGGACAGGGCTCTGGAAGGGCCATATCCCTCTGATCCTGAAGTGTCCCAGCTGCACAGCTTCACTCCACATGTGTTCATTCTCCCTCTTCCCTTGCTGCTGGGCCACCAGCAAACTGAGCTGAAATCCTGTGAGACGTCCCAGGAGGGAACCACAGCTCTGAACCCACACATCACCCCAGAGCCACAACACCCTCACCCAGCAGCCTCTGTGCTGCAAGTGCCAATGCACAGCCTGGCATATCTCATGTAAAAGTTTGCTGTGAGCTGGGTCTTGGACTCTTTCAGAGCACCCTGCTCACTGAAGACCATGCCATTAGGCCCCTAAATCACAGAGCATCTCCCTAGCAACTCCTCAGATCAGGAGAATGCACTGCTGCCCAGCTCATTTAATGACCCTTCCTCTGTAGGACTTCAAGCTTTGAGGGGCTGGACCTGTGGCAAACCCCATGAAAGTACCCAAGGTAAACTCATCTCCATTCCATCCCTTTTGTGAAAGCACAGCTGGGGACACCAAAGGATCAAAGGGCAGCTTTTCTTTGGGGAAGTTATTGCCAGCACATTCTACTCTGCTGTACTGCAAGGTAGTACCTGAATATTAAATAAGGAGTCTGGAGGTTTCCTCACCATTACAATAACACTGCAAACTGCTATGTTATTTATTGTCATATCATTTTTTGCCAAGGGCTTTAGCTTATCTATTGGTCGTTAGAAGCAGAAGCGTTTGCAAAACAGTTTAAAAAAAACCCCATCTTGCACTCTTTATTCCTTAGCTTCCATTTCCAAGCACTCTACCTCAGGAACACGGTGAGGCTGCCTGCACACAAAACACTGCCAGATGTAGAAAGCAAATGAGCTGAGAAAACAAAATGCTTTTTATCATTTCTTTCAGCTAGAGCAATCGTACGTGTTACTCAGAACAATTGCAGGAACAAAATTTTCAGAGAGAAGGGTGATTTAGCTGAATTTTGAATTCCCTTTTTCTCCTTCAAATTCCTTTTTGCCTAGGCTGGCTGCTGTTTTGCTGAGGGTTTTTTTTCACTAGCTGGAACTCATGCCTATGGCTCGTCATCCTGGGAGGGTCTCTTGGGCTTTCCATGACGTGAGCAACCCCAAAACACCAGCTCTGCCCGTCACCCACTTTCTTCTTTAGCAGCAGCCTGTGCCACAGCCGCTGAGAGCAAACAGCCACAGCGCGCCGGCGTTCGCGGCGTGTTTGCTCTTCTCTCCCCCCCGGCCAGCAATCGAAGCGTAATTGCAGAATATTTGGAGGAAGGGCAGAAATGAGGGTCAGGACCCCGCAGCCCACGTCGGCCAGCTGGCCCTGCTGCTTTTACGTGACGTGGGCAGCGAGCCCAGCCTCAGCCCGGCCGTGAGACGCGTGGGATGGATGGAAGGATGGATGGATGGATGGATGGATGGATGGATGGATGGATGGATGGATGGATGAGGAGCAGGGAGCTATCTCCGCGGATGCTGTTCCCAGGGCAGCGGGATGGCTCTGCCGAGCGAGGCCGGCACAAGCCTGCCCGGCCCCCCTGTCTATCAGCAACCACTGGCTACCGGCTTTTGTCATTCAGATGATGATGTCCCTGTGCCTGCACCGTTATTGGGCTGTTAATATTTAGCAGCCTGTCAGGCAGCTTTAATTAGTTTTTCTCCAGAGTGGTATGTGGGTCGGGGGCTGCTGCAAAAGGCATTTCGCAGAGGTTCAAATGCAAGGCAGTTCAGGCTTAAATGCGCAGGATCGTGGGATTAAAAGCAGTGTTTAAAATGTGCCCTTTGTGATACGCCTTGCGGCTCCAGGGGCCGGCGTGCAGGGCGCTGATGAATGTGCACAGCTGATGGAGGGAAGCAGCCTGCCAGCAGAGCCACAGCAGCACACACGGCTGAGCAGGGGGTCCCCTCAAACCCTGTGTCCCCACACTGGTGGGAGCCCCCAAGTTCCCCCCCACACACAGGCACCCCTCCCCATATCACACTCTGGCCCCAGATGCAGATCAAACGCCCAGCTCTGCCCTACAGAGGACACTCAGACCCCAGACCAGCATCCTGGAATTGCTCTGCCCCTTTGCTTGCTTCCCCCTGCCCATCCACCAGCTTCCCCACCTCACTCCATGGGCCCTCCACTCCCCAGTGCCCCAGTCCAGTACCCCTTTCACTGGCCCCAGGAACAGCCAGGATAACACCTTACGACCCATTTGCCTTAATTTTGTCTGTTCCCAATCTACCACAAACTTTGCACACCGCCAACCCCCACCCCTGATATGTCCCGTATATCCTGTATGTCCCATCTCTTCCAGACCAGTGACATTGGGAAGTGTGGCCATGTGCTTTGTGCACAACCCAGGAATAATCCTGCCACGACCCAGGGTGGAGCCGCGAGCCAGAAATAATAATTCCAAATATTTTAAACAGCCAGAGGAGACCGGCTGAGATAAAATGTCACGGGGAATTCCCTGCCAGCACAAACAATGTGAATTACAGAATCAGTAACACAAAGTATCATTAACTGTTCTTGGCCCTGCAAAAATAGGCTGTGTCTCAGCAGTCCGAAGGCAGCACAGGGTGGATTGAGGAGGGCAAGACTGGTGGCACAAGGGTAGGGCTGAAAAGAAGCCAAATTAGTGGTTTTGTTCATGGCTTTTGTGGTGTTTCATGACCTCCCTGGTGGTGTATATTCTTCAGGGGTCGGGCTGACCTGGATAGTTGGGATTCAGATGTTAATTTTACTTTGGATGCGATAGAGGAGGAAGTGGCCAGCCTGGCATTTGGGACATACGCATTGCTCCTCAGCAGGTCAGAAAGGCAGCTTGGCACTCAAGGAAGGCACTCAGGTGGCCTAGCCTGGCTGTTTCTAGACTTAAAGCAAGCTTACATTGGCAAAGGTAGCCAATTACATCAGATTTTGAATATTTAATGAAAAAAAAAATTCCTGGTGTAGAGCAGCCCTGGCTTTCCTCATGTTTCTCAGTCCATGTTCACTCCTGTACCATGAGATTCCTGCTCTGCCAGACAGAGAATCGTTCATAAGGGCTGGCTTCTCAGTGCAGCAGAGGTGAAAGCTGCACAGATATTTAACAGTAATCACTCTCACATTCGAGCACTTTGCAGGTGTTTACTGCAGGCAGCAATATCTCAGTTCTACCGATAGAGAGTTTAACAGGGACAAGAATAACCTGAATTACCCAAGGTCCCTGAGGAGAAGTGTGGTATGATACCAGACCTGCAGGTCTAGTATCCTTCACCTTACAGACCCATGCAAATCCTGTTAGACAAAACCTTTCTATATTGAAAGAAGTCTCTCTTTGGGGAAAACCAATGATCCAACTCCTGTCCTGTGTCCATTTGGCAAATTGCTTCTCACACTCTATGAACTCCTTTTGAAATTTGCCCTGAACCCCCGTGGTTCTAAATGTTTATCAGTTCCAGGTGACCACTAGTCAGAAGTATTTTTAAAACTAGTCAGGAATGAATAGTTTATTTTTAAAATGCTGGAATATTAACAAGGTAAAACCCATTTGCTTAGAGACTTCTTGTGCAGCTAATCAGCTCAGTAATGCATCGTTCTGATAGAAAGCTCTCCCCTCTTTGCTTGGTAAACATGGCATACATTATTCCTTTCTGCATGATGATGTTACATAAGGGAAACATGCTGCAGACAGGGTAGTTTCCTGTGCTGCTGATTTGATCCAGGCAGTTTTCAGACGACAAGGTCTCAGATCCAGGAGGGATGTGGTGACTACCCATGGGGGTTACCAGCATTCCTGCCACTGCCTGCCTTGATGTCCTTGGTCTCATCATTTGGCCCAAAGTCCATTAATTTTGGGCTTCAGGAAGGGCTGTGGGCTTTACACATTAGGCTTTCTATGTGACCCCCATTCTGTAGGAAATGCAAAATCTTGTGTGGACCCACCAAGCTTCTGGACACCTAACACAAACAGAGGGGATCCAGGCAGGCAGGATTAGCTGGCAAACACACCCAGTTGTGATGCAGGAAGAGCCAGAGGACGGGAGATTGTGGGGGAACATGCTGGCACAGCTTAATCGGATGTTCATTCCAAGGAGGGAAGGAGCTGGCTGCAGCCTGCAAAGGATGCTGGCAGCAAGGAAAGGCAGGGATCCACTCCCCAATCTGCTCTGCAGAGAGCCAGGATGTGATTTGGGGTGTAAAGCTGTATTAGTGTCCAAAGTGCTGCTTGGCTCACACAGGAATCCTTTGTGTCCTTAATGAAGGGAAAAAAGCAGGGCTTTATTCTGAAGCTTTGTGTATAATCAGATGCCATGTTGTAAGGCTCTGGAAAACACACCAGAAATAATAATTGGGAGGAAATAAAAGGTTTAGTTCAAAACAGTGTGTGATTTAAATAAGAAGCGAAAAAGAAAGTGCGCAGGATTTGAGCATCGGAAGAATGAACTTTTAATTCATTTGCACTGAGATTACAGGGGGAGGGGCAGCATTTAAACTGGTATAAAAAACTAGTTTAGATGCAAATGAGAGATAATGGTCTTTAGTAAGGAAATAAGCAGGGGGATGAACTTTGGCCGTCAGGAGCCCAAAGAAAGTCCTGGCATTGTCGCTGGAGCTGGAAGCCCCAGATGCAGTAATTAGCAATGAGTTTGCAGATCTCAGCACCGGTGGAACAAAAGGGCATCGCTGTGGAGCTGGGCTGCCAGCTGGGAGAAGGGGAGGTGAGCTGGCATGCCACAAGGGTTCATTACCCAGCAGTTTGCAGAGGGGAAAAGAAAAGATCCAAGGCTGCAGCCTGGGGCAGGCGTAAAAGCACTCTAGGGTTTGTGGGGTTTAACAGTTCCCAGAGCCCTGGCATTTTCAGCTGAAAAATTCCCTCAGCAACTGAGCCAAAGGGGTGGGGATTTTTCAATAGGTCTTACGATGCCCATGGAGACAAGTGCTGCTACTCTTTAACCCTTAAAGGTTCAGTTGATTAGTTTGGAGCGGGGAGGCACGCTGCTGGAGAGATGTGATTTGGTTTGTAATCACCCCATGCGCCTGTGCTCACCTCCTCAAGAAGGAAGGAGGAATAGGAAACAGATCACAAGTTCCTCCTGCTGCAGCCATGCTGCTTCTTTCTCCCCTCAGCCCAGGATAGTGTTTGCTGCACAGGCGAAGTTAAAGCTGTGTCCATCCAGCCCACATGCATCCCACATCCTGCATGAGTGTCATTAGCCAAAGTTTGGCCTGAGATCTGAGATTTGTTACTGGTATTATTTGTGTTTACTGGAGAAGAGTTTGTCCTAGTTCGCTCTGGGAAAAACCCAGTACTCCCCGCAGGGTCCCTCAGCTCATGGAGGGATTGATTGATCTACTTATTACTATCATGTTATTATTATTTAATGCTCTCAAGGATTGGCCTCCCTGGAATGCAGCATTTGTTTCTGCTGAGGCCATCGTGGCCCAAATCCTCCAACCCAGGACAGCAGCTCCCGGCGTAGCAACCCCCCTGCTCGAGAAAGAATGTGCCTCTGTTCCCTTCCCTGTGAGTGGTGCAGAGCCTTCACTACAGGCACATCTGTGGCACAATGCCGCTTGTTGCCACCTCTCCACGGCCTGCCTAATCCCAGCCAGATTTGTTATAGATTTACATGCGGAGTGACCTGGTTTCTGGGTCCTGTCAGGGAAAAAATAACTCTGTTGTCATCTGAGTGATGCATGAGGCAGGCAGCCCCCAGGTCAGGCCCAGGCTTCACGTTCCCAGGACTGGTGAAAGAATGTGAATTAGCCTCCTGCTCCTGTGCCACTGCACTTAACACCCCAAATGGCACCTAAATACTGCTGGGGGTTCTGCCAGCCAAAGGTTCTGAACCCTCACAACATCACTGAGCAAGTCTTAATCCCCCATGCCAGGCTTTCACTCACATTTTGCAGGTGCCACTCATTTTTTTTTAGTTTCTTACCAAGGTGTGTCAAATGAAGTCCTGAAGCCCACCACAAGGACCACTTTTCTCTCTTCCTCCCTTCCTTCTCCATGCTAATCCCATTTCTCCAAAGTGCTGCCTTGCAGCTCCTCTGCCCATGCACTGCCTGCTGTGCCCTCACCCACTGCCACACTACTCTGAGGTCATTGCTCCTGCCCCAGAGTGTCCATGAGTGCAGGTGTAAGTAGGAGAGAAGGGAAATAGGCTTGCTGCAGTCTTTTGCAGCTGCTCAGAGCTCCAAGCAGCTCTGGCTTTGCAACATGGGTGTCAGGGTCCCATCTTTTGCTGATGGACCCTACGAAGCATTTCTGTGTCACTGCAAAAGACACGGAGTGCCCTGGCAGGGGTGTCCCTTGGGGGAGGAGGAGAAAAGGAGGAATCTCCCCTCCCTCTTGTACGCCTTCCCAAGCCTGGACTGGGAAACAGCTCACTTCAAACCTGAGGCTGGAGCCTGAGCCCCAGCATGGGCCAGGTCAAGTCCAGCAGAGGGGAGTTCCATGCCCATGGCTTCAGGAGAGCCCAGTCTAGGGAGTCTTCTGGGGAGCCATGGGCTGTGTTTTCAGTGGAGTGTGAGAAGGAGAGCTGGGGAGGGTTCTTCAGATATCCAGTCCCTTCCCTGACACCCAGGCCCCAGCATGTGCCTGAGCAAGCTGTTTGGTCTCTGAGGCTGGAAGTGTGCCATATGGTAGCCCTGGCCTTGGGGAGAGGGAGACGTCTCTGGTTCAGCCCAAGGTTTGTGAGCAAGCTGCTAGCTGAAAACACAGGAATGGATGGAGAGTTGATATTTGAAATGCAGAGGTGAATGGAGGAAAAGCACGAGTCCCTCCTCGAAAGAGCAACATGCTAACATGGGCAGCAACCATCTGTCCACCGTGCTGGCTGGCCTGCTGCAGGCAGTGTGCAGCTGGCACTGCCAGGGGGCACGGCTCCACTGGGCCATGTCAAGCTGGGATTTTTTAACTTCCCTTTTATTGAGGAAACTGCAGACATTCCCAGGCAGATTCACTGCTGGCATTGCCCTCAGCCACACAGCTAGAGCAATGCCAGGAGCAGATTCAGCTCCAGGATTTGACACTCTTCCAAAATGTGTACTGGCACTGGGGAAAGACACTAAGGTAGGATCCTCCTGGTGTGCAAGCTGCTGCACCAGAGCTGCCCACAGCTGGGGGAAGGGAAAGGCCATGGATGAGAGTAGAGGGGAGTGTAGGGGAGGGCTGTGCATCTTGCAGAGCTGTTTGTAATAACCACTCTTAAAATGCTGCACTGTATGGATTGGGATTGCAGGTGTTTCCCATACCTGTCATGTACAGCTCTGTTAATTTGGCAGCATTATAATCGGCTTTTTCTCCCTCACTCTGCTTTTCCCAGCAAGAGAATTCTGGATCAGCAGACCCAGTTGACATGACACTTCACACCCCTGTCTGTGTGCTTTTGGGAAGAGCAGGTAATCTTCAGTCTGGGAGACAGAGCTTGTTTGGAACCTGCATCTAATTCCCAGAAACCCAGAGCTGAGAACCCACCAAGCAAGCTCAGGGGAAGCTTGCACTAAGATGAGACATGACCTGTCCCCCTCCTAGTCCTCTCTCTCATTGTCCATGTTTTTTTAGGCAATTGAGAAGTGCTTTGTAATCCAGTAGATCAGAGGAGACCAGTCCTTTGTAGCTGAGATACCTCAGAGCCATTGGAACTCCCAGCCAAGTTTTCCCCTTTGCTCCAGCATACATCTTGTCCATCACTGCTAAGAGGACAGTGACTCACACAGATTTGTCCAGCTCTGGGGCAGGGCCAGCCCCCTGCCTCCTCCTGGCCTCTTTGCCCATCACTGATTTTCATTTCCAAGCTGTCTCTTGATTGCTAGTTTAAAAATTCCCCACAGCCATTTCTAATGCGTCTCAGGTATAATCTCTCCAGGGAGGCTGCGCCCCCTCACCACACGCTCCCTGTGCTCCTGGAAAGGCCGGGCTGATTGCATTCATGCATCACTGTGCAAGCCTACGTACTGCCACTTCCCTCCTGGGAGGATTTCTCTGTCTGCAGGAGGATCCCTGAGGAGAGGAGGGCAGGGGAGGGAGGAGCAGAGGAATGGCCATGTCACCCCTGGCTGCTGGGGGCATGTGCAAGGCTGCTGGAGCAGGGGAAAAGGACTCACTAAGGAAGGAGGAGAAAAAACAGGTAAAAAGGAAACAACTCAGATCCTTTCTTCATGTCTCAAGTGGGCTACATCACCTATCCACACCTGAGGTGGGTGCACACCTGGCCACACTTTGCTCATATATATGAAAGAAATAGACAAATCTCTTGCACATCTCTACCCTGCATGGGGGTAAGAGCACATCTGCAAATATAGTTTCCACAGAGGTTGGAGCAGAAAGGGAGCCTGTGGCCACCCTCTGTTGGGAGCACAGCAGGGCTGCGGAGCTCTACATAACCTCCTGAACTTAGGGCCTCACAGCAAACTCCCCTCCTGCCCCAAAAGCAGCACGGGCACCATTTGGAGGCTCTGCAGCCACACCCAAAATAACTCCAAGGCATCCCCCCACCACAGCTGCAGGTCCATCCCCACTATCAGCACAGGCACACACCCCAGCTGCTCCCACCCCACTCCTCAATTTTTATCTTACATCAACAGCTGCTCTGCCACGCAGGAGTGAGCTGGAAGAACCACTGACTTTAAACTGGTTCCTGGAGAGACCTCTCAGCTTGTAAATTTTCCAGTTAATCGTGTCCCAAAGAGAGGACACTCAAAATCAGCAGCACCTGGCACCCTGGAGCAGCACAACCTCCTGTGGGTACAAGTAATCCTTCAGAAGAACATCCAGGGGAGAGGGGGGTGCTTTTCCCTGTGTTCTCCGTTTGCAAACTGCTGGCCTGTGATGGCTCTTCCAGCGTCCCTGTTATCACCATTCCTTTTCCAGAGGCAATTAGCCTGCTTCCCCTGCTGTTTGCACAGGCCTCACAGGCAGCAACAGGGAGACAGAAAGACGGGAAGTTAAACATGATTGCGGAGCCACAAAATCAGCAGGAGGACAGCAGGGGCTGGGTGTTGCCTGAAATGGGATGTAAAGACCGTTTTCTTTCATTCAGTGACAGACTGATTCCCAGCCCAGGGAGAGCTGCTGCCTCTCCCTTTGTAGGCCATTTGTAGGTTAAATGGCACATTGTCTTCCCACCATTGGGCTTTTCCTGTGCCAAAACCAGCTTTTATCAGGAGTGATAACAGATCTCCTGGGTCCGGAAAGCAACAGTCCTGCAACACTGTTCCCCTCCAGGATGCAGGTGATGGTACCCCATGCACTTGGGGTACCAAGTGGAACATGGGGCAGGGGTGGGCGTCCCCTGCCCAAGGACCATTGGGTTCTGTGGCGTGAGGCAGTGCTGTCAGACTGCAGCACAGGCCCCCCTTAGGCAGACTGCACCTCCTCGGTCAAAATGTCCCTCTAGACCCTCTGTCTTCTTTCTAGGGTATGGGTTATGAAATGGGAGAAGGCCAGCATGGTGCTGAGGTGACTCTTCACATTTTTGTTTTCTGTTTTGTTACATTTTGTTTTCCCACTGTCATCCTGCATTGTCAGAACCCATAAAATGCATTAAATGACCTGCATCCATGCTGACTCTGTCCCAGTCCCACTCCCACTGTAAGCAGCAGCAGGATGTAAATGCTGAGTTTTTCCTGAATTTTAACATTATTCCTTGGTTTTGTTGGGCTTCTCCAGCCAAGCCAGGGGAAGAATCTCACTTCTTCCAGCACCCAAGGGCCACCTGAGAGCCAGGCTGGGACAGTTCTGTCACTTGTCCCAACCAAGTCCTCAGCAGCCCAACTCCTGTAAGGAGCCCAGAGATGCCCACAGCCTCATGAGGAGCCCCTGTACTGGGCTGGAGGGGAGGACAGCCCCTGTTCTTGCTGCCACAAGACCAAAATGGAAGGTACCTGGCAGCCTTGGCATCAACCCTGTGCATCCACCGTGGCTGGCTGGGAAAGTCCAGCCTGACACCCATCATCCATCACCTACCTGACTTCATGTACTGGTTTAGGGTGGGCAAAACCCTCAGCGCCTCCTCTGGATGCAAAGACTTGCAGAATGCACCTGCAGGCAAATTGAGGGCCTCAGGCTCAGTCCTTGTTGTATTCCATGCTTGGGTCCCTATGCCATTCCCCACTGAGACCTCAGGCATGGCTTATCCTTGCTTGAACCCCTTTAGGGATGAAGGCCTTAGGCCAGGATGCTGCTGTCTCCTCCCCCTGTAAAAGGACATTGTCCTTTCTTCCAGTGCAAAAGGCTGAGGAGTATCTAATCCCAGACTGTCAGCAGGCCATTGTAGGGGATACTTCCTTCCCACTGCCCTCTTATTCCCGTGGTCCAGGCAGGCAGAGGAAGATGTGAATATTTTTCATGCCTGAGCCCACACTTGCCTGCTCTCTGTGGGGATTGTCCCTCGGCAAGGGGAGGCAAGTCTCCTCCTGTTCTGCAAGGTTAGAGCTGCTGGGACATTCCAATCTCCTCCTGCCAAAAGCATTGCTGCTGAAATCGCACTGCTGCAAATAAAACCATCTCCTGCCTAATTACTGGGGAACAGTTCACCTTCTATTTTTAGACCAGTTTGCAAGCTTGCATTGAAGATTACCCTGCTCCTATTTTTCTCTCCCTGACTCTTTGCTGTACGTGTTTCCCTTCTTTTCTCTCCCTTGCTGCAAATCATGCTGAACCAAGCCTGGCTTCCCGTGTGGAGGGGGAGCAGGGGGCAGCCTCCTGCCTGCACGCCAAAAACAGTCATTCAAAAGCCATCCACACCAATTGCTTTAGCATTAGGTGGAGAGAGAGCAGCGTTTCGCAGAGCCAGGAGCCTCTTCTCAGCTTGCCATGCCCAGCCTCTGCCTGCTGAGTGCTCCCTCCACCTGGGCACAGCCAGGAGCCTGCTTCCATCTGCTCCACACGCTGTTCAAATCGCCCTGGCCAAGCTCCACACTCTTGCAAGACAAGAGGGACTGCTAAAGAAAGGAAAAGACGAGGCCCTGGCGTGGGGAGCAATCAGTGTGTAACACGGAAGCAGGGGACAGCTAGATGGGCGTGAAGGGATATCCACACAGGCTGTAAATCCTGCACAGAGCGGCGTGCAGGCACGGCCACGGCACCTCTGCTCGGCACAGACACTCAACCCCGCCGCGCAAAGAGCCGAGGCTGCTCCATCTGCCTGAGAGCGGGACCGGCTGGTCTCACAGCGGTGCCGGAGCTGCCTGGCGATGACAGTCCCTCCTGCCAGGAGCCCTGAGCTCACACGGCCTCGGAGGAGCAGGGGTGACACGTTCAAAGCCCAGGGGCGGCGGGGGGCAGAGCCCCAGCCGGGGGCAGAGCGTCCGAGCCCGCCCGGCGGGGTTAACCTCGCTCCCCAAAGCCGGTTAGGCAAATTAGCGCGGCGTTTTCCCCGAGCTAATTAACTTCCCTCGCAGCAGGACTAATGAGCTCCAGAGCTCAGCGCTTGGCTGTGGCAGCCCAGGAGAGGGGATGGCCTTCGGGGCTCGCTGCAGCCTGCGGCATATCGGCTGCAACCGGCTCCCTCGGGAAACTCCTGATCCCCGGCACCCACCGCACAGCTCTGCTGGCACAGGGCGGGAGCCTCAGCCATCTCCACTGGCCCTGGAAGCCACTGCAGTGTGGGGAGTGTGTGGGATTCCCCTCTTGCCCCAGGCAGGTCCGAGATTCTCCAAGGAGCAAAGGCAATACCGAGCACAAGCCTTGGCACCTCTGGGCAGCTCCAGAGGGACACAGGTGTGATTCCCAGCTGTTGGGGAGTTGCCTTTCAGCATGTCTCTCGACTTCTGGTGAACATGGGCACAGTCCAGCCCTATGTCCACTGCAGCCAGTGGCCAGTTTTCCATTCATTTCACTGGCCAGTGAAGTAAAATGTTTTCAGTATTTTCCTCCTTTCTTCCTGTCCCGCAAACCACATTTATTTTACCCTCCACTCGACTCTTCCAGGGATCGATGGGTCATCAAAATGATGAGTTAGTGCCTGTAGTGACAGTGGCACTTTCCATTACTGCTGATATACCTGGGGGATACATGTCTCCCAAAGACTCATCAAGGCTGGGAAATTCAACACACAGGCTAAAACTGTCATTTGCAATGAAGCCACCCCAAAGCACGAGACCTGCAGTGCAGGCAGGACCTTTCCAGACCTGCAAAGACCCCTCTGAACTCCTGGAGAGCTCCAGGGACACCAGCACGGGCAACGTGAACATGGAGCAGAGCACGGACTTGCATCTAGGCTACTGCTGCTTTTGGGGGTATTCCCTGTCCCTTTTCACCGACTGATTTTCTCATGGAGAGCTGCTTGGATAAACACTTCTAGCTGGGGAATGATTCCTTTTCTTGTGCATGTCTCATAACTAGCAGACACCGTGTCTTTTTTTTTTTTTTTTTTTTTTGAGACTGCATTATTATGACATTTTAATTGGCTCAGGACGATGCAAGTCTCAAAGCCAATTTGGCCCCAAGGTTTTCAGGCAGAACTGTTTTCTGTCTCCATTTTGATAGATACATTTTACACCGGCCAAAATGGCCTCGCATTAAATAAAACAAAACCTCCTCTTATTTTAGAGCTCGTGGGTCATCCATTCCCTTCCCTTCCTGCTTTAATTTCGGCCTGGAACCTGAATCCTACCTGGGGTGACAGGTAGTCTCCCCATGTGCGATGTGCCGGCCCGGGGGTGGCCGCGGGGCCGGCGGCAGCTGGGGCTGCCTGTTCCCACTCGCCTTTGTCTCTTCTGTGCCGTGCGGGAGCCGGATCTGAGCCAGCGCACCGAGTAATTACAGGATTCCAGGCAAAGACGAGGCTGCAAGTCGTGAACTGCTAATGAGTGGGTGTAGCTGGAAGGAGGCTGGCGAGGGGACACTGGGGGACGGCGGGGCGACAGCCGGCCGTGTGTCGTGGCCAGGGCAGCGGCTGCGCCGCTCCGGCGGGGCCGGAGGACGTGTCAGGAATGTGCC
>VWZU01013229.1:174797-187151 GCA_013397095.1 Sterrhoptilus dennistouni | reverse complement strand
TTTTTTTCCGAGGCACTGGCTTTGATGACGCCTGACAATCCAATGGTCCCGCTGCCACTCCAACACCCTCCTCCTCCCGCTGGGCTGCCTTTCCTTGCCACAATCCCCGGCCAAGGGACTGCCAGCCGCAGACTCCGCTGGCCCCAGGGACCGCTCTGCCGCCCTGTGCCTCTCTCTCACACACACACACACACACACACACACACACAGATCCTTTGGTCTCCAGCAAAGCCGGAGCAGACTGTCTGGATGCCGGGTACAGAGCTCGCCCGCCCCCACCGTCCTGCCCTCTGCAGCGACAGTGACAAGTGCCCGCAGCCACCAGCGCGGTACCCGGCTCGTTAAGGTCACCGCCGGAGGGCTCTTAATCAGTGACGGCCAAAACCCACGGCTCGGAACGGCACAATGGCCCGTGCACGGCTCTAAATCCAGTGACACAGGACACGCAGCACCAGCCCAGGGCCACAGCACACATCGTTTATCTGCTGCCCTGCTCGGCACCTCGCTCACCTCGCCACAGCAGAGCTGCGGAGACTCCCCGAGCACCAGAGGGGGGAGAGTTGCCAACTAACACCGTGCTGCTGCCGATAGAGAGCCCGTCTGCCCCAGCCTTCCTTGGACTGGAAATACTTTGGTGGATAAAAACCCCTCCAGTTTGTGGCGTGCCTCAAAATCTTTTGTGTTTTGGCACGTTCCGAGCTGAGCTGCTGAGAGGATCCTGGAGAGGTGCAGGAGGCTGCGGTGTCAGGCAGCTGCGATGGGTGTCAGCCCTGCAGCTGGAGGGCTGGGTAAGCCCTGCCCTGGCCTTGGGTGTGACATACATGCTGTGTCTGCAAAGTATCATCCCAGGATCTTGTGTCAACAATTTTCCTAGCTTTTCTCGCCTTTTTTTTTTCACCAACCTGCCAGGTGTTGCTGCAGTTCATGACCCAAGATCCATTTTTTTTTCTTCGTTCTGACTTTACACTTTCAATATGATTTACAAAAATTGCTCATAATAAGGCTCATTCAGCAGCTGGATAATGGTTGTCAGGAGTTAAGAGACACTGTGGCATGTTTAGCACAGAAGCATATTGAGTATCTGGGTCCCAAAGCTCTGTGGTTTTTAGGTAATTTCTATTAAGGGTAGGATGTACAAAGGTACCTATGGGGTACCAAAAGAGCATTCTTGTAAAGGATATGAGGGTTGCAAGACAGAGGAGGGACAGTAAAAGGCCTCAGCAGTGAATTCACAACTGTAATTCCTTATTAAAAGAGTTTGAGGTCTGGGAAAGGCTGTGTTAATCCTTTCCTAACCTTGGCCCTAAAAACTTGAGCGACCGGCTCTTTTCCCTGCCGCATCCCCTTCAGGCACCTGTGACCTGCCTGCGGGACACTGAGCAGGGCCGGGGAGGGATGGTGACAAAGCAGCTCCCCCATCCCTTGGAAACGTCTTTGGTGTTACCTTCACACCCAGAGCGTGTGAGGACGGTGCTTGCAAAGCCACCCCGCGGGTGAGGGGCTCCTTCTGAGCAGGAGGGGAGGTCGATACTTGGCAGTGGGGCTTCTTCTCCACCAACAGCCTGTTCCCCAGCAGGACCTGCCCTTTTGCTCCCCTTTTCTTCCTGGCATCACCTCCACCACCCCTGCTCTTTTTTTTTTTTTTTTTTTTTTTTTTTTTTTTTTTTTTTTTTTTGTTTTTTTTAAATTACGAAAAACATTTCTTTNTTTGAAGGCTAGGGTGTGTTTTTCTTTTTTCTTTTTTTTTTTTTAGTGAGTTTTTTAAAGTAGGAAGAAGATATGCTTTTGTGGCTAACAGGTTTTGGGTTTGCCCTTCTTTCTACCAAGCTGGCTCCATATAAGCCAGGGCAAAGTCTGCGGGCTAATTGACTTTATTTATTGCCTCTTTCAAGTCTTTAAATCACGCCGGGGTTATTCGCTACTGCTGCTGCTTTGCTGATTTGTTTGGGGCAGGGACTTTGTTTTTCTTTTTTGCCTTCCTCTCAAGGGCCTCTGTAATTCTCACCTCAGGCACCAATTACGGCTCAGCAGTGCTTTTGGGCAGCGTCCGAGTTTGGGAATTGCACCGCCTCGGGAAGGGGGAGGCGGGGCAGGAGGCAGCCTCTGCAGGAGGTGATGCTGCGGGGAGGGGGCCGGGGGCACCGCAGGGATGAGCTCTGGGGTTTCATAACCGGAGCTGTTGGGAGGTTTGCTGTCGTAAAGGTCTCCCCACTGAAGCTGAGCTGCATAAACTGCTGGATAATCTGTGTTAGAGGCTTTTCTTCCCCGGCAGGGGAGCTGCTGGATGCCAGCCACATGAGTGTTTCACACTTGCAAACCTCTACTTTGCTTCTCCAATTCAGCTGCTCTGAATTCTGCCAATTTTGCGAACAAGAAATCAGTGAGGGTTTTTTGCATTGTTTATTACTAGCAACATCCTCTTGGGGTTTTGGGGCTTTTTTAATTGCCAAAAAGTGCAAAAATGTTTTATTTCTCTTGAAACAAGCAAAAACCACGCTTTTAAAATTATTATTTGTTTGGTTTGGTGGGGTTTTATCCTTGTTTTCCCTAAAGTGGGGGATTTCCATTGCAGCTGTGCCCTGAGTTATTTTCCTTTCCAGAGGGGAGAGGCTGGATGGAGTTACCTTCCCAGAAAGTTGTCTGAGGTTCAGGGCACCCAGCTCAGTTACACTACCACAGAAATATCACTGGAGACCTTCTCAAAGCATCACTTGGCAGTAAGAAAAGCTCTCACATCAGCTGTTTTCCCTTTCATCTTCCACTTCGGCATCTCTTCAGAGAATCAGGGTAATTAACACAGCCCTGTCTTGTCCTGCCTAACGCTTTGCACAGAGCTCAGAGCCTTCTGCCTGATTCCTGGTTAGTGTAGAAGGAGGGGAAAGAAGGCAGAAAGGATGACCAAATGCAGAGTTTGCTGTGCAAAAGGCCTGAAATCTCATGTGGCCTCCTCACCACAGCCCCACAGAGAGGCACAGCCTGGCCACAGGGATGCTTGGGACCCATCTGCTTTGGAAGTCAAGTCCTGGGACTCAAGGGATGGGATTAAGAAGTCACACAGGCTGCTGTCCACTGGGTAAGATTAGTCCCTGCTAAAGCGTTTCCTAATCCTGGGCGCAATTGAGATAATCTAAGCCCAGATTAACCAGGTCCTGCTGGAGTTAAGCTCCCTGCTTTCCGTTTATTTTTAGCAGGAAGAGACTGCTACTGCTCAGGTGCCTTTGCACACCAGCACCACTCAGGAGAATGGGACACAGGAACTCAGTGTAGCAGATTTGCTTTGTGACAGAGACCCCAAATCCAACAGTTCTAACACAAGCTTTGTATTGTTCCTCAGGCCCCATGCCTCAGATTTCTCTGGTTGCAAAATACATTATCTTTTCACTTCCAGAAAAAATAAAAATCAAGGAAAATGCACTGCCACCACCATAAAAAATGTTGGCCCTTAAAATGCAAGGAAAATAATGTCGATGTAAAAATGTCTTCCTTCCTAAAGAAGGTCCTTCCCTAGGGCTTTTCTGTGGGGCAAATCAGTGACTAGTTCAGGAATTGTCTCCATCAGGCTTCTATTCAGCTTTTTTCCTGAAAACTACAGGGTTTGGGGAGAAAACAATACTTCATTTCATGAGTCTCCTTTTTACATTCTCATCTGATGGCTTGTGTGGGGCTGGACACAGGAGCTGCAGGACATTCTGTTTTCAGGATCTCCCTGCAGCAGCATCTGGATTTCTCCCAGAGACACTATCAGCAAAGGCTCATTGGGTTTTTAAAGCTTTGAGAATGTTCCTATCATTCTTAGATATTACAAAAACTGTTTTTTCAAAATAAAATACATTCTTTGCCAACATTTCTCAGTCTGCCTTTTAGAAGAGAAGAGAGAAGAGAGAAAAGAGAAGAGAAGAGAAAAGAAGAGAAGTTAGATGTTTCAACTGGTATTCCTAGACCCTTATAGTCTCTTTTTTTTTTTTTTTTTTTTTTTTAGATGAAACATCTAATTTTCAGCATCTCAAACCTTTCTGGATCATTTTAAGGTAGCAAGAGCACCGTAGCAATGACTCGCATTACTGCATTTCAGTATATCCAATGCAGGATGCTTTGCATTTTGGCCAAAGTGTAACTTTCTCACAGGCACACGTGTGTCTGTGTCTCTGCACAGAAATCATACACTGTGAGAAAATGCTGGGTGTGGGAATCTCTTGGAGTTGACAGCTCCAGTGTGCTGTTCCAGAGGACATAGGGAGCTGCTGGCACCCACAGTGGGGGTGCGCACTGGATGCCTGGAGCACTGCTTGGATGTGTCAGCTCTGAGAGGGGATCCTCTGGGAGATGTGGAACAGCAAGGACCTCTCTTTGGAGGAGGTGTCTGCCTGGGGAGGCCAGTAGCAGGTGAGAGTGGGTACTGACCACCCCCAGAGGGGTATTCTTGCACCTCACATCTAACCTGACAAGAGCCTCATCCCCTTCACTGCCTTCTTGCTGCTGGCAGCCTCTCAAGCTTGTTTTATTGCTCCTATCTTAATTTCTCCTGGTAACCAGTGGGCACCTCACTGAGCCGTGTCACCACCCTGCATCCCAGAAACTTCTGCATAGGTTTCAAAAACAGGGGCAGGTTAAAGTGATTGATTTACTTTTCCCTACAAAGGCCACCACACCTCTAGACTGCAAGATGATTGATCAACTGACCTTTATTCCCATTTACTGTCCTTCCCAGAAATGTGTCGTATCGTGTGCTGCAGACACCTCTGACAGGATCAAAGAGCCACATGACACAGGCAGCTCAGATGCTGCACACCTCAGAATTTGCAGTGCCTGCAGGCAGCCCCCTGGAGCAAAGGGCTGGGAGCAGGCACACGCTGTCACCACAGTCCCCTGCAGCCGTGGCAGCCACCCGTGTGCCAGCCGCCCTCCTCAGCATCCCGAACATGGAGCTGCCACTCCCACAGCAGCTGCAGGCAGCCGCCAGGATTGCTGTTGTCCCAGCCATCCTGCTTTCCTTTAGGTTCATGCTTCCCTTCTCCAGTGTCTGGTGGGATGAAGCAGAGGGCATCCAATCCTGGAGAAAAAAATGAAATGAGTTTCCCAGGCAGCGGCGCCTTTCCGCCCTTGGGGAGCGCAGCGCCGTGGAGCGTGCTTATTAAGCAGACAGTCCTGAAGGACACTTTAAAATAAATTAAGAGGGCTGTTCCGCTCCTGCAGCTGATTACAGGCATGCCTGTTTTGTTGTTTGGTTTGTTTTTTGTTTTTTCCCAGAGAGTGGAAAAGAATGCTTGGAAAAAATTCTCTAATTTTCCCTTTCTGCCAGAGCAGGCCTCTGTGTAATAACAAAACCACAGCACTCGCCACTCGCTGCTCTCTTTGGGACACCCAGGCTAAGAGAAAGCACATAAATCTGCTGGAGGCCTGGGGCCAGCACACAGCTGTCCTGACATGCTATCCACCCCCTGCCTCCCCGCCACGGCTTTAGCATCCGAAAGGCAGGAGACATGCAGATCTGGAGGTAAGCCCTGGTGGGAAGGAGTCCTGCAGGTCACCAGCTAAGCATTTCAGCCCAGAGCAGATCTCTCATAAGCCACTTTTTGGAGATAAGCTTATCTAGACCCGACAGCTGAATTTAACCCTGAACTCTTGATCTTGATTTTTTAGCCTCTGCAAGGCAATAGGTTTCCTTGAAATTATACACACCAGATTTCAGCTCACCCGCTGCAACGGCTCCACCGCTCCCTTAAAAGAGACCTGCACGGCTGTGCATGACAGCATCATCCAGTAATGCCCTTGGTTTCACAGCCAGCCCCGTGAGTTAGACAGGCCCCCGGCCGGGCAAAGCCTTCGATTAATGCCAGTGGGGCTCCAGCGGGAGAGGAGTCGGGATTTTACACTTCCAGTGATAACACATTTGAAGGTAATATTGCGCAGGAGTGGATTATCACCCCGGCACTTTGCCGTGTGGGTTTTTGGAAATTTGTTTTCATTGCATGAAAGCAGCTAGAGACGCTCTCTCTCGCTGCATGAAAAATGCACTTGGTAATGGTCTTTCTATCGCTGGACAAGCTGCCTGCGTTGGGGCTGTCAGCGCCGTGACAGACTGGCCAGGAAGGGGCTCGCTAATCAGTTTTCCCACCATCGAACCGGCATCTGCTACAAGGAAATTGAGGAATCTCAATGTTTTTTTGCAATATTGCTTAGTTGGCCATGAAATATGGGTGGTTCCAAGAGGGAAGGCTTGTTTCTTCCCTCACGAAGATAAAGCAACTTCAGCTAACGATGAAGCATTGCTGCACAATGAAGCCAGCTAAAAGCGGCGCTCTGATGAGAGCAGACACACAGCAGCACCCCGGCGGGAGGGGAGGGGAGGGAGGCGTAAACAGCTCTGCAACTAAGACATTATTAATATGCTTGAACTACAGAGGGCAGAAGGGATTTCTTTTCTCCTCTTTCACTCCAAAAGCAATATTCTGAAAACGTCTGAGCTCCCACATTAAGCCAAGAAATTAAATTCCTAGAAGTTTAACCATGTGTTTTCTAGCTTGGTTTTTAATTCACTAGCACATAAGGCTTCCTATGCAAGGTGGCTGTCTAGAATCTGGCCAAGGAAGCCCCTCTCCTGGACAAGAGGTAGATAAACGGTATTTAAACAGAGTGAAAGTCCCACTTCTGGAAGTTATTTGGGGCTGTATTTGCCCACGTCACTCCTGACAGTAGGGTCGTAGCTCTGCAGGCTCGCTGTCACTTCTGAAAAGGTACCTTTTTCATGTGCCTAAAGAGGTCTTTTAGCTCTCCCCTGTTTAAATCTGTGACGTTTGCCACAGAACAAAAAGCTCGCGGGGTCAGTGTGAAGTGGCATGACTACGAGGGGATTCACAGAGACCAAAAGGCTCACAGCAGGTGAGGGCCAGGCCCTTCTGCCTCCAGTCAGGGCACATATTCCCACTCCCACGCATGCCCCCAGCCCGCCTCTGCAAGGGCAGCACCCAGTTCACACGCAGCTTTCCCTGGCCAAAGTGCTTTCTGTTTTCTTTTGGCAAGACAGCTGTGGTAGCAAAGAGAGAGGAATTTGCTTCCTTCCTCCCCTCCCTCCCCGGCATTTTTCCTAAGAGTAAAAAACAATAATCCCAGAGCCTGCCTATGCCTCCCCATCCAGCCCGGCACTGGGGGAGTCACTGCCCTGCAAAGGAGCTGGATGCAGGGAGAGTGCTCCCAAGGCTGGCCTGGCAGAGTACGGCACTCGGGTAGCTCAGACAGGCAGGAACAGCCTGGTTTTTGTGGCCTTCGTGAGATTCTCAGACCAACTGGAGGCCTTTCAGTTGAGATCCACGGCGAAAAGTGCAAACCTGTTCCCGGGACCCAAAGTGCATAAACCCTTTTTATGTAACAGCCCTGTGAAATAAGCGGCAGCCAGGGATTTATGCTGTCTTTGAAGTAAATTGCATCCCGGTGCACTATAGCATGAAAGTTAAGATTTACCATTCCCGGGACACTAAAGACCCCGGTGGAAGGCAGGGAATAAATAGCGCGGCGCTCCCCTCGCTGCCTTCTGCTGCGCGACCGGGCTCTGCAGACCTTCCTCCCCTCTCCGCCCCAGCCTCTGCTCGCATTGTGTCGGGAAAAGCAAATTGGTCACATCTGCATCCGGCCAGGGAGGAACAAATGTGCTGGCTAGGCAGCAAGGCGCTTTCTGAGCGGGGATACCTCAAAGTGAAATGAAAGGCTGGCCATCAAAGGTAGAAAACAGACCAGAGGATGAAAGGGGTTCTTTGCTTAGCTTTGGTAAGGCTACTAGGTATTAATAAAATAATAAAATGAAAAAAAAAAAGGCGCAAGAAAACTGGGGCATCCAGAAGAGCACGTCTTTTCCCCTCCCCTTTTCCTTTACTCATCCCTCTGTCATCAGCGGAGGGGAGGGATCGGCGTCCCCCCATGCTGCGGCAAGGACTGTTTATCTTCACTCCTCAGGACGCTGCCATTAGCAGGGCTTCAATGTGTCCTGATGCTTCATCATTAGCTGGAGGTGCTTGATCTGGCTGGAGAATAAATGAGCCGTTCTCCCCAAAGAAACCATCGCGTTTCGTAGCCAGCTGAGCAAATATTTTGAAATATTCCAGCTCTGCGATTTCAGCGGTCAGATAAAAACAAAGGGGGATCTGATACAAAAGAGCTGAATTCTTCCGTTTGCTCTCCAGCAACCCCACCGAAGTCGGCAGTGGTAATGGGGAACTGTGGTCTGCACAGCAGGGAAGCACATGCCTAAGTCTCATGGAAAATCCCTGTGGTCTTTACAGTTAATCATGTCCAGTTAATCATGTCCAGAGGTGGACGAGTGCTCAACTGATGCGCTGAATCATGACACACAGGCAATTACCCTAAATCAGAGCAGTATCTTCCAGTCCCAAAAGGCTCCATTACACTTCACCAGCTCCTTAAGGGAAGGCAAAAACCCCAAGAGGCAGGACAGCAGAGAAGGAAGGAAGAAACAGCCAGGTGTTCCCTCTGCCGCCTCGCCAGTACTTTTCTAACCTCATGAAAAGTTCTGGCAGCTCTTTAAATCCAGCCTGTGGAGATTTACAGCTCCAGACCCTCCGGGCAGCTTGCTGCGTTTACTCTGGGTTCCTCCCAGCTGGCTGGCTCAAACCCCACAGACAAGGTTTCACAGACAAGTTTCAAGGTTTCAGAGGCTGAGACTTATGGGCCGGGCAGTGTTTGGCCTCCTCCTTCTCACTGACTATAAATTTGTGTCTTCTCCCCTTCTGAGCATCCTGGCCCTCTTTTCAGGCACTCTGCTGAAGCAAAGCCCTCTTGCCAACCTTTCATCACCTGGGCCCAGTGTGGCAGTGGCATGCTTTATCCACTGATGGATATCCAGAAGAAGTTGCTGCCTGCCGTACCATTGCCCTGTGTCACTGCCAGGAGCTGGGGCAGCCACTGAGACTTTGGGTCCCAGGGTATCCCAGCTTCTGCTCTCCCAGCATCCCTGAGGCAAGGGCCCTGGAGGAAGGATGCCCTTTAGCTGCAGCATCTCTCTGCTGGTCAGGTTCCCGTGGCTGAGCAGATGAGTCCTGGGAAAGCCGGGCTTGCCTGCCCAGGGACGGCAGCGCTTCCATTGCCTCGGGGCGTTTAACTCACGATCTCCTGCTGTGCCGCTCTGTGATTGGAAGCGTTTCCCAGCCCACTGCTTGCTAGGAAAAGAAAAATGCCCAAAATGGGAGGCTTTGTGGGGAAAAGACACAACGCTGGGGTGGATAGATCGATGTCTGGGCAAAGGAAAAGAAGAGCCCTTCCTGTGCTAGATACACTGTCTCTAAAACAGGTGTTCCTCTCCCGGGAACAGGTTTGGCATTCATTTACAGGACTAGAATATTATCACACATTCAGATACAATCTAAGCTTTATTTTTCATGTGTGCACAGCGGGAAAGGAAAGGCAGGAGGAGGGCCTGCATATTCTTTTTTAGGAGCCAAAGACTAATGTGCCCAGCAAAGCAAAATTAACCCAAATACCGTGATTATGCAGAAAAAATATCTGCTAGAGAATGTCGTTTCACCGGCAACATCCTGCAGCTCTCCACCGGTGAGAGTTCGAGAGGTGGCGTAGTAACAGAGTACATCAGGGCAGGCATTTGACTGGAAGCATTAAATACCTCGGAAAGGTGAATGGCCAAGGTCTTCCCGATAATTAAAATGTGTGCAGTCTTCATAGACCAAGGAAGGGACAGAGCTATTGTTTAAACAGGTAATTAGAGCTGTATTTTAAGCAAACTCGAGGCGGTAACAAGCTCCCCCAGACGAGGAGAGCAGCACTCCTGCTCCTGGTCCCAGCATGAGTAATTACTGCCCCCCAACCTGCTGCTGGAGATGGCCACAGTGTTCCCAGCCCCACTCCCTGGTGACTGCGGCTGGTTGGGAAAAAAAATCCCATTTGATTTCACATTTTTCACTCCCTGTCTCCTTCCTTTTGCGTTCAGGTTCAAGAGAATTGGCTGAGCCACTTTTTTTTTTTCATTAGAGCGGCAGCAGAGAAAAAAATGGGACCCAGTCAAGCCCCAAGGGAAGGGAGGAAATAGCATGAGCCAGCACTCCAGTTCTCTCACACAGACACACACACAGCCACTCTCCCCATCCACACAGGAACAGAGGGCAGACATCTGGTAGAGCTGGCATAGAGGCAAAATCAGCCACCCCCCAGCCCACAACCCAGCTCCATGAGACTGTAAAGTCTCTTCACCGGCCAAATGTGGAGGAGTCCCAGAGATGTGCCATAATGTCTTTCTGAACAGCCAAGGATGCACATTCTTCTGCTGAGGGGCCTGCACTGGAACTATGCAGGGAACAACTCAAACCCTCCCCGTGCTAAGAACGGGGCCAGGAAATCACACTCCCTCTGCCCTGCCTCCTGCAAGGGACTAATCCCCACCTCACCTCCCTCTCGCTGCTGCTGGCTCCTGATCAGGTTTCCACACTGGCTGAGCGGAATTACCAGCTTCTTATTAACCCCCTTGGAGGAAACAATCAGACATGGGGAAAGGCAAGGAGGTGCCTTTGCACCAGCAACACAACCTTCCACAAAAATATATAAGAGACACCAGTGATGAGGAAATGAGAATTCAAAGAATGGCACTCACTGCTTGGCTTTGCTGCCCACATTAGCTGGGTTGCTCTGACAGGTTAAAAAAAAAAAAAATCTAAATCAAAACACTTCAAGCTGCAAAGGGCTTTGGGAACAGCAAGGTGAGGGCACACTGCTCTGACACAGTACAGGGTGAGGAAAAAGCCCCTGGAAGGCAAAGAGCAGGCTGGGAACAGCCCACACAGATGTACTGGCCATAGGCACAGTCCTATACCCTGGGTTGTCTGCAGCCCAGCTTCTGAATGCTGCATACACTTCCTGAGTTCTGTATGGGAAACCGTGCAGGATCTTTGCTCTGTATTTTGCTCCAGAGTATTGCTCCAGAGGAGAAGACTGACGCCAAGGAGTGTGGAAAGACCAGCCTGTTTTGAACCTGGCATTTCTCACCCCTTTGGGAGTAGAGCTGGGAGACAAAGCACAACACGATGAAGGACATCCTTACCCCTTAAACAAGTCACCATACTCAGACTCACTTCTTTGACAGTCAACGAGGGTTTTGGCCAGTTCCCTGAAGTTTCCTTGCTCACATTTTTCCATAAATGTCAGGTTAACTTATAATAATGACAATACCTGCAGCGTGCAGAAATCTTTCTCTTTTCTATACCCTATATATCTTGAACAAACTGCAGTACCTTTGTAAACTTCCTATAAATCATCATTACCATGCCCAGCAAAAGAGCTATTCTAATTTGTGCCCCTCTTTTGTAAAAGCTATGTGTTAGAGACAATACTGGAGTTATCTCTGGATAAGAAAATAAGTCTAGGGACCAGAAAGGTATTAAAACTTCAAACAGGCCTAAGGACCAGAGACACATGAAGGCCTCCACCCAGAGGGACATTATGAATTCAAGCAGCATGGCTATTGACTGCTTTGTCCCAATGCAGAGTAAGTACAACCAAAATGCAATCAAGTACAGGTTTTTTCCACTTTCCTTATAAGTGTGGGAAAGAGGATGAGTGAGAGTGTCATTGCTGGTTTCGACTGCCCACACAGTGCTGCATGAGCTACAAAGATAATCTCTGTATCTTGTGTGTCTTGGGATATCAGGAGGTTTTGTTGCAGCCCCAGTTCCCGGAGCCCTGATAATGTGAAACTTGCTGCTCCTTGCGTTCTCTAGCCTTGCTTCTTGTGAGAAAGCTGTTAAAATGTTAATGATAGAGGGAAAGCAGGGGGGAATACTCATCTGCGTGGTCTTTTAAGAGCAATTAAGGTCAGATTTACTGCCCTCCATGCCTGGAAGGGCTCAGCACCGCTCCCCAGCCAGGGCTGTGTTCAGGGTGTGGCAGGACCCACGATGTGAGCAGGAGCCCGCAGCGCTCCGGCTGCTCCCACCACAAGGAGCAGTAGGGGATGCAAGGTTAGCCCAGGTCTGGAGGAAATTTTCCCTCCTGCCTGCTTGACTAAAACATCCCTTCAGGAGCTGTCTTGTAGCTGTCGGTGTGACTGCAGCGAGAGTGTCTGCGGCTGCCGGGGGTCTCACCCCGAGCCCGGGGGAGCCGCGGGCTGAGCACACGGGCGAAGGGGAGATGAGCTTCATGCGGCTGGATTGCATCACTCGAGCATCTCGCAGCGTGGCCGGGCAAACCCCGGGCTTCTCCCAGGAGAGGGACCAGCCTTGAGCAGCACGGAGCAAAATAGCTCCATCCCCTGACCTCCACCATGGTCTGACTTTTAAACAGCTCAGAGCACAGCCGCTCGGGTGACTCATACTGCGAAACTGGGGCTTTTACTTTTTTTTT
>VWZU01013229.1:114469-174760 GCA_013397095.1 Sterrhoptilus dennistouni | reverse complement strand
TTTTTTTTTTTTTTTTTTTTAAGTATGAGCGCGGCTCCATCAGTCAATTACTTGAAGAGCCGCTCTAATTTGGCACCCAATTGTTTCCCCAGCTGCCGCTGCGTCTGATCCCCGCTGTGGGCGGCAGGAGCAGGCTGCCTGCGCAAGGGATGGAGCCCAAGGCGCCCAAGGGAGGAGGATGAGGAGGAGGAGGCGGCAGCAGCGGCAGGAGGGAGGCAGGGCCACGCTGCCTGGCTGAACAGCCCCGCGCCCGCAGAACAGTAGCACTAAAAACGCAGGCATTAAAAATATCTCAGGGTCACAGGTGATTGCCGGATAATAAAAATTACTTCGGGAGGCGGCGGTGGGAGGGACAGATCCTGGCGGCAGGGGAACAGCCTGCCAAGGCTGGCCCGGCCACAGCGACTCGCTGCGAGCCACGGCCGCAGCCGCCGCCGCTCGGTAATGAATGTGATGTGACATTTATGGCTTTTTCCACTGTGGATTTTAAATCGCTTCACAAAGGTTGCTTAATAGCACTGTCCTCCTCTTCTCTTCCTACCTCTCCCCTCGTCCTATATAATATAAAAAATAAGTGACTTGCCTCCCATTACATGAGAATTCAGCGGCTGAGCAAGCGGCAGAGCACAAGTACCCGACCTACGTCTCCTGCCCTTTAGCCCCCACAAGCGTTCCCTTTTTTCCAAGAAATCCAAGAATAGGATCTGTACCGAGACAGCTGTTTTTCAGTCAGCGAGGATTTTTTTTCCTGCAGAAGAGGAAGCTTGCTTTCAGCACGGAGCCTTGATTAAAACCGCACAGGCACCGCGAGGGGCTGCGGGTGCCGTGGTGAGGGAAGCGGGTGCGATGCTCCTCGCTCCAGGATGGAGGTACCCGGGAGCAAGGAGAGGTGTGGCTGCAGCCAAACACGTGTCCCCAGGCTGCAGCTCCTCTTTCACTCTTCTGGCACGAGCATTTCCATGTTCTGTGGCACGGATGCACACGTGCATTCACACACACACACACACGCAAGCCCTGCCTCAACCTGCACTGCTGCCATCGAACCAGCTGCACCCGCAGGCAGGCAGGCAGGCTCCCCGTGTATCCTGGCAGAGAGCACTCCCTGCCTGCACAGCCACCCAGCTGTGCTCCTGCCCCTCTGTTTTAACCCCTGAGGCTTGTTCAAATTGAGACATAGCAGCGGTTGCAAGGGCAAAGAAGCAGCCCACTCATTTTGGAGAAAGCCCATCTGTGCTATGTGCAGCAAAAGAAGAGATGCTTGTGGATGAAAAGGCTGCAGCAGGAAGGCAGAGGACAGGTACAATATTCCTGCCTTTTTCTGTCCCATCCAGTTCTTGGACTATGCAAGTTTTTTATCATGTACTTACAGTTTGTAAACTGACTTATGGCACATGGTAGTCTTTTACTTTTTGGTGGGAAAATTAGGATTATTCAGGTACGCACATGCAGATGTGCACTCACACAAGCACGTACACAGACACACAAGCACATATATCTGCACTGGTGCTGCCTATAGCAATGCATCAGGCTCTCAAAAGTCATTCCTTCAAGTCTGCTCCACCAGGCTGAACTTTTCCTCTTTATCAGGACATTGCTGAAACAGCCAGCACCCCCCAGACAGCAGACAGGCCATTGCACCTCAGTCACAGAGCTCTCCAGGAGCTCCAGGTGAACCTCCTGCAGTCCTGGATCAGGGCCACTGCTTCTGTAGCTGTGAGACCTGAGATTCAGGACTTGTTTTGACATGCTCAAGGCAGCTCCTGCTTGAAGACACTTGTGCTCACCATCAGCTGGCATCTCCCAAGGGCAGGTGGCTCCCTGCCAGAGGGGAGGAGACACAGACCCATGCCTCTGGGGCTGGGTCACTCTCCACCAGGCCAGGCGAGAGAGTCCCAGGCAGATGGAGCCAGGAGAAAGCACCACCAAGTTGTTGGCCAACTTAGGATGTGATGTTGGCTTCACAGGAAGCTACTTGGCTGCCTCTCCCTGAATCAAGATTCAGTGATGCCAGGAGACAGGCACAGCGGGGAAACTGAAAGCAAAAAATGGCAGAGTGGATGGCAACTCGACATTAATTCATTTTTACCATATGTCTGACTATTCATTACACTCCACCATTCTGTTCTACAAGACTCCTGGGGGTCTTCCATGCCATTTTATGGCTAGCAGGGTTCCCCTCTGCTTGCGGCACAGCGTCACCACAGTGCCCTGGCTAATGGCTCACGAGGTCCTGTGGTGGGAGCAGCCCCATTCCCATGCTCAGGCAGCCCCCGGCATCAATGTGCTCTGGCACTCACAGCCCATCCCCAGCACACCACGGGCCTGCCAGGTCACCTGGCACAGGGGCCTGTCCCCCAGGAGCACACACAGGCAGGTGACACCTGCTACAAACACGCTCTGGCACCTGCCGAGGGACCCGCGCTGGGAAGCGATGGGGTTTTTTTATGGATTTGCAAATTATTCCGTGTTTCTCTGCGGTCTCCCTCCGGAGTGCGTTCCTGGCATGGGACCAAGCCCCGGCTCCAGCAGCAAGCGTGACTCATCCTGGCAGGCAGCAGCCCGGGAGGGGGAGGATCACCCAGGCTGGGTGATCACACCACGGCTCTGCTGTGTGCCCTGTCTGCATTGGCAGCAGCAGCTGTTTCTCCTCGTAGGTGGGAAGGTTGAATTAGGGCCCCCTTGCCTGGATCCAGCTGTCCAGCCCCTGTACACCATCGTGGCCTCTCACCCTGCTCCTGTCACATGCACAAGAAGTAGCAGTGAGCTGCCTGCACTCTGAACTCTGCCTGCTGTGCCCCTCCCCAGGCCGAGCTCCTGTCCACAGAATGAGCAAATCTCAGTCTTCTTCAGACTGAAAGAGCATGGACCACCTCCTCATGAACCAGCCCCTCTGAGGGACTTCAAGGGGCACCAGAGGGCATTCTGCACAGGGCGGTGCAGGGGTCTCTCTGGGTGTCAATAAGGAAGGCACAACAGCAGATAGTGTGATAATAAAATTGCTTTATTAATAACATAAAATATGAAGAGGAATGTAAAGTAATTCTTACATCCCTTCAGATGCTGGAACCCCATCTATGAGCTGCATTAGATAGCCTCCAGATGAATTGCCACAGCTATCATCACTGAGGTGATGGGTCTCCCTGCTGTACCATAGTGTCTTTAATCTCCTGTGACAAACAAAATCATCTCTCTTTTTCTGACAGATGGGGAGGTTTTCTACTTAAGGATGTCCCCCAGAGCACAACACCAACAGCATGAGGCATCTCAGCATGTTCCCTCACACTGCTGTGTACATAGGTCTGCAGCCTGCCCAGTACAGGCCCCTGTAGTGCAGACATGGCTTGCCCAGTGTCACTAATAAATGTCTTCCACAAGGCTCCCAACAGGGAGAAAACCCTTACTTTTCTTTATGCCAGACACGTCCTTTTCCTCTTAAGTTTTTGTGCTTGCTACTGACCACAGACTGAAGTCCAATCAATGGAGCTGTTGTCATTGCTTCCCCCAAGGGGACATGCAATTAAAATCATCAGTGTCGCTCTGCCTCAAACACGGGGGCAAACTCTGCCTTCACAAACAGTATTATTTCATCCCTTAAATCAGAGCATCAGAATCCTCTTACAGGAAGGCTTCAGGTCCCACATGTAGTACAGATGATCAAAATTTACTTCAACATGCTGTTTTTCTCTTAAGAGGTATCAGGTGGATGTACATGCAGAGGTCAAGCATGGACTCAGCACAGCAGACTGAACACAAGTACACACATTTCCTGGAGCACCCTGGGGATACTCCGATTGTATCTGATGTGGATGACCGTTCACTGACAACTTTATCAAGGCAAACAAGACTTCCTGTGTCTGCTTTCTTTGACTTCAGGGACAAACCACAGCTCCTCTCAGTCTGACACTCCTTGAATTTAGAGAAGAGCACCCCAGCAGTTGTGTGGGAAGAAGTCCTAGAGTCTGCATGGGGAGATCTGACTCCCAGTTGTATGACTGTAAGATGTCCAAAGCCCAAAACATATGTGCTCAAGTGAATAACTGATGCTTCTGGAGTCTCTCCATCCCTAAGGCCACTCAGTAACCCCCTCCTGGAAAACTTTTCATCTTCTCCTCCCACTCTGCTGAAGTGTCTGCAATCCTTCATGGCCAGTTTTCCAAACAGTTGGTGTTCTGCTGCAGAGTGCTTTTATTTGAGATCCTCATTCTGTCCCAAACCAGGAACTGGGGCAGGATGGAGGGCAGAGAAATACTTAAATGCAGTATTGATGTTCTGCTCTCACATACAGACTTCTGTGGCATTAGGACAATCTCCAGAAAAGGGGGGAAAGGGGAAGGGGCTGCAGTTATTCCCCTCAGTTACCTGCCCCATAGACTTCCTTTAGTTTACCTGGGAACCCAGAGGCAGACTTCCCCTTGTGACTTCCCCCGAGTTTGACTTTTGCGGTATCATCTCCACGCAGGAACGGCTTTTTCTGCTGCAGGAAAGGAAGCGTCCCTGTTGAATTCCTTTTGCATTCACGTCCCGTGCAGCTCCTCGTGGCTCCGTGACTCCCGACAGCCGGCAGCCCTTGGGGCAGCGCGCCAGCGGAGCGAACCCGCCGCGCTTCCCGCCGGAGCCGGGAAATCACCGCCGCGGCTGCCGGGGCTGCGAGGCTGCCCAGGCACGGCTCTCCCGCCCTTCCTGCCGGAGAATGGGAGCTCTGATCCGCCCAGGGAGGGGCTCACCGATCCAGAGCTCTCCCTCTTCCAGGTCCGGAAAGTGTTCACCAGCAGCCTGCAAGCGCGGCACGTTTATTAAATTTAATGAATGAGTTTCACCGAGGGGCGCTGTGAAAGTTCCACATCTGAATCAGTGTTTGCGTTCGTATTGGCACATTTCCTAAGGAACCTGAAATTATTTGCGTTGCTTTATTGGCTGCCTGCTATAGCTAATTAACAACACAAATTAGCATGGAACAATCCCAAATTCAATTTTTGGAAAGGCACCCCATTTTTGTCCCTGAGATTACACGATACTAAATCACATATGCAACATAAGGTGTGTGACACATATGATAGATATATGTGTGATGCACATACACCACATACAAACCTAAACAAAGATAAGAGCTTGCCAATATTAATCCATTTCAAATCATTGTTCCAAGTATTTGACAAATAAACATGCATTCAGTGACCTTGCAGAGCCTGCATTTCCTTGGCTGATGTGATACAGAAAGCCCCTAAAAAAGGTGATGACTGAATTCTTACCAGAGAGATACACAATAAAGGTGCGTTAGAGAGGTACACAGATGAGCACAAACAGCCACCAAGAACATAGGAAAGGATCACATCACTTACTTCTTCCAGTGAAGTAATGGTAGGAAGAACAATTAACAAATATCTGAGCAAGACTTTCACGAAAGATCTGCTCCTGAGGATAACTCTTGCTCCTGGAGGAGCCACTGGGGAGCAGCCCTGAAGTCAGCCCATGCCAACAAGAGGGAGACCTGCAGTGTCTGCAGGAGACCTTGCCAGTGGGAAGCTGAGCACTGAAGGGAGGGCCGGGAGAGTGAACGCGGTGACCAGCGTGACACAGTGCTGGGACAGGCTCTGTGTTAGAAGCGTCTGTCAGTTCCTTGGAAACGACCGAGAACTGAAAGCATCAAAGAAATAAAGCTGTTGCCAGCTGGAGGAACAATAGGCGAGCCAGAGCTATCTTTAGCTCACGGGATTAAATTCAAATTGCAAATGCAAAGGCCTGGAAGAAAAGGCCTTCCCGCACTACTGAGCGCCAGCCTGAGTGCACAGCACAGCCCGGCACTGACAGCATCCGCAGCCCCTTTGTCATCCCGTGTCATCACCTCACCCAAAGGAAGGGCAAAAGGAGAGCCGAAGAGGGGGATGAGTCTGTCCCTGCCTGACTGCAATGCTTCCAAAACAGCAGATTTTTCCCTGAGAGGGATGCTCCTGGGAGGGTGCCATGCCTTGGCGGCTGCCCGGCAAACTCCAGCATCAGGAGCCATCCAGCTGCAGCCGCACAGACCTCAGCACAAGCCAATTTCTCCTGCTTCTCATTCATGACGGGTAGAGCAGGCAGCAGCTGGATGTACAAGCAGTCAGCACAGCCTCCTGCAAAATCATCAAGGGACATGTAGAGGCTCCAGGACGGCACCATGGGGCCCAGCTTCATAGGCAATTTTAGGTTTGATGAGGGATGGTAAAAATTGACCTGGTGTACCGCTTTCATCTGACACCTTCACTCTGTGATTCTCCCCATCCTATACGCAGTGGCTCTGAATCCTTGGCCCACCAATTTTTCCTGAGAGTGCCCCCATAACACAGCCAAGGAAAGCAAGTCCTCAGCAGCAGTTTTCAGGCTCTGCCCCTTCACCAGAAAACCTGTACAGACTGAAAATTTAAAACCAGCCCAGTACAGTTCTGTGGCAACCAGGACATAAAGGACTGTTGGGATCACATCCTTGCTGCTGCCCCCCTGAAAGAGAGTGTTGATGTGCAAGCCTAAGCCAGATTTGGCTGGTTTAGGTTGCATTAAGGAACACGATGTCTCGCCTTTAAGACCTTAGGATGTCTTAAAGCACTGTCTTGCTTTAGGATGTTAGCTCGTGTGTGTTGGCTAAGGGGCTGACAGCTTACTTAGGTCTGACAGCACACATCAGGCTGGCTGACCACAGGGTACATCTGCACCATGCCCTCCAGACAGCTAAGCTCTCTCTCAGCCAGCTCCCACTGCTGCCAGCTGCCAGCTCGGCTGATAAAAGTACAGTAACCCTGCCATGGAACACGGGACACGGTCCCAGCAGAGCTCTGGCTGCCGTGGCCACACTGCTACCCGATTTGATTCATTTACAGCCATCCCCAGTGGCTGCAGAGGGCCTGGTGGGGCTGAATCCACAGCACTGAGGGCAGCACTGTCAGCCCCCACTTGCAGAGAGACTCACACTCAACTAATCGACCTGCTGGGGCATCACGGCCCCACATAAAGGGACTTAAAAATCTCCCTCCTGCTACACCAAACTGGAAAAATTCCAAGCTGTGAGTTAGGGATTGCAGGCATGCCAAAGAGAGAGCAGGGGAGGCTGTTGCCTGATAACTTGCTTAATGAATTGCAGGCTTCTGAGCTGGTCTGTTCAGCTGGGGAAATCCAGCAAGCACCTCACACCCGAGTGCTCGGAAATTGGTTTAATAGTTTCAGTGCCGTAATGAAACACCACTGGGGACCAGAGGTCCCAGCTCTCACCTGCATGTGCAGTTTTCATGTTGTAAAAAATGAACTTCTTTCTGATTCCACCAAGTGTTTTGAGGTGTTGTTATAGAGTCACAACATCGACTTTTAATGACAGTGCAAATGACAGTCACAGAAGATCAAGCGTGTACCCGTCCAGCTACGGCTTTCTGCAAAACCTGCCAGCAGTGCAGAGATTTTTAACTCCGTGCTGCAGTCATCTGTGTTTTTATGTTTGTTATTTTGTTTTTAAGCAGCCACTTAGTGGTATCTGGAGGGCATTTGCTACTCTAATACTCAGCGTGAAAGGAAGGCCTTGAACAAGTGGTTGAGCTCTTGCAGGAGAAGAAAAGAAAAGGAATGACTGCTGCAGCACTGGAACTGGGGGAGAAGGCAGTGAAAGTTGCACCTTCAGCCTGGCCCTGCTGGCTGAGAGAGGGCAGGGATGCAGGAAAAGGCTCTCTGAGCCAGCCAAGTTGCAATTGTGACACAGCCTCCGTCCCCAGACCGCCAAGGCAGAGGTGCCGGCACACAGGGGGTTACAGTGAAGTTATAACTTTGGCTGTTAAAATTCATGAGGTGTAAAATACAAATTGCACGTGGTGGATGAGCTGCCTTTAGAGTTTATATATTACTCTCCCCTAGCCGCTCCAGTTCAAACCTCTGTTGGCAGGAGCTAATTAGAGCTCACCAAAGTGGGAAGCACAGCCCTGGTGGGGCGGGACAGGTTAGGCAGGGGGTCAGCCAGGACCCGTCCAGACTGTGTTTATAGATGTTTGGCTGCAGGAAGCTGGGGGAAACCCGTGACCAATGCATGGATGAACAATCACAGATCAGAATTAATCCTTTATTCTCATCTCTTCATCTTTGTAGACTTCTCGGTTTGAAAGACATGAAGTTCTGCCTTTGAAGTTTACAATTTTTTTTTGTTTGATTATTCCCACAGCTCAATTTATGTAATTTTCCTGTAAAAAAAAGCAAAATATTTTTAAATAGTTTCCACAACACTAATGCTTTGCATGTCTGTTTTTTTTTACATCAAACTCCAATATAATTTTTTATGTGCTCCATACAACTTGATACACATGCATCTTCCAGAACCAAGCTTTTTTGCATTTTTGCTCACACTGTTCCCTTGTCCTCATTACCACTACTTTCACCATCCCAAGCAGAGGGGGAGTAAATCAAAAAGGCTTAGGTAGACAGAAACATTTGGGAGCACCAAACCTGTCTATAAGGGTTTCTTCATGTCCTGGATGACCCTTATGTATTCTTGCCCAGAATAAGAAAGACTTAGAGATCAGAGATTTAGTAGAGAAAAAAAATATGTAAATATCCAGAGCACAGAGAAAGAGCATCAGCTTATGCATAGCTGACTGAATTGAACACAAACAATGATTGAGAATAGGATGGGCTGGAAGAGGAAATTTAAATATTTATCCTAAATGCTCTTTCTTTGCATTTCTTGAAATAAATTACTCCCAGCAATTGCAGGCAGAGATTGTTGATTAATTCCAGCAAAAGCAGAGAGATGGGAAAAATTACTGTGCATCCTCTATTTCTGAGTTTCAGACGGTCTTTTCATATTTCTTTGTAGTCTGTGTGATTGGGCTTTTTGACTCCAGGGTGATTTGTGGGCGGTTTGCAGAGGAGTTCGCTGCTCACGTCACATGTAGAGATACAGATCATGAAGCACCATCACAAATATGAGAAGAAGGTGCTTTCCATACAGCGAGGTGGAAACACAGGCTGTAACCTGGCCAGAAGACAGCAGGGTGAGCAGCACAGATGTCCTGAAGATGGTCTGCTGAGCAGAACCCACACTGGGGCCACTCACACCCTGGTCCCGCTCAGCCACTGGCAAAAGCAGCGAGCACCGAGAGGAGAAGCAGAAACCAGGATGCTGTTACAGCTGGTTGAGCCTCGGCTGACAGAAATGCCCCGGGGCTACTGGCAATTGGACATAAATTAAACCAGTTGTGAAGCTGCTTTAGTTTATACTTGGGCATCAGGCCAGCCCCAGCTGCCTCAGCGGCAGAGGAAGGTCTTAAAGCTGCCTGTCCTTTCTCGCACGCCTGGCCCGGAGTCGCACGCAGGCTGCCAAGCAAAGGGGCCTCCTGTCCCGTGTGAGTGCTCCTCCTTCTCCTTCTCCTCCTCCTCCTCCTCCTCCTCCTTCTCCTTCTCCTTCTCCTCCTCCTTCTCCTCCCCCCCCAGCCAAAACAGGTCCACGTGTGTTACAGCACCAAACCCCAGACCGGTTGTGCTGCTATCTCAGTGGCTGCAGGGAGGCTGCAGGAGATACTCTGGTATAAGGAATATCCCAAGTAAGGTGTTGTGATTCAGTTTGTGTGAGTTCACTGAGGGAAAATGTTCACACTGTTGTGGGAAAAAGTGATTTGTACTTTTTTTCTGACTGCAGGAGTCAGAGCGGAGCTTTGCACGCCCTCTGAAACTACATGAGCAGCTGCACTGCAATGCACTTAATGAAAGACTGAAACAGCTTAAGAAATGCTGCCGTGCAGGAAAATCCCGTTGAAAACCAGGGGAAGCCTGAGGTGAGGTCTCACTTGGCTGCTCCCTGTGTCCTCTGCCTGCTGGCACATCAGCCGAGCCGTGGAGCAGTGCTTGGCAGAGGGGCTGCCCGACAGCCATTCCGTGCCACCGTGTGCTGCCCCTGCTCCTCATGCAAGGGGATTTCCTCACGTGCCAGCTCAAGGCTGCTGCTCAACCACCTCTGTATGACCTGCAGCAGGACCTCCATGTGCCACCACGTCAGCCGTGAGCACCGAGTGACGCCTTTGAAAGCTGCCCAAAGGCAGGACAGGAAATCAGTCCCTGCCCCCAAAGCCCCAGGGCTGCCCTTAAAGCCCAGCTGCAGCAACACACCCTAGGCAGGCACAGGGTGGGTGGCTCTCTCTGCTGCTTCAAATGGCCCTTGAAGGCTTGGGGACCAGTCAGAATGGTGGGCCTCCCTCCCTGGGGCTTGTCACAAGTGCCACAGTTTTGTGCACTGCCTGAAAGGGAGCTGAGCCAAAGGCTGAATTTCCTGTGTGGGATCTGAAGCTTCAGCAGAAGACATCAGAGAAGCTCTACGAATTCAATACAGACCAGAGGCACCAGTTGTGAAGAGCAGTTGTGAACAGAGCAGGTACATTTTGCTGGCAGCTCTGCTAATCATCTTGTAGGTAAGCAGCAGCACACAACCATAACCAAGCCAGAGGATGGCTGGAAGGGAAATGGACTATCTTCCTTGCCTTGTAGTCACTGGGATTCAGTGAAAGTCACACTTCCATTTGCAGCCAAGCCTTTGCAGGCAGTTCCATTCCACACAGGAGGTCTGGCAGGCTCACAGTGACACAGATAAAAATCATGTCCCAATAGCTGAGACTTTGCAGTACAAAACAGAATTCCCACACTCCCCCAAAACATTATTGCCTCTACAGTACCTCTGGGAGTCTCACTGGTTTCTCTGTTTAAAGGCATTCCTAATGTTTCCCTCTGATCTAGTTTTCTTTCTTGTAATCAGTGACAGTGAGACTCTGGAGTTTCCTGGAAATCCAGTCAGAGGCTTCACTGCATCTGTGGATACCCTGTGAGGTGTGGAAGCCCACGCTGCCCCTTCCACCAAACACTGTTGGAGGGAGTGATTCCTTGTAAATTTGCCTACAGCACCTTGCAGAAGGAATGTCTGTCTGGTTTGGGCAGAGCTTAGAACCACTGTGGTTTCATTAGCAGCACACTGGGGTCAGGGCTTTACATTCTTCATTTTCTAGCTGTTGTCTTGATGCTTTTAGTAAACAAATCAGATGGACAAGAGAGGTGATCAGAATGTCCCCACACTGGATACCAGGACCATCACTTGACATCAGGCAGCTCTAATACACAAGACAGTGCCTTTGCCTCTGCCTCCATTCAAAACCTTACACTGCTTTTCCAGTCACAGTACATGTTGAGCTCTCCTGCCTTTCTCACAGCCAAACCCACAGCCATTGCCTCCTCCAGCAGAGCAAGAGTTAGACACTAACTACTAGACAACAAAAGCATAAAGCATTTGGATTTCATACTAGGAGCTGTGGCCACAGCAGCTGCCCAATTAAGACATTGGAAAGAAAAATCTTTCCTATCCAGAGAGACTTCCATTACCACATCAGGACAGGACTGTGGCTGTGGGGTGGTCAGCAGTGGGTGCAAGGCACATCTGGGCTCCAGTGGAATGAAAGCTCAAGTGGGTGGCACAAGCACACCCATGGGACCAAGGATTTTGAGAAAGCAGCCCTTGCTGCTGTCAGAGCCAGCAGCCAGTGGAGAAGGTGCCCGGCACAGCTGGGGAGCCAGAAGTCATTGCCTCCCCATCGGCGTTCTTCACACATCCAGCTTGGTAAGGCGGGGACTTAAGAGAAACAAGAGGCGATTAAACTGCTAGCAGAGCCTGGGGGGAAAGAGTCTTGCAGGTTCAAGATACACAGAGGGATTTTAAACCCCAGGCTTAGGAATAAAAAGCAAAAGGAGGTTGCTCAGAGGCAGCGCTTTTCAAGAACCGTGCAATGTAGTGACCACCTGAGGTTAATCCAGGCAGAGTGGGTGGCAGGCATACAGAATTACTTGATGGCAGGGGGACGGACCAGCTGAATAAGGGATTTACTTGTGAGAAGGGCAGAAAAGAAGGGCTGCAGGAGTAAGCAAGTTGCTGGTGAGCCTTTTCACAGCAAGTGATTAACCGCAGTTTCTAATGAGCAGAGGGAGACTAAAGCTGACTGCTTTTTTAAAGCCATTTCGATAACATTGGCCCCGATGTAATAAGCTATTTGTTTGTGCCTACTGGCAGGGACAGCAAGTCGCTACTGAACATAATCCTCTAGAACCGGGGCTGTCAGCTCGTTCAAAAGTGTCAGCAACAGCATCCAAAAGGGCCCAGGCCCCATCACAACAACCATCCCAAGCGCTATTAAAGTGCCTCAAGCTCTTTTGTGCGCTCTCTCTCTTTCTGCCCTCTCTTTACCCTATTCTTCTCCCTCCCCGGGCGGCGGTGGGGCTGATTCCCAGCCCTATGTCCCTGGGCTGGCCGGGAGGCTCAGGGTGGGCTGGCCCGTGGCTGGGGATCCCCGGGTGACCTTCGAATCACGTCCCTGCCAGTTCACTGAGCTGCCCGCTCGGATAAGCGTCACCGCTGGCCAAAGCAGGCAGATTATTGATGGGGGGCACCGGGAGGGCAGAGGGCCGGGGAGCTGTAGGGAGGGGGGGGCCATCAGCCTCCCCGCTCGGGATATTTGAGGAGGTTTGTCCGCTCCTTTGCGACTTCTGGGAATCTGTGTTTCCCTGATAATGTTGATGAGTACACTCGCTTTCTTAGAATAGCATGAAAACATCGTGCAAGAGCGCAATTAAATGCAACCCGCAGGACAGGCTGAAAACAAAGCTGAACTCGCAGCCCCAGCCAAGCCCTTTCGACCCGGATCGCAATGCTCCTTTAAAGCCACGGACACACAAATAAACACCACGCCTTTATAAACTCCTCTTTCTACTTCAAGGCCAAATCATTCCTTTTTCAAAAGAATTCCCTATCACTCATGAACCCAAAAATCCCAAATCCTGTTTTCCTGGTGAGCCAAAGCCGTTGCCATCGCAGTGCCTGCAGGGAGCCTGGCATCACAGAGAGCTGATGGTGGGACATGGTGGCTTGGACCAAATCACTGGGGAGCAGTGGGATCACTTTCATGCCTCTTTCAGGCCACGGATGACAAGACTGCTTGCTTGAAACACTGTCAGAGCCTGAGTGGCTCTCAACTCAGTGGACACTGGGAGTGCAGTATTTCATTTTTGATAATTATTATTTATATTATCGTAATTCCTTCTCCCAGCAATTTCTACAGCTCTCTCTCTCCTCTGGATATGTGCCATCTCTGACAGGTGAGTGTCAGACACCATAGGAGATGGTGGTCTTTGAAGAGGCACACTCAATTTTCTTTTCTGGATTTGCAAAATTCCCTGTTGCAAAACAGGAAGTCAATTTCTTATGTGATCCCAAGTTCAAAACCTACTAAAGGCATGCAAAGTACTCCAAGTCTCTACACTCGAGTCCACAGTGATTTGCCTTAAGACTTCACACATGCACTGACACGCAATCTCTGCCTCTGGAAAGAATTGCCCCCTCTTCCTATAGCTCCCTTGATAGTTTCTGATATGTCCTTCCCTTCTCCATAGGCTCCCTGTTTTTTGCCCGAGTCCCCAGTTCATTCTTCATCCTGTTGGGATGAAGAATCATTTCATTTTAGAGTGCTGCCAACTTCCTAGTGCTGGTGGATCCCCAATCCACAGGACCTCTGCGAAAATGGGCGACTGCAAAACAACCTGCTAAGAGCCACCTCCTCAGGGCAAGTTGATGGAACCCAGACTCCCCAGGCTCAAGTCAGGGCAGAAAGCAGAAGACTTTGTGCTTTTAAAGGCATTTTTGTAGAAAGTTAATTCAGATTTAGTGCCATTTAATCCCATGGCCAGAGAGAACAGCGCAGCTGATACTGTGCCAGGCAAGAGACCTCACCAGGGAATTACCGACGTCACTCAGCACTGACAGTCTGGATATAAATAGGCCTGCCTGACAGCTGCTGGGTCTCCACCCTTTTTTCCTTGCATGAACTTGTGTTTCCTGTTAAAGTTGCAGGATTATTTGAGGTTTGGCTAGAAAGGAGCAGATGTTGTGCAAACGACACCGAGAGCCACACACGGTACGGTGGCGTGGACCTCCCAGGGCTGTCCCTTAGCATGTACTGGGCTGGAGGAGAGGGTTTGCAACAGGGCAGGGTTCCCTCTCCTGAAAAACAAATTTTCCCACAACAAAATTTCATTAACAAAGTCCAGCTCTTAGGGGTATTTTTAAAATGAGGCAAAAAAAACCCAGGCTGAAGTTTCTACATCCAGCTGTGGAGAATAACACTGTAAAATTATAAGTGGGTTTGTTTCTCAGGCTGTGCCTCCCTTCCTCCCAGCAAAAGATCCTCACTTCAAAGGGAAAATGCAAGCCTCTCCCCCTCTTCCTGCACTAATTTTTTCCCCTGAAAATATTTTTGCTCCACATTTCCAAAGCATTGCCCAATTAATTACTTCTAGACAGCATCTCGCAGCACGGCTGAGCAATAATGAATGAATCCTTGTGGCTCACATGCTGGTGGCTTTAAAAAAAAAAGATTACTTTTAATCAGCAGAACGAGCACAAGGGCAAAGCCTATTGAACTCAAGCATACACAGGGAGCCCAGAGGAGCTCCAGGAGCAGAGTGTGACTGCACTCTGCTCAGTCTGGCCCGTGGCAGGAGACTTCTCCTGGACAGATTCCCAGGGAAGAATGGCCAGGGCACTATCCCATGCACATTGCAGCTGATCCTAGGCTGCTCATCAGGTAGGTGAAATGGTTTGTAAAACATTACAGTTTTCATTAGAGTTTTTCTCTCTTACTCGCTCTCTCTTTTTTAAAGCCCCATCTTTTGAGCTGAGTGATTCCAATGAAACCAATTTTCATAAGTTTTCCCCTTTTCCACCAGCACAAGGAAAGGTGCAGCAAAACTTCAGCTCTGCCTACAAAAAGACATGAAGCAAAAGTCGTGATTTCCCTCCAATGTCATTATTCCTTTTCATTACAAACATTTTGGGATAAGCACTATCTTTTACTCTCTGTAGAGGATTAAACAGCAAGAGACGCATGCTCTCTATCTGCTACTGCAGTCTGAGTAATAAAGAGTAGGAACAATTCCCATTCCATTTTCCAGTCTGGTTTCTGAGTAGGATGGATGAAGGCTTCTGTGAAGCACACAGCTCTTAGTTCCAACCTTCCCTTGAGGTGTCTAACAATGAGATCCTTTAACACTGCCTTGCTACTCATTTCAGATGCCTTTTCTCCTAACCAGGACCTGCCATCAGGAACCAGCTCCTGACTCTGCATACCTATCTCACTCCTGTTATAGTTTGGTTTTCACCTGTGTACTGTTAAGGCACAATTTACTAACATTTTGACAGTTAGCAACACCCAGAAAATGCTTCAAAGCCCCCTACAATTCTACTTACAGACTGCATCTTCCTCAATCTGATTAGTGAAATTTACTATACTGGGATAGTAGGAATTTTAACTTGGGGTAAATTCTGAGAATTCTTTAGCAAAGGAATTGCCCATTTCTTGCAAAAAATTTCAACACTCCGCAAATGTTGACTGATGCATATGTTGAAGATGAGCAACTTATGATGATATTGTCACGTTTTCCTCCTCTCAAAATTTCAGTAGACTTTTCTGTCAGCTCCAGAAAAAATTACAGCTGGCTCCTCTGATCACCAGTGAATCACCTGGCCCACACATCAAGCATTGTCTCCTCCAGAGTGGAATGCAGCATGAGACGTTATGCAAAATTAATTACTGTTGCACAGGCAGATTAAAAGCACTTCCTGGGACAAAAAGCTGCTTCTGCTCTTCCTTATTTTATTTTATTTTATTTTAAACAGAAAAGAGTGGATGAGTTTCCCCCAAAATGACCAATACAAACAACACTCTGTGACTTTGGTGAGAGATTTGTACCAGCTGCTGTTAAAGTTGATCTCCACTTGACAAATGAGAGCTCTCCTGTGTGCCATAGGCATTTCACTCCCAGAACTAGCTGCGATCTTTCCCATGTTTCTGGCACTAGCTGAGCATGATAATACCAAGCCTTGGACCTCCCGTTTGAGAAATTGCTGGTATTGTCTGCAAGTGTCACAATCACATTATCATCTGTAAATGGTGCTGTACAGAGGAACTTCTTGGGGCCCTTCTAGCTCGCCATGGTCTGTCCCTTCTGCTTTGGTCGTGCTTGATGCTGTACAGGGAGTACAAATGTGGCTTGATTGGATTAAGGCCTTTATTTCTGTGAGGTCTGCTACTATTCACTGAGGTTTAATTAAATTTGTGACCTCCAAGTGGTCAGGGAATGTGTGTCAAGTCAGGCACATAGGAAAACTGATTCATTCTGCAAAAGCTTTGTAGGTGGACAATGCCATTTGAATCTTTCATGACACCGATACCAAGAGAAGGGCCACAGCATCATCAAGTATTATGCCTTTGCTGAGCCTCTGGGACAAAGGTTTAAGCTGGCAAGGTCCAGGTGAAGGCAAGTCTCATCTTTTATCCCTCCCTAGTTCCTACTGCTTAGTTAGCTCAGTTTACAGGGGCAGTGAAACCCTTCCTGAGAGACTGCATCACCTGGCAAAACCTGTGGAGCGTGTGGCACTGGAGGATTGGTGCAGCCTGTCCTTTCCCTCACACCCCAATCCTCAGACACTGGCAACTCCCTTCCTCAGGGTAATCCTCTTCCTCACCCACTCTCTTCTTGGTCTCCTGCCTGCCCATGGGCTCTGCCCACCTCCAACTTTGTGGAGAAAAAGAGGAGCAGCAGAGGCCAGTCTCCATGCAGATAAGGAGTCCCTATTGCTGGAGACAGAGGCAAACAGAGTTGGCAGAGGAGAGACACAAAGCAGAACACAAAATTAGTTTTGTGAACTTTGTGGCCTCAGCACCCAGTAATTTTGGTAGCATTGAGTAGGGCACAATTTTCAGACTGCAACCCTGCCATGGTCTAATTGCATTGGCCATCACTACTTCAAAACCTGTGGCAGCACTAGAGTGAGTTTGGTAGTAATATTTTCCAGTCAACTACTTTGGAAGTATTCTCCTACTCTGCCAGCAGGTAGTTCTCATATCTCAGCTGGAAGGAGACTCTCTGCCTGGTTTTCTAGACAGCTGATGTGTGACCTGTTACTGTCCATAACAGTGTGGTAAGGGCCCTTCCAATGACAAGAATTCCACCAGCAGGAGAGACAGAACAGGGATGTTGCTTCCAGGCTTGAAGCCTGTCCTGTCTGAGAAGATTCTTTGAATGGAAGACAGGAGACAAAACAAATGTATCTCAGGGAGGAAGCCAGGGAAATTGTACCTCAGAATGTCTTTGCCAAAAAGGGTGAAAGAGATGTAGGCCCAGGTAGTACCTTTCATTTTAAAAAATAGTATAGCTGAGGAAAACAGCCCAGCTTTAGGGAATGCAAGCACTCCTTCAGGTCTGACATAGAAGCAAGAATCTCCACAAGGTAAATAGGGGTGAGAGCAACTGGTTTATGTTGATCATCCAAATAATCTGAGGTAAATGATGGCCGGTATCTGCAAAGCAGGCTGGTGGATGTGAGGAACAGTAACTAGGCAGAGATGACAAGACTGAAAAGAGCTAGCTTGCCTTTCATTCCTTCTCTTCTCCTTAAGGTCCAAGGCCAGGAAGGCCCTTCCTTGTGCTGGTGGGACGGGGCTGCATCCCCCCCCTGAGCCTGCAGCTCTCTCCCCAAGCAGCTCACACAAGGAGAGGACTGAGGGATGCTGGGGTGGCTTTGCCTTTGATCCAAAGGAACAACAGACATTTAGGGCATTTCTGATAAGGGCCAAGAGCAGATAAGAAGACGAGAAGACCTACACAGAGTAGCAAGTCAGGTAGTTCTGGGACATAGTCCCAGTGCAGAGGGGAAAGGAGGAGGCAGAGGGACATCTGTTACAAGAGGGATGCCGTGACGGCGAAGGAGGGAAGCAGAAGATACAGAAACAGAAGAGCTAGGGAAGACAAGGAATGACTGACAAAAGCACAGTGGAGTGGGATGAGAGAAAGCATGAGATGGGAGGGAGCTGTAAATGGCTGACAGATTGGAAAACGATCTGTAGGTGGCAAAAGGAAATTATAGAAAAGAGGACATGCTTTTCTAGGAGAAAGGCAAAGATATTGCAGCTAAGAGAGATCTTGTAAATATTGAAGGGGTTGAGGGGAAGATACCTAAGCAATGATCCCACCAAAACAAGATTCCGGTCTGGTCTGCCATAGTAGAAATATTTTCTCTGACAAAAATGTTTCAGGGATTCAGAAGGAGCAATTTAATCACCAATAAATACCTAAGAATCCATAAATATTTTTTAGTCTAAAATGAAAGGCAAGAGAACTCTGAAAAGAAGCCACTAGAGGCACAAATTGAAGTATTGCCAAACAAGATAGGATAGGACCACCAAGAGGACTTTATTCCAAATGTAAACAAATACACCAAAAATGCATCATCCAGAGCATCCTGCAAAACAACAAAGGACACTGTACGGTTTCAAAACACTGACTTATATCTGCAGGTAGCCCCTGGGCAGATTTCTTATTCCAGCTTCTTTGAACAGCTATGGTATTAAAGGAAGAGAAACTGGGCAAATGTCATCTCATTAGAAGACATTCAGGACATGCATCTGTCATTTAGTATGAATTAAAACCTTGAAGATTAAATTGTCTGTTATCCCTAGGCACACACTGAGGAACATCTCAGCAGTGTTTTCACTCTGCTCATGTATGGTGGAGCCATTTTTTTTTGTTTAGAGAGTCAAGATAAAAATAGTCTTAATCATGGAAAACTTGTGAAACTGCCATATCTTGAGTATTTGTTGTAATATAGGTGCATCTTCTCCATCTTTGGCTTTGTGTCATTATTGAGTTGAAGTTCTTAAACTATGACCCTAAATCTCACTGTCCTTACTCCTTAAATACTATAATCACTCTTAATGTGGCAAAGGAGTCTCAGCAAATGGGCCTAGAGCTTTAAGATTTCTCTTCAAGGATGTTATCAATAGTTTCTTGGCAAAGGAGCTCATGGCTTTCCTTCTGATGATGGTGCCCAAGTGACTGTAGTTTAAGCAAATAGCTCAGCTCAGTATTTATAGGCAGTCATCCTCTACACCATTCTCTGAGCACTGATGTCAGAGAAACATAGCAAGTGCCCCCTGGTCAAAGGATCTGATATATCCTCCCTGCAGTTTTTAGTAAAAAACTAATGCCCAGTGCTATTGATTCAGTACCTGCTCTTTCCCCCTCTCCCCATTGTTCAGGTCTTCACAAGGAATACCAAAGGGCTGTGGTCGAGGCTTTTTGGATAAGTAAAGTTGTATATACCAGAGAGTCCAGCTCTGTCTGCTCCTGGTTAATCAGAGAAAGCGATTCCGTGGCTTTTGGTAATAAGGAGAACAGCCAAGATGGTGCTTAGACCTTTAACCTAACATTCTACCTGAGCAGCAAAACATCTCACCTGGCTCACCTGTGGCCTTGGTCTCTGTCGTGTCCCAGGGGCACAGAAAAAAACTCCATGTCTGAGCAATTCCTTGGGACCATCTGTGCTGAGCCTGCAGACCTTCCTCACTCTTCCAGGGGCCAGCCAGGCACCAGCCTGTTTGCCAGCTGGGCTTCCACTCAGCTCCCCCGTGTCTGTGCAGATGGCCGGATCCACAGCCCACGTGGTGGCTGCCAGCACCTTCCCCGTGAGCAGATCAGATGGACTCTCACACATTGCCCTTCCTGGCTCTGAGTCACATTCCTGGATGGCTCAAGGTCAGGGATGGCTGGATAGGAATCATGGGGACACCTGTCTTTTGATCTGGTTGCTGTGGTTTCTCTTTTCCCAGTGCCCCTGCCGTGGGGGCTCTCCCCAGACAAAGCACAGGAAGGGAGATGGGCTGTGCCTTTTGGCAGTGAACTGAGGGAATGAACACGAGAAGGCATTGGAGGGTTTTGTGATGAAGTCCCTCTCCTCTTCTTCCTGGTGCCTTATACATGCTGATCTTGTCATTGCATTTTACCAAGATGTGCCCTTTTGCTTGGCTGAGAATTCATTCTTTATTTAATAAACTTTAACATTAAAAGCCACTTAGCTGCAGATGTAAGAGGTTCATCAGGGCAGAGTCACATCTGCTGGCTGTACAAAGGTACATCCTGCCATGTGATCCACAGCCCTCTGTAAGAGGGTACACAAGGGGCAGACACAGGCTGCAATAGCATTTTGCAGGTGGCTTGTAGCCACTTGTGTTTTTTCACCATTTTTTCTGGATAACATAAAGGAGGATGTAAATACATAACATATCCAAGGTTTTTGAAGGCCTGTTTGGCCTTCAGCAGCAAAAGGGCTCTCTGTGCCTGTCCTAAGTTGTGTAGCATGGCAGACAAGTAACCTCTTCCTTAGTGCCCTTCTCATACTTCATAGGCAGAGGAGGAAGATTATTCTCTCCACTGAATAATACCTTCTATTTTTATTTCTGAGAAAGTCTGGAGGGTACATTTTCCTTAACAACCCACTGAAGTCCAAGGCCTTCACTCTGTGCTTAATAAATCTTGCTGAACTTAAAAATACCTCCCCTGAGTAAAGCCAAAATAAAATTTGAGTAGAGTCTTTGGGATTTACTTCCCTTTTTTCTGATTTTCCTACAATTGTCTGTGCCATTTTGCCTTTGACATATTTTTCCATCTGCTGGGTGTCATAGGAACTTCTGCATTCTTTCTATAATGAGTCCATCTGAAGAAGATCAAGGAGTTCAAGCAAAGTTCAAAGGAACCTCGTGCTGTTGTCGTGGTTTTAAGCCCAGCTGAAAATTAAGAACTCTTTATTATTGTCAAGACTTATTGTAGCTGTGAAGCTCAGGGCTAATGTCTTGAGCCCAGACAAGTCTAGAGTGGTTACAGAGATGTGGTGACCCAGCTTCTCCACGCCCTGCAAGATCGGCCTGATGCCTTGGGAAGGCTGACCTGAAACAGAGACTGGACAGAGCTAGAGAATAAAGTAGGTATTTATTGGAAGGCCTCTAGGATCCACCTTGGGCAGGACAAGAGCCTGACCAGGGCTACATCCAAGGTGGACTAAGAATGGTCACGAAAATGGCTGACAGGTCATGAGGTCTCACATTTTTATAAGTTTTAGTCCATTTACATATTGGGGTTTAATTGTCCGGTTACAGCTTCAGGTTGTGAGGTCTCATCCTTCTTGTTCACACCTTCAGTCCGCCGTTGTTTGTGCTGTTGGGCCTGAAAGTTGTCCTTGGTCTTCACCAGGAAAAGAATTTGTTTTGTGTACCTACTCTGTGAAGAGAGCTCCCTAGCACTTAATATGAGGCTCAGAACTGCACACCAAAGCAGCACAGAGTCTGAAAAACATGAAAGCTAAAACTTACAGCATCAAGCCTGCAAGCTTGAACTGAAGCAGGCTCTGGGAGCATGTCTTCTCCTTCACTGGTGATCCTCCCCTTGGGACTGGCTGGCTCTGTGCAAGCTGGCCTTGGCAGGATCAGCTCCTGTAGAGGGTACGAAAACAGGAATGTTGTTCTTTCAGCTGTCCCTTATCCTGATGGAATCTGCCAGCTGCAAGGTTGGCAGTGGTGTGGTGGATGCTCCTCTGCTGGGAGGTGAGGTGTTGGAGGCCAGCCTGACTGACGGCCGTCGCCGGGCTCTGGCTGCTGATGAGCGCCGTCAGTGCCCCCTAGATAATGATGACTTACCTCTCCCTGGATTGGAGAAGAGCAGGCCTGTGAAAAGCTCCACCGCTTGTAAGTAACTGCCCCTTTCAGCTTCAATGACATGTCACATCCATCCTTGAGCTCTTCCAAAAATTCCCTCCTGGGACTTTGCTTTCCCCATAACTCGGAGTGACATGCGTTGGCAAGGGGGGAGACGAGGGTCTCGCTCAGCTCGGTCCTGACGTGTGTAAATGAAAAGGCTGGGTGGGTGGGGGTGGGGTGAGGAGAGGCCCGTGGCAGAGTAAATAAATTGCACCCTGCCTGTGTTATGCCAGCAGGGCTCCAGAACAGTTCCACGGGCTTTTGTAAATGGGAATTCGCCTCCTCCATCGCTCAGGGCAGTGCTGTCAAACAGTGTTGCCAGGCTTGTGCCTCATCCAGAGGTCTCAAAACATTTCCCAGGCCGCCCCACTTCAATTTACTTTCACAAAATGATGTTCCCTTTTTGGAGAGGGGGGTGAAAAAAAAGCAGAAAAGTGAACCCAGGAAGCCCACAGAGAGGCTGTGGGAGACGGGGAGGGGACTCAGCAGGTGAGTGGGAAGGGATGGGAGGCTGAGCAAGACAAGGGCTTTCACAACACAGGAATTCAGGCTTTTCCCCCCTCTGCTCCCCCTCACACCCTTGTTTTAATTTAGCATGTGTCCTCCTATGGCGTCGTAATTACTAAGATTACCAAATGAATCTTTGCTTCTGTACACACCGGGCATTCAGCGGAGCTGTAATAGTTGTCATTAAGTTTTCAGGGAGGTGGGAGAAGATAGATTGAATGCATGCACTCCAGCGCTGCGCAGAGCCCCATTGATGGCTGCTGAGTAATGATTTTTTTCTAATTGGTGGAGAGCAGCGGCCCTAATGGATGGAGCCTCTCTGTGCATTTGCACTGTCTCCTCAATCAATAACCCTCGCTGTGCCTGGCACGGAGGAGTTCCTGAAAGCCCCTTTGTAATAATGGATTGCTGGAGGTTACACAAACCGCTGTCTCCCGCTGAGTCAGCCCTCTGTCAGGCACCTCTCACTGCCCTGGGCCCCAGCTTTCCAGACGGGACACCCGCAGGGGGGCCCTGCCCTCGGGTCCCTGTCCCCGTCCCGCGGCCACTGGTTTTGTTGCCTGCGGAGCCCGAGCTGGCTCGGAGGAGCGGGAACAGCTGGGAAGCTTTTTATTGGCTTTGGCTTGCGAAGTTTGGCTTTTTATAGGAGGCTTTGTGGGGGTTTCTTTCCTCCCCACCTCCACTTCTCTCATCTTCTTAAATCCACAGGTCAGATGTTGAGTATCGAGGCTGAAATGGCACGGAGGTCAGGTCATGCCAGGCAGGGCTCTTGGCTGGGCCAGAGCAGGAGCCCAGCTCAGGGAGAGCAAGCTTCGGCCACCCGTTTAACCACCAGGCTGTTTGCATCCCAGCCCTCAACATCCCCCCACTTCCTGCTAGCTTTTTGAGGAACCACATGCAAGTGAGAGCCACAAGAGAGCTCTCGAAATTCAACCTTGCCAGTGCATTTCCAGGAGGAAGGCAGGTCTCAGGTTTGGGGTAGAGATGAGAAATGGGATGTTATAAGGAATCTTAAAAGGGATGCCTCAACACTGAGATCAACCGCTCAGCCTTCCTCTTCCCAACACAACAGAGCCTTTTACTGGAGAAAAAGAGGGGATTGCCATGGTTTGATGAGATTTACAGATGGCTGAGGCTTGGTTTCTTTACTGTTACTCTGCTTCAGCTCTGTGTCCTCAGAGCCCACTTCAGAGCATTTCTGAGTGGCAGCCTGTTGTCATTGTAAACTCTAAGCCCCTCAGGAAAGGTTCCCATTGCTGGGACCTTTTGGAAGCGAACCTGACCTAGCTGTGTGATCCAGACCCCCTTAACTCAGGGCTTCCAAGTCCCCTGCACTGTGTGTCTGCTCTTGTTTGCTTTCTAGCGAGGTTTTTACATCTCATTGTGTACCTGGGCTTTACCCAGCTGCACAACCCAGGCCATCACCCACCCCAGTCTATGGAAGGGACATTACTGTGAGTGGGAGAGCTTGGGATTGCCCAGATTGCATGGGTGGCTGCTGTCAGTCCCACTGTGAATGCAGACAGTCTGGATCTTCTCCATCATTATGGTAACTGGCATTTTCTGTTGTCTTCTCCAATGTCTTAGGCTATTCATAGTTTGTAATGATCTCCAATCCTTGTCCCTGAGATCAAAAGTGAATTTAAGGTCTGCCCCCAACTTGCTTTAGTTAAAAGCTGAAAACACAGAAGGGTAAGATAGGAGAGCTGATTTTGCTGGTAGGGAGGATCTGACCTCAAAACTTCATATCAAGCCCCAGGTTGAGTCCCTTGAAAGAGTCTCTTTGGGTCTGGGTGGCAGAGGGCATCTCAGGATGTGAGCAGCATAATCTGCTGATCCCTCCAGGGCTCAGGGCATAGCAATGAACAGGTCCCAAAGGACCTGCATCACCCTGGGAACATGAGTGGGGGCAGGAGAGTGATCTGAGACTCTGCAGTGAAACCTCGTGTCCTTGGCAAATGACCACTGGAAAACATCCCCTGGGACTGGCTTCAGCAAAGGCTGTTTCTATGTTGCCAGGTACACCTTAGTTACAGCTGAAGAAGTAGCAAGTAAAGGGTTTTAGAAGAAGAAATATATTTTCTCGGTTGATGCCCTGGTGAGGGAAAGACTATGGAATTGTTTTAGGAGGTGGAAGTCCGATTCATCCTCATTGTCACTCCTGACTCTCCATCTGAGTGCAGCGAGTGACTTTCTCTCCCTTCCACAGGGGCAGTCAGTCATACATAAGCTACTTTCTCACTGAGCAAGGAGTGTCAGAAGGAGAAGGAGGGAGGTGGCATTAATTCTGTTTTTCAGCAGTGTCTCTCACCAGGATGTGCAGAGATCCTGGCAAGAGGATGGTAAATTCTTGCAAGATCTGTGTCCACCCCAATGCACCATGGCCACAACTCTCCTACCCTTTATAAGATCACCCCTCAGATCCTCCTGGTTGCTGAGATCAGCCCTGAGGTGATTGCCATAGAATGAACCAGCCTTGTCCAGGGGCCTGTGGCTGCTCTTTGCCAGTGCCCGTGTGCCCAAGGTGACAGAATGTGCACTGGGAGGACAAAGTGGTGAAAACCCAGCCTGGGGAGGGAGGCACAGGCAGCAAGTTAGCAGGCAGAAAGGGGACAAAAAGAAAGAAGGGCCAGGGAGATCCTTTTGTAAAGCACCTGGAACAAAAGGTCTTGGAAGGGAAACCAGAATGATGGTGAGGTAGAGGTGCAAGAGCTGAGATGTCCCAGACAGAGACCCACAGCACAGCACAGCATGTTTCCTCCCTGCTGCTGCCTTGGGCATGAGGGAACTCCCCAGTCATCAACCTGGCAGGGAGACCTGGTTCAACAGAGCCTGGAGACCAGATAGATCAAGGCAGGCTTACAGAAAATCTGGGTGCAAAGTTTTCAGGAAAGAAAGAGAAGTTATGTTTTTCTGTCCTTTAAGAATATGTTTTAGAATCCTTTTGTAAGGGTTATTATCACTGAAGCAAAGGGGCAGGCCACTTCAGCAGTGTACTTTGAGCTGGAGAAGGAAGCTGTGCCCAGGGCAGGGGGACTGGAGCCCCCTGCAGAATCCTGCCCCTGCAGCATGGGGGAAAATGTAGCAAGAACCTGGGATTGCTGCTAAACAGGGCTCCCTAAAGGGAAATCAGGAAAAGCTCCTTAGCTGGCAGAGAGTGGAATCCAAAGCAATGGCAAAGGATTGACATTCAGGAGCAGGATTTGGCCCAGCTGTCAGTCCTGGCTTGCCAATGCAGATGGTGACAAAGGAAAAGGATTTGTCTCATCCACTTTCTGTCACAGCTGTGTTAACTCATCAGTGTTGCAGGAGTTAAAATAAATACACAGTTTTCAGAGCAGGACCGTGTTTCACCTGTGCTACAACCAATGAGTGGATTAGGGCAGCTACTGCCCCATGTCCTGTCACAGACACAGAGTTCCTGGCAGTGGGACTCTGGTGCTCTCACAGCACAACTGTGGCTTATCAGAGCACAAGATCACGGGGTCACAGTGGAGCCTGAAGGCATCCAGCTGTTCATTTATGCTGCTGCTTCTTCACAATCCACTTACTAGAGGGTGTCTTATATAAATCAAATTGGAAATATTTCCATAAACTCTACTTTCTGTGTAGTTTTGGAAGCAGATAAAACCTCTAGACTCATCCAGGAGCCCTGGTGAGGGGGATTGCAATGGCTCATGTGGAAATGTTTCCTGTTTTCCTGCAGTGCCCACCTGCCTGTCTGTGAGGCAAGTCAGCACACCAAGCAGTGCCAGATGCCCTCTTTTGCTCATGGACATAAACTTTTATTCTTTGTTTATTTGCAATCCTGCTTAATCTAGAGGAAACTATCTTCACTTGGGAAGTAAAGCTTGCTCTTCATGTACAAAAATCACAACCTTCTCACCTGCACTTCGATTTCTCACCTGCCCTGACATCTCCTCAGGGACTCCAGACCTGTCCTCTGCAGCTTCTTTTCCTGATTTTTCTCTGTGCTTTAGGAAAAAAAGTCAGGCAAATCAGACAAACCAGGATCTTTCCATATTGTCCCTATGAACAAGTTCCATATTGCCATAATTTCCACAAAAGAGCTTACAATGAGTGACGTGAGAATACCCANAAAAAAAAAAAAAAAGAGCCATGCAATAGAAAAACCCAGGAGCTGTCTGAAAGAAAATTGTCACAAAGGAAAGGAGCGAGGGCTCAGTTTCTCTGACAATCAGAGTGATGCCACTTGCATGAGAATTTATTTCAGTATGCTTCTTCAGCACACACCAGACTCCCAGGAGGGTGTTTCAGATCTCATTTCCTAACTTTCCTGATTGGAACTGAGGTTTGCATTTGGTTGGCTTTTTTCATTTTATGCTATCATTTGGAGTCCTGCTTGATTTCTTGCAACCTCCCTGCCTGTTGTGCCTCACCCTCTTCGCCAGACCTCTCACCACTGCCCCAGAGAGATAAAATACAGAGGACATGCCAGTGACCACAGCTCCAGCAAATTTCAGTTAATCCCTGCTCCTCTCCCAGCAGGACATAATCCCTTCCCAGAGGCATGACCCAGCCCAGGACTATTTACAGCAGTCAAGAGTTCAACTTGTTTTCCCAAAGCATGTTCTCATTATAGCTCAGGGGAAAGGCTCCCTAAGAAAAGCAAAAACATCTCTTCCATACTTTCCAGCCCTGGAAAAAACAGCTGAACTGGCCCTTCTGATGGTCTCCAGAGCCTCCTAGAACATGGAGTTATAGAGTCAAAAGAGGAGCCAAGGGATAAGGATCCTGGTTGAGTTTTGGAGGCACTCTCACACACAGCAGCTTTTCACTCTGCACAGAATCACTGGCCAAAGGACTGCAGCATCCAAGGCCCACAGCTGGCCTGGCATCTCATCCTGTTTTCTCCCCATGTTACTTTAATTTGACACAGGAAAATTTCTTCTTCCAAAATGCTGTTTCAGTTCAGTCTTGCTTCTTTCAGTCTTCTTTCAGATGATGTAGGAATACCACTGGTTTGGAGCAAGAGATCCCTGCGTCTGATTACACATCTTGGAGCAGAAGACCAAAGTGGTATTTAATAAACCACCACCTTTGCTAAAAGCAGCATAATCAAATCCTGTTAAATGGGCAATTGCTGCAGCAGAGATAGCTTGAGTTGGTGTGCTGGCAGAGCGACAGCTGCTTGTCTCTTGGCTACTGCTGAGCCAGGCTCAAGAGCTTGAACACGGCTTTGAGCTCTGGCAGCGAGTCTCAGAGGCACTGCAAGCTCAAGCATCCCAAGGGCAGCAAGCCCCCCTTGCATCAGTGCCTGCCACCCAGTCTGTGAAGTGGTTTTGCATCAGCTCCAAGAGCAAGAGGCAAAAGAGTGAGTGAGAAAGAGAGATGTTCACTCAAACTGGCAGCTGCCTTTTGTTTCACGATGGCAGCTGCCAGCAAGAGACAGGCAGGGCAAGGGAAAAACACACAAGAGCAACACGCTAGATGCAAAGCATATTACACGCTAGATTTAAAATAAAATAGCATGCATGAGGGGTAAATATTCAGCATAATGCATGACGACTCAGCCCCGTCATTCTCCTTCCATTTCCTAGGAGCTGTGGGATTGGATCTCCCAGGGCAGCGCTGGCCATCCTGGAAGAAAAGACAGGGCCAACACTCAGATTGTATAAGCAGAGGAAGCAAGTGCCTAAACATTGACTTTTTTCATCCACTTGAGACAGGTGAAAGGAGAAATATCACTTCAGTGGAGAAGGGTGGTCTGTGAATGATCCTGTACAGTGGGCTTGTTGTTTCTCTCACTTCTGACAGCTCGCTTGCTTCCCCTCCTTGTGGGACTTTATTTCAGTCAGTTTGATGGTTTTGGCAGGGTGATGGCTTTGGAGCCTGCTCCCCCCCTCCTCTGCAGAGGCAGTGCTGGCAGCAGTGCTGCATATCTTTCTCCTCCTCCATCTCAGCCTCCCAGCACCATCTCCTGCACCAGGGGAAGCCCTTTTTGTCACACCAGGATCCACTATCCACAGCTGCTGGGACCTGGGCAGTGCTGACCAAGGTCTGTATCTGCATCCTTCAGGGCTGAAGGATCATCCCTGGTCCTTTGCCTCCTCACTCACCCCAGTGTTGTTCCTCAGTCAGGGATGCCAGCAAGGGTTGGCACACATTTCCCACCCCTTTCCCAAGTGCAGAGTTTGACAGCACAGGGAATGTCTCTGGGCCCCCTGACTCTGCAGCAAAAACACTTTGGCCATGTGGCACTCACTCCACTGGTTTGAATTTATTGTAATGGTTCTGACAGGCCAACTTTGTACCAGCAGCTTCTTCTGCCAGATCAGATATTGTTTACCCATCCCACTTTAACTTTATGCCATGTTCAATATCTCCTCTCCACACCAAGCTCACTTGATGCCACATCAGGTATCGTCTGTCCTCCCTCAGCCTGCACAGAGCACAAAGCTGCCGTGTGTTCCCTGTCCTGCACTCTGGCTAACTCAGCAGAAATCTGAGCACATATTTCTGTGTGCCTGCACCTGATCCGGGGCTGCTCCTCCTGCTGAGTGCTCTGATCGTGCATGGACCTGGCATTCACTGCCGGGGGGAACAGCCCTGGCCAGGAGCACCAGGCACACCGTGCAAGCCCAGCCAGAGCAGCCCGAGCACCTGGTGGCTGCAAAGGTGAGGCTGGGACACTGACAAGCCATGCCCGAGCTTGTAACCGTGCTGGTGAGCAAAGGGAAGGAGGAAGGGGAAAGGAGAGAGGAGGGTGGGGGCAGGAAGAGGAGGGGGAAAGTTGTGCCTTTAATACCTCAGGTTAAAAGGAGACTGAGGTAAGATGAGGTTTACCTGAGTCTGAATTCAAGCTGGTAGGCCCCATAAATAAATAAATAAACAAACAAACATGTTATTATGGTTTTTTTCTCAACTCAAGTTGGTCAAGTCACACTAAAAAAAAAAAGGAACCTTTTCTTTATTTACATATTCTGATCTGGAAGTGTAAACATACCTGAAACAGATCTGGGCACCTTTTTATGCAAGGAAACATTTCAGAGGAATCCAAGGAACCGGGACTTTTTTGCATGCAATGTAGAGAAAGAAACGTATTGTCTGAGAGCAAAGTGACTCTGAATGTGGCCGCGGAGATAAAATGGGGTGTTCAGCTCCTGCATGCAAGAGCAGCATTTCTCAAAGACACCTCTTTCCTGTTTGATTTTTCTTTATGTTTATTTTAAGCGGAGCTCTTTCCTATCTCCTTTTTTTAGGTTTTAATCTCTGTACAGCACACACTCTGTGACCCTGACAGAGGGAAAGCGGCAGAGTCCAAACCTCCTCTGTGAATGTTTAGAAACAGTAACTGATCAAAGTCAGCGCCGTGCGAGCCGCGGCTGAGTTACTGCTCTCGCCACGCGTTCCCGGGTTTGACAGGCTGCATCGCTCCGCGTGTTGATGTATCAGGATTTCATACACTATGAATATTCACGGCGCACATTAAATTAACCAGGTGAGAAAGTACAGGTTGGTTTTGCATGTTAACTCTGTGTTAACGCTGCCCCTAAGTGGTTAAGTTGGTTTATTGCAAGTTAATTAGCCCTCATTTCGGGCAGTTATTTATTTATTTATTTACTCGCGGAGGATCGTCATGGCTTTTTCTCTTCCAGCTTCATGCCTAGACCTTGCCTCTCTATCTAGTCTGTGCTTGCATCCTACTCTGTCTCACAAAACTGCAAAATTTTCAGTCAGCTCAGCTTGGAAGACACACGTAGAGGAAAACAGGGATGCCTGCTACACATTTATTACTCAATCCAAGCAAGGCTGTGATCCTGTTAGCAGGCTCCTCTCCCTCTGCTCGTTTTAATTAGCATTTCAAGGGGCGCTTGGTAGCACAAGCTGGTGAAGTTATGATGGGCTGCCTTTTGCATCTTTCCTCCTTTCCTCCTCAATGTGCCACTTCATTAACGTTTCATCACCCAGGCAAGCCTTTACTCAACCTTGATACATTCTCAAGCCTTGATATTCACCCTCGTGTTCCCATCCTTCTGCATGGATCCATGCAATGTGCCAAGATCACACCTTCTCCTCTAGGGGCTGCTGGTTGCTGCTGGAGAGGTGTGTGGGTGTGGGCACACTGAGCAGAGCAGCTCCAGCTTACAGTGAGGCCTTGACCTTCCCTTCTTCTCCTGTGGTCCCCTCCACCTGCCCCATGGGGAGGAGCAGGAGAGGAAGGAGGGCAGCTGCTTGCAGCTTGTTGGCTCTGAAGGGCCTCACACCAACAGAGGAGACTTGACAAAGCCTCCAGCTGAACAGCTGATGTGATGAGCTCTGAGGGGCCTTTTAAAATCTTCCTCCTTGCTTTAGTTTCTTCCAGGCTATGGTTGGGGAGCTTGGCTTGTTTGGTTTGTTTTTTTTTACCAAACTGCCTCCCAGAGAAGTGGGGTGATAATGGTGACACCTTCAAAGCAAATTTTCATTTCTGAAGTTCTTCAGCTCCTTTTGGGATGGTGTGGAGGAGAAGTGCCTCATCCTCCTCAGGGGTCGGGGTCCAAACAGGCAGGGTTAAGCCAGCAGCAGGCAGAGTGCTTTGCACACTGGGCTTGCACTCCAGAGACCTGGAAGTAATTCACAGTGCAGTCTCTGGCTGAGGAAAGCAAACCTGGTCAATATTGCAGCAGCAGATGCCTGCACACCTGCACTGCACCAGGCAGCAGAGCAATCCATCCCTGCTCAGCCTGTGTTGGCAGCACCGGGAGAAAAGAGTGAGGAAGAGCAGCTCAGGATACCTGGATATATTGGCAGAATCTCTCTCTTGATTATCAGCCTCTTCTTTCCATAAGCTCTATAAAATAAGAGTATTTAAAAAAAAAAAACAAAAAAAAAACCCACCACTTGAAGAGCAGTGAATCTTCAGGAAGATCTCCAGTCTTCGGCAGAAAGCACAGGCTGCTTTTCCGTCATTCAGCACTGCCCTTCACCTTGAATGAGCGACATTAGTCTCCTTTCCCCTTGGCTCTGTAGAACGCAGCCCGGAGTCCGGGGAGGCGGCTCAGGCTGCCTGGAGCTCGGAGCAGCCAAACGCCGCCTCCCGCAGCACATCCCGGTGCCGGGGCTCGCACGGAGATGCCTGGCCTGGCGGAGCAGGGGCTGGGGAGCCGATGGGGCGAGCAGACATCCATCCCTCTCCCCGTGCCCTGTTCCTGCCGCGGAGCGCTGCCCACAGCCCGGCCGTGCGCAGCGCGGGTGGACACGGAGTTAAGGAGTCTGGATTCCGGGATACGAAACGAGCCGCGACAGTGCGAGAGGAGCATCGATCTTCTGAAAGCGTCTTTAGGAGGGCAGCGACAGCGGCACGTTTATAGGATCCCTCTGCTTCTTAAAAACCTGCCGCCGCATCTCTTTGGTGCTGTTTTCAGTCGGAGCTGAAAACTCAGGGACTACCTTAAATACCCCTAACTAAGCCTTCTTAAAACTCCTATTAAAATACGGACACCGCAGTCAAGACGGCAGGCTGGAGGTCTGCCCAGTGGCCAGATAAATCAAAATATTCCAGATATCCTGTTCACAAACGCCCATTAAAGCCTGAGAACTGGCTAATACCAAAGGCAGCGTGGTATCTGAAAGATATGAAAGATAGAGAAAATGTGACCCTTCCTGCAAAGCAGCCCGGGTTTATTTCTTGATTTTTCAAAGCAGGGCTTCACTGCTTTAATGCCATCCTCTTCCCAGGGGCTGTAGAAAAGGGTTGCTGGGGCCCAGTGAGATGCTCAGGGCAGCAGAGCTGTAAGGGCTGGGGGCTGTGTAGCCACAGTCCCTCACACCCCCAGCCCCACAAGGAAAATTAAGGCACCAACCAGCTTCTGCCAGGCACCTCCCTGCCCAGGACCGTGGCCCAAAGCCTGGTGCCAGCGTTCAGGCCAGCGTGAAAAAACAGCCCTTTATCTGCATTCGCTGCCTCGATGACGTCCGCAGGCACATTCTGTGCTCTTTATCTGTTTTCTCAAATAAATTAATAAATAAAAGACGTAGAGGCTGGAAATAAGGACAGAGAAAATGAACAGATTTTGATCTAGTAAGTAATTTAAATCTGGGCTGGCAAGCTGCGTTCGTTCATTCATTAATTCTGCCGTGTGCTCAGAAAACCCCAGCAGGACTCTCTTCCAGCGCAAGAACTTCCGACTGTGAAATAAACCCCGTGTAACCAGATTAGCTATGAGGTATGTATCAGCCAGGTCCTAGGCATTAATTCAAGCATACTTTCTCTGCACTGTACGTTGCCAGAGCCTGATTTCTGGATCAGGTGTTGCTCACTGGAGGGCATAAACTCTCTGAAGTTTCCTATATTCCACCTCCCCCTGTATTGCCGTTTCTTGCTCAATAAATAAAAAAATATTATGATAAGTGCTATCAGTGAGTCTTGATTCAGCAGTTAATAGCAACATTATCAATACCTTGTCTTTCAGTGTCACATAACTCAAAAGTGGCTGAATGGTTTTGTTCTGGCATTGCAAAAATTAATCACTTTGGGTTTAGCCCAAGTAGAGAAAATATCACCTTAAAACTTCAGCATTCATGGAGTCAGAATATATTTAGTGTGCAGAAACTGATGGGCAAGATAGAAATCTCTGCATAAGCTTAGTGCAGTCTTCCACCTCATAGGTCTGTGTTGTACTGAATCACGAGGTGATTACTGTCTGTGTGAGTGACTTCAATTATGGCATTATCATCTTATTTATCATTTGATAAATGAAGTGGGATGGGGGCCTGTTTGCATCAGATGCTCTGCAAACACTCAGATGTGCTCAGACAAGATACTGAGGACATCCATAAAGTGAATGGGACATGAGTGGGAATCTTCAGACAAGGACCCCCTTCCACAAGCTGCCATAGGAAAAGCTGTGGTCTGGCTTGCCAGCAAACTCAGTGCTCCTGTGGCCTGAACATAGATCAGTCAATGTAAAGTCAATGCTAAGTCTGTTTGTACAGACTTTTTTTAGAAGTGGAGATTGAGCAGGTTTGGGTTGCTTGGGTGTTGTTTTTTTTTTTAAGACAAAATCTTCGGCTTATCTGGGTCTCAAACATTTTTATTATTATAGCCATCTAAAGTATGGTTTATGACATAGTTAAAATTCATGTGTTGTCTCCACTGCAATTTCAATACTTTATTCCAATTTCAATATTTTATTTGCTATGGGAAAATATAATACATGATAATGGTAAAGGTTCAGTCATGAAGTGAGCTGGGATGATACTGTGGGTACCAAATCTCTCCTCACAAACACTAAAACAAAACTTGGCCAATGAGTTTTTCACTCTGTGGAGAAGCTTCAGCTGCCAGAACCTTTGACAAACCTGCTCTGGAGATGAATGTCTTGGATTTCCCATTTATACCAGTCTGGCATCTTTCCAATATATCAGCTCCATTTCATTTTTTTTTTCAGGGAGTGACAGCATGTGTGTATGTTCCTGCTACCATTCTCAAGTGTGGAAAAGTCACTGGCCCAACTAATTCCCAAACTTCCACTGAACTGAAATTTGGAAACACAAATAATTCCTTCAGTTTGGCCTGCAAATCTCACTTCTTGAATTGAATCTTTCCATACAAATTTCTCACCTAGATAGTTTTTCTCTGGTGACATTCATCCATTCAAAAGCCATGTCATAGAGAGCAAGGATGAAAACATGCACAAGCTACTTTTTTCTCTCATCTGTCCCAGTCAGAGAAGAAGGTTCACAGGAATTTAGCTTCATCACAGCCCTCCAATTCTATTTATCAAGTTTTAGTCCAAATAATAGCTGTGAAAATGTTTAATTTGTTAGCAATAAAACTGCTTAGCTGACACTGATTTTGGAGCTGCACGTTGCTGAATATAAACTGGTGCTTTTGCTCCTGAGCCATCGGATGAAATGCAAGATCATGCTCAGATGCTGGCTGAGATGAGAGTCTCCAAGGTGCATGTGTTAACACTGCAGTGAAGAAAGCAGCCTCGTCCCACAGACTTTGAAGAATACACATGGCTTTTTAGTTCTTAGACAACTGTGAGCATCATATTTTCCTGTACTAATATATTCTGTTTTCTGTTTTCACAAGACTTCAAGGGACAGCGAAATTGCTTCAAACCAATTTCATCATGTGAAAAAACAATTAACAGCGTTTCCAGGAGAGGAACATTCTAGGGATTCATCACAGATTCTGCAGTCACAAACAGATCACAGGCACTTTTCCCTCTGACAACATCATTTAGAAATATATATTGTATAATATTCTGTAATTCTAACTTTAGTTTATAAATCTTTATAAATTCCATGGACAAGGGACACACAAGAGTTTTTTGTTTTGGAATATATATGTATTTGGTAGATAAAAGACAAAGAGCCTTCTAGCATCAGACCAGATGCTGCTGCCTGTGCTGAAGTTCAGTCATACTTCAAGATTTCTTTTTCTGAAGTTTGATAGGACAAGCTTCTTCATATTCTCCTTCTAGAGAAGGTTTGACAAGTTGCAAATCACTCTTCCAGACATTTTTTTTAACCTTTTCCACTTTCACAGCAGCCTTTGCAAAGCAGACAGAGAGGGGAGAAGGAACTAAACCCCTTTGTTGCCTACTTTATCATCTCTCCTGAGCCCTGCCCAGCACAGTACAAGAGCTATCGTTTACATGATCCTCAACACTCAGCTTCCTGCACCGATGGTGCTCCCTATGAGCAGAAGTTTTTTGAAGTCATAGCATGTGTCCCTCTTGGAGCTTCTACTTTCAAAAACAGTGTCCTTGCTCTTGAAATGTGACCAAATGCTTTCTTTCTCCCCTTACTCTTTCAGATCTATCCAGATGCTGTAACTTCACTTCATCAAGGGATCCAGGTGCTCTGTAGAGGTGGCTGATATTTCCCTCTGTTCCTTGTGCCAGATGCAAACTCCTACACAGTGAAATTTTTTTTTCCTGACACAGAAGTCAAAGTGCACTGACCTCAGTAGTCAGAATGGTGGATAGAAGAGGAGAACATGACTTTGTTCTTCTAGACAGATGTAAACAGACTTCTTGTTTCTGCTGCTGTAAGAGTAATGTGCCTCACGCAGTTCAGATCCACCACATCAGCTCTGCAGCCCCCTGGACTTCAGTCCTCAGATGCAAACACAGCAATGAAGGTCCAAGTTACAACTTGCCTCGTGGCTTCTGCTCGCAATATGGCTTAAAATGTGGGAAACCATTAAGCGTCATTTTCTGTACTCAGACTGATTTCTTGAGCTCCCTACCAACAGCAGAGACCTTAATTGCAGTGGCTCAGAGTGCTGGCAGAACATGACACAGACCCAAACTCTCGTTTCAGCTCATACCTGAGGACCAGATTAACTCAAATCTGTGTCTCAGCACTGCTAACACATCCCACAGACAGCAGCCCCCATCCACAGCCCCAGGCTCGAGAAGAGCTCTGTGTGTCATTTCCTTGAAGGGTAGATGGGGATGAGGTGTTTATGGTGCAATCCCACACTACAAATTTTACTGTGATTGTGCAACAGCAGGAAACACCACCAGAGCCAGTAGAGTATTTCAAAACACATCATAAGTGACAGAATAAACACAATTTTTTTTATTGGATCAGAATGAAGTAAGATGGGTATTTCAGTTGCTTACACAGACTGAAACCACAAAGATATGCACCAAAACTGTTAGCTTTATCCTTAAGGCTTTACAACATTTCAGGTTCTGAAGAACTCCAGAGAATCCACATAGATCTCATCTCCTGGTATATGGGTTTGGTTGTGGAAACTTCACTTTGGAGCCAAGAGAGATAGCCATACATGTCCTGCATCCTAGGCTAATTGTACAAGACTATTATTTATTCCATTCAGTAAGTGTGCATCTGGTAGTGATGATTGCAAAGCCTATAAGAAGGCTGATACTTCCTAGCAAGTGACATTTTTATGGTTAATAGAAACTGTCACAGAAGCCACTTTGGAGGGGGATATGTACAGGTTTGATTTTCAACTTAACAGTAAATCACTCCAGATTAGAATTAGATATCATGACAAAATCCTTCATCCTGTAAATTTCCAGAATGCAAGTAGCTGTGGCTCTGGGAAAAATTGTGGTAAAACTAGAAGAAAAGATTCTCATTTGATTTTGACATCCAGTGTGCCTTAGATCATGTCTTCTCTGTAAGTGATACTGCATTACAAATGCAGTTCATGCAGTGCATGCTCTTTCATTGATGGCTATTGTACTAATAACAGGAAATGGTCCTTCTTGTAGGCCATGACTCCTTGGGCAAGAGGCAGTGCAAAGATGGAAGAAAAAAATAGGCATCATGCCAGAGTAATCTCAGGCAGCATCAGACCTACAGTGTTGCCAGAGATCCCAAGACCTGAAAATACCAAAAACTCACCCAGCACCTAGTAGTGATCATATCATCAGTCTACTGAGAAGAGGATACAAGGGCTGATGCCATAGGTGAGGATGTCTCTACCTAAAAATTCTTATTCCTAGTTTTGAGCAGTTGCAGATATCTGTAGTGTTTGTGCCATTGATCTGCTGCTGAATGCCATAGCAGCCTCAAAGTAGCTTTGTGGTGACTGCAGTGGTCAAAGGACATAGGTAAGACAAAGTCTGTCTGTAGAGACAATATCTTTTTAAAGACCAGCTTATTACAGGTGGGAAGATTAGACAAGCTTCTTCTGGGCATAGGAAGTCCTTATTCAGGACTCCAAAAGCGACTTCTTGAATTGCCTCCAGATAGAAAACAATCAGAACAAATGACCAATGTCCTATTGACAATTAGAGCTCAGATTTTCCCTTCCAGCAAGGGATTGAGTCAGGGTCAGTTTTGTACCATCCATCCTTCAGAAGAGCCCATTGTCCCCCAGCAAGTGCTGAGGTGCTTCTGGAGACCCAGAGTGGTTCTATCAATGAGCTGTTCCCTGGTTATGTAAGTGTTCCTGGCCTGTCTGACATCGCCCTTCTGGCTGGCTGTAAAATCTTGTCCTTTTGGGCTTCTCCCTTGTATAGCATGGAGAAGAGGCCTTCTTTCTGCCCAGCGTTGTCTTTCTCATGTAGCTGGAAAAGCCACAGCACCATGGGACAGCAGGTTTGGATGGAGCACACTCATGAAGGAAAGTTATACCCCAACGTGCAAGGGTCCCAGTACCACCCTCCCATGGAGGAGACACATCCCCTCTGTGGTCTTTTCCAACTGGGTTCTCCTTCCAGTAGCCAGAATAAATAACCATTTCAGCAGCAGTGACACTGTACATCCCTCTGCAGCCCTTGCCAAAGCACCAGTCACACACTACTTACCACAAGCCAGAGAATTCACTGTATCTTGCCTATTTTGAGTCAAACAGGGCAGTTCCAGCCCTTAGGAGGACATCCCTGCCAGCTGCCTTCCCTCTTGCACAATAGGGAGAGGAAGGGGATATCCATCTCCAGAGCCCAGGCTGAGAGCAGCCATGGCAGTGTGTACAAGGAGACAGGTGGCTGGTGGGGAACCACAATAGAAAGGCAATTGCATGGCACCTCTTACATAGTGCAGGCACGTGGAAAAGGCTGCTGGCAGCCTGAGCTAATTAATTTCCATATTCCCTTTCAGTCAGATCTCAAAATTCATTCAGCGCTGGGACACTCCAGAGGGAAAGAGGGGGAAGGAAAGAAAAAGGAATAAAAAATGATTCAGCGAATTCAGAGAAAGGGCAGCAGGAACGGGCCTGAAGAGATGAATCAGCACTGGCTTCAGGTGATGGAGGGAAGGAGGCATTTCTGCTGTGCTGGTTTGTGCAGGCTGATTGAAGTCAGCCCAGCACTGGCACTGCATCGGAGCGGGAACTGCCTGATAGGCTGCGCAGGGAGAAATCCGGCACTCACACAGACAACATCTTTATTAAGTACATTTGTGACCTCCCAGCTGATTGCACGTTTTTTTACTTACTTATAGTAGATCTTCTAGATGCTGGGGGAGGTGGTGGCAGGACTGTCGTGTGGGTTTTTTTATGCGTATGGTGATGGGGTGTGGGGTAGTGAATTTTAAGCAGGGCTGCATGAAATTCAATCGCTTAATCTTAAATTACAAGCCACTGGCTGCCAAAGCAGTTTTTTGAGATGGAAATTCTTCTGATTCACAGATTCCTTTGCCTCTTTTAAGGAACAAATGAGTAAACAAACTATGAAAATGTTGTTTGCTTTTTCAGAACTTGCTAGCAGAGAAATATTAATTTTTTTTCTGTGGCATTTGGCAGGGCCTCCTTTCCTGTCTGTAGCAGGTAGCTAGGAGAATGCAATTCATGATGAACAGATACGGTTTCCAGCACTTTTCTATTGTATAGCCAAGAGCTGAGCCCATTGGTTAAAATGTTCTATGGATGTTAATTAAAGTTGACCAGAGATTACAAAATCTGTTCCAGTCCCCTTGAAAGCCCTAGTGGGAGCAGTAGGCCAAAACTATTTGTAGAGGATATATCCAATGGTTTGGTAAAATGCTAAGAGTCCTTAGTCAGCCAGGTAAAGCCTCCTGGGATCACCCAAGGATTACTCACAGAGTAATTGTTGCAGACTCAAACTCTTCTATGCCCACTCTTTGACAATCAAGTTTTCGTAGGAAGGGCACTCTTCAAAGAAGAGAAATAGCCAGGCATGACTGCTGGAGTGTGTGCTAAGAGGTTCTGAAAACCCAGCCCTGGGTCTCATGCCAGCACCAGGCACCCAAAACGAGTAGATGGTTTTGGGAAGAATCACCTCTCTGGGATTTGTGCCTCCGGGAGCAGCACCTTTTCCTGCTTCACTTCGTGGGGCTGTGATGAGACCACCGAACACAGCAAACACTGCAGAGCTCTCAGGTGCCCTCCCGGTGGGGTTGCATTAAGGGCCAATGGACCAGGCAATCTTCCACATCGGGAAGTGCAGAGAAGAGAGGTGTTAACTATCAGCACACTTATTCTCTCACATTAAGTCACCAGGAGTGTTCTGCGGAATAAACATCATGAACTGAGTCATTACAGGAGATTTTTGTTCATTTGTTTATTTTTTAGATACATCAGATCTGCCTGAAGCAGTCATTCGCAGTCACTGTAGTCAAAATTATTCTTCCAAAGGAATAATTACCACGCAGGTAATCTTCTCTTAATAAACAATACGTACATGATCATTATTTTCAACTCAGAAGAAAATTCTGTAAAACAAAAGCGGCTTTCCTGTTCCCTCCTCCCCCTTATTTTGTGAATCAGGACATCCATACATTACCGAAGGCTGCTCAAAATGGAGCTGCCTCTAAAGCAGAGCCTCCGTATCGAGGATTATGTGTGGATTATTGCCGAGAGATCGTTCAGCACCGGAGCTGAGCATTTACCCAGAAATCATTTGTAATACCACTTGCCCCTTATTTTGGCTAATAGCGGCCGTAAGGACAATTGGATCAGCGCTGTGTACCTGTCAGCAGCGCCGAAATTCCCCGCGCAGCCCCGAATTGTCGGCGGCGCGATTACCGGGGGAAGCTCAGCGCTGTGCCTTATCTCCCCCGTAAATCCTCTTAATGCGGGGGCTGCCGGCTCCCCCGCTCGCCGCCGAGTCAGCGCCTCCCGGCACACACCCGGGGGGGCTCTGCCTTCCGATGAACCCATCCCCGGGCTGGGGACCACCGCAGCCTCCTCGGGAAGGGGATGCACACCTGCCTGAAGCAGCAGGAACAACGTGGAAGGAGACGGAGGGCAAGGGAAAGGCTGTCTGGTGTCCATCAGTTCCTACCCGTGCTGATTCCCAGAGGGGTTTTCAGTGCCCTCCAGGGCACACCTCCTCCCCGTCCACCCCTCCTTTCTCCATCTTCTCCTCGCTCAGAGCGAAGGGGACAGGTTTCCCAAATGGGGCAGAAGGCTCAGCTTGCCCACCCACACCGGGGATCCCGTCACCACCACGAGCAGGCCACACGCCGAGCCTGCTCTTTGGAAAAAGCCAACCTTTCCCATGCCACAAAAGAAGGATCGCTACAGACCTCAACCCACCCTGCATCTCCCTGCCGCAGCAGCGGGCGCTTTTAAACAAATTCCTGCCTGACTGAGGGAAGGGAGGGGAGGGGGGGGATAAAAAAAAAAAAGGTTCCTCGGGTTTTATCCATTTTGCATGCACATAAAAGATGAACTTCCCTTTGGAAACAAAACGCACAGAGTTGCGATTTGAAAGGGGCCTCAATTTGGCTTCGACCGGGTGCAACTAATTGCAGTTGCGAGCGCCGGCAGGTGCGAGCAGGCAGCTGAGGAGCCTCCTCCTCCTCCCCCAGCCCTGCCTGCCCTGCCTGCCCCCGGCACAGGGCATGTCCAGGCCTTGTGGGAGCCAGGAGATGTGAGGGATGGGCTGCAGGGGCAACGGGGGGTTCACCACATCCGCTCTGCTCCCGCACTTCTGCCACAACTCTGTTCAATGTCAGCACGAATGGAGAAGAAGGTCTTGGAAGGGTCTGGAAGGTTCTGAAAGGTCCCAGAAGGTTCTAGGAGGCTGTGCAAGGTTATAAAAGCTTGTTGGAGCCAACCTGGGACAGGATGATGCTTGCAAGTTAAGAGCCTCTCCTAGTTCCTCTGTTCTGTAGTTGCATCCTGCCCACCATGTCAGGAGGGAAAATTGCAGCTACAGCAAAACTGCAAACACCTCCAATTTTTCTTGATTTTACCCACTTCATGGCTGGGGAGAGGCTGTCTATGCCCTCTGTTTCTTGTTGGCCTCCCCTCCATCTGCCCTGAACTGTAGCACACAGGAGTTTCAGCATGGACTGTGCAGGTCCAGGCCAGGCATCCATCTCCATCCATCACAGGCTCCCAAGCCAGGCACTGTGCTTCACTTTTGGCTGCTGCACCAGAGCATCACTGATGCTGGGCTGGTTGTTTTCTTATGTGGAATGTCCGCATCGACCTGGCAGCAGATGGAGGGAGTTTCATGGTCTGTCACTGGTGGGCCAGGAGCCATGCCTTGGCTCACTGCTGCTCCCCCCAGGATGACTTCACTCCAGACAGGGGTTGTTTCTTCCCATTCTGATTTTGGGATGTTCCTTGCCCTGGCCAAATTCAGCACAGCACAGCACAGCAGGAGGAACACAAAGCACACTTTATCAGTTATCTTTCCTGAAAGCTCATTTTTCCTGCAATGCTTTTAGGAGGGCAGAAAATTACATTTGCCATGTTAATTCTTTCATTCTTTTAATGTCTTTAAAGAAGTAACTGAATCACCGAGATAATGCACAGGCTTGCATGGAGGGGATCTGTGATCCTGTCACCCACATCCTTCTCCTCCCACTCTTACCAATTTGTCCCCTTACTATTTAAAAGCCCAGGATATGAAATGAAGTGTCATGAGTCAATTTGGGCAAATGCTGCAAGTTTTCTGCAAGGTGTCTATGTACTTCAAGGGCCTGTGAATCACAGGGGTATTCCAAAGGCAGAGCAAGCTGGCTTGATAATCTAAATCAAGCTCCTGAGTAATACACACACTGAAGGACATCTCTGAATTCATTCCTGAATGAACATCTCTGGCAGGAGGAGGGGGAGGAAATCTAATCCTGATTTAAAGTTGTTGGTGATAGTCCCCATAGTCCTTGGTAATTAGTTCCACTGGTTAATTACCCTCACTGCTAAACATCTGCACCTTATTTGTAGTCAAAATTTGTCTGGCTTCCAACTTCCAGTTGGATCATATTATAGTTGCGTCAGCTAGATTGAAAAGCCTTCTATTATCACATCTCTGTTCCCCATGTCAGTACTTAGAGGCTGTGATCAAGTCATCCTCTCAACTTTGTCTTCGTTAGGCTAAACAGATGGAGTGTCTTCTCCAGTCTGTCACTTCAAGCCACATTTTCCAGTACTTAGTCATTTTGTTCCATGGCCTTTCTTGGATTCGTCCTCACCTCATCCACAACCTTCTTGAACTGTTAGACATATTTATCTTTCTCATCAATCCTCTCTAGATGTGGTGTTCCCTGCAGTTATAGGACTGTTGTTTGTATTCTTCTGGATGCAAGTCCTGGAGTTTGTCTACATTGAAAGACACAGTTTTGGGTTTGTGCCCATCTCAATAAGTGATCCTGACCATACTGCCATTGTGATCCATCCCTTTCACTCTTCAGCTGGTGTTCCCACTGGTAAGGAGTTTTCCTTATACATGGCAGGGCTGCACATGGTGCCTTCCTTTCCCTTTGCAGCACTCTGAAAGGACTGGGGTGGGAGATAAGAACTGGTGAGAGGATGGGAAAGTCCAGCACTCAGCTTTTGCCTCAGCAGAAAACAGATGTGTCATCTTTTCCATCGCAGTCCATAGTTCCAGCTGGATTAATTTATCAATGGAAGAAGTTATCCCTGTGGGTGCAGTGGGTTCTGATTCCCCATCACCACTGTGTGTGGCAGAGATACCCTGCCTAGCTTTAAACAAACTGGGTATCAAAAGCACCATTGCATCTCAAAGCACAGCCACAGCACATGAGCACTGGCTCTCAGCAGCTCAGCCCACACCGAGGTGGATCCTATTTCTTCTTAAACAGCACTCAGCTGAGGAATCAACATCTTCCATGGATTCCCAGGGAGCAGTAAGCATGCTATTTATGGTGTGCAAACTGCTGTAAGGAGGGCCACCAAAAAAACATCCAGACCTTTTTTTTTCCCCTAAGGGGATCTTGGAACAGCTCTTCTTGTGCCCGCACACAGGATAGAGCTGTAGCTGTGGCTCTGCAGCCAGGTCTGTTTGTATAACCACACACAGGACACAGCTCAAAAGCATGGAAAAATGCATCAATGCAAGCAGTCCATGGGCATCTGTACCTGTTTCCTGGCTCAGGGAATGTGGCTGCAGTGTTATTTCACTGTGATTCCCCGAGGTTGTGCACTGAATCCCCTGGCTCATGTCATGGGTGAAATGCCACACAGCAGGGTCAAGGGTTCCAAGTCTCCAGTCCCCAAGCATCTGGTAGGCAGCCAGTGGGAAGCTGAAAGTTAATGCAGTACTAGCTCTTCTTCTTTCCTTTTCAGTACTAAATTGCCTCAAAACCAGCTAAAGCTTTCCTTGCCAACCCCAGTGACTTCTGTAGGTGTTACACAGATGTTGCAGGATGACAGAAGAGAAGTAGTGGGCAGAAGTGTTTCTGTGGCAATTGCCCCCACTGGATTTGCCCATCATGTGCAGTTGCCTGAGGAAAGCAATTACAGGAGCACATCCTGGCAGTGTGCACAGTGCCATTTCCTGACCATCTTGTTCCTGGGTTGGGGAAACAGTCAGGTTGTAACTGAGGATGACCTGTGTTTTGGGTAGCTCACATGGAGCCTGAATTGTGCTGAGCAAAGCCTTGGGACCATCTGAATGAGTGGGAGTTTTGCCAGTGACTTCAATGGATCTATGATTTCACCACGACATCTGTCATGCATTAGCTACATCAGTATTGATGTAACAGGCTGAAAACCAAGACCTGCTCTATGCCGCTTTAGTCAGGGGAGGAGTGCTGATATCAGTATTTGGGGTGCAGCCAGACACAGATATGATAGTTTCATTTTTGGTTTAACTGCAGCCAGGTGTGGGGGTTGTGGGGCTTTTATCAGCATGGTAAAAATTATCTCCCCTCTCATCAAAATAGTGATGCAAAGACATTTAGGAAGCAGACACATTTTTTCATGTCACTGTAACTGGGATGTGCTGCCTAATTCACAAGTGTACCCTAACATTCATTTCACTAATGCTTACAAAGCACTCTGAACTCCGAACATGTATTGTATCATGACCACATGGACTGAAACATTATTTTTATAGCATGAAATATTATTTTCATACCATAAAAATAATGTTTAAAAAAAGCAATGTAAATAATTGATGGCAGAGATCTCAGTAAAATTAACCACACACAAAAATCTAGACTAGTCTCTGCGCAATTCTAATATATACCCCAAATATCTGGACTTAATGACAGAAGCCTGGTAAACATTTCAGTTGCGAAACAGAAAAAACACAGTTTGAAAATAGTGTCTCCTTTCTGAGAATTTTTTTTTCCTCACAGTCCAAATAACAGTGAAAAAGAACTCAATCCGATTCCCATAGGTCTCATTAATGAACCTGCAAAGGGAATGTGCTGGAATAGCTGAGGGCTCTCACTCCATTTAAAACACGTAACAAACCCAAAAGTCACTTATCTTCGCTGTTTTCAGGATATACAAAGTTTGTGTTCAGCACTCTGCAGCTGGAGATTTCTGGCACAGACAAAATGTTAAATCTTCCAGGCTTCCTACTGCATCCCTTGCCAAACTCTTGGTGCAAAGCCAGAGCCATGTCCTGCCTGCCCACAGAAGGTGGGGACCTCCTCTGTTTAGCCCCAATCCTCCCAGTGAGACCACTCATAGCCAGTCATGTCCAGAGGCTGGTGACAGCTGCCCCAGGGGCTGAACTGTCCAGGTGTTCTGTGCTTCTTTATTGTGCAGCTTCCATCTTGCATGTGCTTTTCTGAAGCACATTGACAATGGTTTCCATATCTCTGCTTAGTTTATACCCGGCATCAAGAACTGAGGGGTGTGAGGCAGTGGCTGCTCTCCCCCAGCAATGGGCAGGAGATGCTGGGCCTGGGGCACATCTTGGTTTTCCTCTTCCTGTGGAGGGAGTGGGAAGCGTTTGATGGACATGGTGATGTTGCTTTGGGAACTGCAGCCATTCATCCCTGGGTGTGGGAATTCAAGTTAATCCCACCTGCACACGAGCCTCACCTTTCTTTGCAGTGCCGTGAAAAGGTGCAGCCTAAGCTACAGCCTGACTCTCCAAGCTGTTGCATTCTTCTGTCTGTATCAATTTGGCCCTTAGATCCTACATAACACCAACATGGTTGATCCAAAATGAGTTATCTGGGTTGGGGATCCTGGCTCAGCACAGCACAAATAGAGGACCAGATGTAAACCTTTACTTTGGGTGCCTGCCATCTCAAATATATACATGAGTGAAGCTAACTCTGTTCCAAAGAAAATTGAAATTGTCTGGGGTTTTTGTTTTTTCTCCCATGTCCTTTGCATAGTCTGTTTTTGTTTATTAAGACCGGGATTACTTGGGCTTTTATCTAGGTCTTATTTAAGATGACTGAGTTGCTAGGTCCCTCCTGCTTCACCAAATCCAGTCCCGTGCTCTTTTAGGCAACCACATCATATAATGCCACTCATAAAGTGAACAAGTGCTGTCTGAAGTCTAGTTGCATATTTATTTTTTTTGTTCTTGTTCCCTCTGCTCATACTGAAAAGATGCTCCAGAACCCCCTGTTTCAGTCATGCCTTTTTCTCAGCACGATGGCAACTCCAAATAAGGGAAGGCAGTCCAAAAGGAATAAATAATATTGTGTGGGGAAGAAAAGCAACTAACCTACACATTATCATTAGGCAACAGGACGTGACAGGCAGTGTAATGTTTCTGGTTTTGTTGTGAGTCAGGAAGATGAAGGTCATGTGATGTCAGCTCTCTACGTAGCACAATAAACCTTATTAACATTATAAGATAAAAATAAATATTCAACAATTAAGGGGAAAAAGGGTCACACGTTTGCATCTGCTGGGGATTATTGACAGCAATCTGACATTACCGTGAGCTAAACCCACTGCTCTATTTTGTCCAGAGTTTCTAAAGCCATTATATAGTGATCAGTCTAATAAAGTCTAGATTAGAGGCATTTCTCTTGTGTACAAAGAGATTGGCTTTTGGGTTGCCTTGTGGAAAAGCAGCATTATTCTTAGGGAGAGAAAGGGTTAGTTGTCTCTAACAGCAATCCTGATGAAAAATGTAAACTGTCTGAGGCCATTTCAGACCTCCGGCAATATTTTATGCTAACAGGTTTATGTCTGAATTAACAAAGTTCTCTAACCACTTAGTCTGTTAAAATGCAGTTATTTTTAGTCCCCTTGCTAGGAAAGCATGTGCCAACCTGAATTTGGATTCTATTTATTACCATTTGCAATCACCTGGTGTCAGAGGCCACGTGAATCCTGTGAGTTTATCTGATTTGAGTCTGAAGCATCCAAATGTACCTTTCAACTTGTTTCTTCATGCTGTGCATGTCTAGAGTGTTTTGCAGTAATACCATAAGCCCCCACAAGTGCACAGAGTGATAGGAAGGAGCAGAGTAAGATACTGTCCCTTGAGTACCACATAGCTCAGAGGAAGGTGCTGAATTTGAATTATTCCATATCCACTGACCCAGCATCAGAATGCAAGCTTTTTTTTTTTTTTTTTCCTTAAAAAGGATGGGGGAAGAGTGGTGGGGAGGGGGACTGGGGGAAGATAACATCGAAGATGTTATCAAGCCAGGTGTCACTGAGGTACAAACTTCTCTGGTTGAACAGTGCACATGAAGATTAAGCAACACAGGATTGGCATCCAGCAGCTGCTGCCCCAAGTCCTTGTGGCAGCTTCAGCTGTGCTGGCTCAGGACTGGTGTGGGAGGTTGTCCCAGTACCTGGGCTGCAAGAGCTGTTGTGGTGTCCTCAAAGACAGGAGTGGCTGCAGACAAGGCACTGCACTGACACAGCTGCATCACCTCCTCAAACTGAGCCAGCCCAGAACAATGCTTTGCATTTCTCAGTGTTCATTTTAATTAAAATCTTCTGAAAACTTTACTCGGCTGTGACATCCATTCTATTTCTGCTGTTTTTTTAAAAAACACGGGGATGATTTCAGCCCTGGAGGACAGTCTACATTGGTCTGCAAAATCACACTAATACTTTTCAAAAACATTGCTATAAACACTTTTCTTGCCTCAGAGATAATAGCAGTTTCACTTGGCTACCAGAGGTGGGACTCAACTATTCTTTAAAACTGGTTTGCATAAAGCAGTTTCACAAACTATGTTAAAAATAAGCTAAACCCTGTTTGCATTATCACCTCTGTCACAGAGATTGTGATTAGCTCTAGAGCATTAAAGAGATGGCAAGACATTTTTCCTCTTGCCAGCTCAGGCCAGGCCTGAGATTTGTACCACAAATTTTGGTTGAAAAGCCAATACTGGAAAACTTCAGTCCTGAAAACAGCTTGCTCAGCCATACCAGAGGCTTGTTCAAAGGAAGAGTCTGCCTTTGCAATGGGTAGGGAAAGCCAGTTTGGCTGGCAAAGGCTCCCAGATGAAAACATACCCTGCATTGTTCCAGGTTACCTTTTCTCCAAAGGCTCTGTCTGCACCCAGAATATTTTGCAGTTGATGTTCCTGACTAGGTCTGGCACAGTCAGAGCCCCAGGAGCACTGTGAGCCCTGCTGCAACACCCAACATCCTCAACCACTCTCTGAGTGGGAATTGGCTGCACCCAGGACCACTTACCAACCCCAGAAAGGGGTGAGTGACTCCTGTCAGCCACACCTGTGAACACCTGGCATTGTTTTAAGCTCTTTGCCAACCAGATGAGGGCACAGGCAGGGCGTTCCAGCATTTTGAAGAGCCCCTGTACCTGCTGCTTCTCCCCTTTATGATTCTTGCATTTGCCAGCATGAATGCTACTGGAAGGCAGAGAATAGAACAAAAGCAAAATTTCTGAAGTTCTGCAAAGGAACCATAGTCCAAATAAGCTTTGACCTGCCTACATTAGCAATGAAGTGACACACTGGTCACTCTTATGTGAGCCATTTTTGCATCTCTACTCACAGGTGCCTCACTACCTGCTCTTAAGAGCCGTGGCACTGGTTCCCAGGAGCAGCTCTCCAGAACTGGGGCACAACAAGAAAGTTGTCCAGGTAGGGGCACAGACCGTGCCCAAATTTAAATTTGTAATGTATGTCTGTAGACTTCTGTATCATATGGAAGTTAAGAGACAGACATATGGGAGCATATGGACCTTGGTCATTATCCAGTGCTGGATATGCCTTTTAAACCCTAGTACAATGTGATGTGGTATGAAATACCTAATTACATACCCCGTTTAATTTTACTCCCAGTCTTCTGCACAAGTGCACACATGTAATATAAGGTTCAGAGTTGCTGCCATGCAAAATTCATGAGGGCTCTATGCTGATAATGTCACATTCTGTGGCTGAGGGCCTGGAGTCACCAGGCTGGGCACAGCATGGAGCACGGAGAGCTAAAAGACTGAGCCAGGATCCAGCTGTGCTGCTGTCATGTGCTGTAAGGGTGACTTCTTGGTTGCTTTTGATTCCATCCCTTATGGAAGGAAATAACATTTGTTTTATTTTCCTTGGAGGAAAGGTACATATTTGCCTTGAAATTTCAAAATAATTAAGTCCTCCTTTGTGTCCCAATTAGCCTCTTAGTGCATTTGGACTGTACCTGTGTAGCACTTATCTATAGTGCTTTTAAACCCAGGAACAGATATAGGTTGTGCTTGTGCCTGGAGACTGGACATGCCCAGGAATTCTTCCACACAACTCTGTCAGGTTTCTTTTTCCTTTGCCTGACACAGTGCAGCCCCGCTGCAAGGCACCAGCCACCAGCAATTAGTATTGGAGGGTCAAGGGACTTCAGAGCAGGGAGGGAAGGGGTGTATTTTCAGGGCAAAAGCTGGTTCTTCTTTTTCTTTATGCAAAATTCATTCAGGACTTAACCATTCAAGCATGCCTTTTCTTCCTTTACAGTATGCAAGAGAGGTCCCCTAGCCAGTGCTAGTCAGTGGAAAAGACATTCCCTGCCAGCCTTCTGATACTTGCTCTCAACCTGAGCTTCCCTGCTTCAGAAAGACACATTCATTTAATTTTAGATCAGTGTTGTTTTGCTCTTAGCCAGTTACTATTAAAACACTCTCACGTCAGGCAAAAGTGAAATGTGTTTATTTACAACTCCTAAAACAGACCACACAGTTTAAGAAGATGTGCTCATAGAAATGCTGAAGTCTTTCTGTAGCAATCCTGGTAAGCCCAGGGAGATTCAAAGCTTCCCATCAGAATATATTCACTTCTTTTCCTCCAAAAGCTTAACTACCTTTAAATGTTTCAAAAGGCAGTCTTGCTGCTCTTTCAGTGAAAACAAGCACTCTCACTCAGAGATGCAAATGTCAGTGCACTAGACCAATGTGTCTCATCCTGTTCTTGACTTGACTAAACCAGCAACTCCTTAAATCAGTGAGGGTTAGATCCTGCCTTCACCCACCAAAAATAGAAGTTGTGATGTGACTCTTCTTCACTGCAAATGTGTCTGTCTGTTAGATGCTTTATTTTATTTTATTCCAAACCTTAGCCAGCTTAGTGCAAGCATCTCCTGGGGACAAACCTGGGTAGTTTATTATCCACTCTTGGCTGAGACCAGCCACTGCAGTCTAGCGCACAGTGATGGAGGGATATAGGACTGTGCCTACTCTCTGCCAGCAAAAATAGAGTGAGCGAGTGGTTGGTGCATGGGAAAGCTTCACTGAGACATTGTTGACCCTTTGCAGAGTAGGTGCTTGGCTACCAGGAAGGTAGTCAAGGCATGCAGGAAGGGAATATGAGGATAATTGTAGGTGCTGAAGCCAATTGGGCTCATTCTTCAGGTTGCCTTCAAGGAGCCTCTTTAGGTAAGACTGCATCTCTTCTTTGTGAGCTCTTAAGACCTGGCAACTCAGTTTCTCCTCTGTTCTGGAAAATAATTTGTGGGAGTTTTTGTTCTCCTTGGGACTTCCAAGGCAGGTACACCTTTGAGGGCTGATTTACTTATTTTCAGACAAAGAAGGGAAAACACCCGTTACTGAGCAGAATGCTCTCAAATGTGATGTTTAGGAGGGAGCCAGGCATAAGAAGCCTGGCTAAGTCATCTTGACATGCTTATAACTAACTGACCTTTGTTCTTGAGTGTTTCACTCTACTCCCCATCCCTACACCTGTGTGGGACATGAAAATAATCCAGCTGCTAATTCACTACCACATGCTGAAGGCCTTCCACACATCACAGACTTCCTCACAGTAATAACACATATCCTAACCTGACCATCCACCAATCCCTCTCCTTTCCTTCCATCTGCAGCTGCCAGTTACAAGCATAACAGGCATGCCTTGCCAGAGCCTTTTACAGTTTATTCTAGTTTTCAAGAAGCCCAGGCTTTTTAAAAAGCCTCTCTCAAGTCTGATGGAAAAGTCTGCAGCTATCTGCATCCCTGGCACAGGGAAGAGTGCTTGCCAAGGCAAGGCTTTCTATCCAACATGCATAAAATTGCAAGAGACTCTCCAAAACCTCTCATTGGAGATGAATTAATTTCCTGTATTCTTCTCCAAGGTCATTTTTTAAATTGCCTGCTGGAGGGAGACCTTGCTAGGAAGTTACTCATCTCCTGCCAGAACTGCAAGTCCATGTTTTCCACAGCAGTCAGTCCCTCACTGATTGCTCTCTCTAAAATTACCTTTTTCTGTGTTGTTATTTCTCTATGGGGCTACCATGCTCAGCTTTCTCAAGTCCATGTCAACCAAGTTTATAGGGCCCTCTGTAGATCCACTGTGGAATCAGGGTGACATGCAGATGTGGGAGTTCCCCTGCGTGCAGCACAGCTCAGGCTCAGCATTTCCACCTCTGCCCTGGTCAGATGGCTGAAACCAGGACCATTTATGACCCTCCTGCTACAACCCTGCAATGAGGGGATGGTCAGTGTTGCTTCCTTCTCTTGGATAAAATTCACATCTCCATGCCTTTGTCTGCATAAAATAAATTTTGAAGGGCAACTTCTTGATATGGAATGATAAGCTGGCATCAGGCAGCTCATACATGTACTGCAGAATGATTTCTTGGTGGAAGATAGAGCTTCATCAGGCCCACCAGCCCCGTGACACAATGCAATTAACTCAGTCTGCTGTCCTGAATATCTTCACTCTTATGCTGGTTTCCAGCAGTGTTTCCTCAGTGAATGTAAAGTTCACCCTCTCCTTCCAGATGAAAGACACACACAGGCTTACCATTTCAAAAAGGAAGGAATAGCATTTCTAGCAAAATGTAGCACAACATTGTCTTGATTCCACAGGGACAACTTTAAGAGAGCCCTCCTTACGTGTTTGTGGTGCTCCTCACACCACAGCTTTGTTCTTCACCTGCAGCTGCAAAGAAATTATTTTGAAACTCCATTTCTAAATTCCAAAAATACTCCATTTCCATCTCTGCCTGCCTGGCCTCTGTGGCCTCTCTCCAGAGGAAGAACAGTATGTTGATCACTCAGTAAGAGGAGAGCTACTTTAACAAGCGACAATAAATTCTTCCAACTTCTGGTGTAGTGCAATGTGTCAGAGTTTGATCCAGTCGATTCCATGACAAAGAATTCTTTGCTTTTTCCTTCTGCCTCTGTCACAGTTAGCAAGGTATCAATTCATAGGCCAGAAATGAGCAATTGCCCTGTGCATGTGCTTCAGGAACAGTCTAATCCCTACTCTAGCCAGTAAAAGCTTTTTTGAAAAAATCATCTGACAGCAGAGAAAAGGCACCAAATCTTAGCATTAGAAGAAAGCAAAGACAAAAATCCCCCATAACAGGCCATATACTGCTCATACCCACTGCTCCTAGACAGGAAGCCTCTTAAAAGACCTCTGCCAATTCTGGTTCTTTGAGGCTCTGTAGACGTACATGCACATGTGAGAAGCAGAGAGAAGAGGAACGTCAAAGTGTGGCTTTCTCTCTACTGATGGTGGCAGAAAGAACCAACACTTAGGGCATGAGATAGCATCGGGCTTGATTTGCATCAAAGCTGCTGCTACTGCTCCTTCACAAAGGAAAAAGAGAATCCATTTCAGTTATTTCGTTCTCAGCTGCACGCACAGCAAAAAGCAACATTCAAATCAAGGGTATTTGTGTCCTGACAACACAGTGTTGGTACTTACTGTTCAAAATGACCCTCTTGTGGCCTCATGTTACCCATAAGGTCCTCAGTTCTAGTACTGCTAGCAGTGCATTTACAGATTTCCACACCTTCCTTCTGGATTTTGATCACATTACTGCACAGTTCCTAAACCTCTCTGAGATTCTTAAGCACTAGCAAAGACCTAGTCCCACTCAGGAGTAGAAGACATCCCACAGCTGCTTTTGTTACAGCGGTGATGCTACCTCACCAGTACTACACCTCATGTAGAGGAAGGATGCAGGACCACTGCACTGTGTTTCCCCACACAGGTGACTTCTCTTGAGTTCATACTAAGATAATACATGTTTTCCCCTTGCCTTCATGTTGTTGTAACATTGATGCTAATTTTTCTAGGCTATGAAGGGAGAGTACAACTTTCTATAAAAAAAAAAAAAAAAAAAAAAAAAACAAAAAAACACCAGGTTTTCTTGGTTCATTTCCATAAAGCCCAATGCATTATGCATTATCTCATTCAAAGGTAAATAGTGGATACACACATGGATGAAAGATTAAATCCTGGAAATTCTAAACAATTGGCAGGAGGCATAACCATGGCAAATTGATTCTGTTCCCTCTCTGCAAAAAAAGGAATGAAAGAATATTTGTGCATTTTTAAATTACATGTAAAATTTTAAAACATTTGGGGGTTGATTTCTTCAAAATTTTTAACTATTTTTTTTTCTTTTAGCAAAAAGTACATAGCAATTATTGGAAAGTTCCTTGAGTTTCAAGGATTACTTTAAAACAAAATATTTGGTAACCTTGCTATTGTTCATCTACAGTATTAAGGGCCTAAGTACCTGAATGACAATTCTGCATCTATCACAGCAATGTTGTGCAGGGGCAAACAGGGTGGCATGAAGAAAAGAACAAAATCCTTAAAGAAAATAATATTGTCCCGAAGAATACAGGTCAAATTTAAAGAAGTAGGTGGTCTTGCTTGATTGGTTGGGTATATGTCAACCCTGACCCTACAGTAACTCCAGCCTTGCTGATCAAAGGTGTCATGTTAAAGCTGCAGGACTGGGTTTGTAGTCTGTGAGACTTTGCCATTGCTCTGTGTATTGCCTCTGACAGAGCTGTAGTTTGGTATCTGAGGGCTCCAGTGAGCAGTCTTGCTGTCCTTATTGACCTTCATTTTGACTCAGAGTGGTTTGGGGAGTTGATGTACTTTGTTTTTTATCCTGTGTTCCAGCCTGGCAGTGAGGAAAGCAGTGACAGCACCATCCCCAGAGCAGAGCTGTGAGCACACCAGGAGTCCTTACTGCTGTACCTGCACAGATTTGATTCCAAGCAGAGTATCAGCAAATTTCTGCTCCTTCTCTACCCAGAACATTCAGTGCAACCAGTGGACAGCTCTAAGAGCAGGCACAATGAAGAAAGCTTTGCTTCCACTGTCCATCTTGGCCAGCACAATCACAATTCTGTTTTATGGCCACTGGGGCCAGACAAGCCTCTTTTTTCTGTCCCTGTACATTCCCTACCACACCTGGCTGTACCACAGCCTGTGTGTGTGTACAGGTGTGGAAATGAGCTCATGTTGGCTGTGGGGGTGAGGAAGGTGCCCCTCAGAACAAACCTGCAGCCTCCAGACCAGCTTCATATCCACTGCCCTTTGCTAAGAACCACCTGGCTTTCCCACAGGCAGATGTGTGCTCTTGCACAGTGGCCTGGCCATCTGCAATCCAATTTACTCTGCATTTCACCTGATGAAATCTCTCCCTTCCCTAAAATAAAGGAGCTATGAAGCAGCGTGGCATTTAAAACAGTTCTAGGTAAAGGAGCAGAGGAACTTATGTTTGCATGGTCACACTAGACAGGCTTGTGATGTAGGCCAAGACCAACAGAAACTGTTCTGTCCTCCCCTCCACTTCCAGACACACATTTTCTTTGCTCCTTCATGCTGCTGGTAGCATGTGGTGGCCTAGCAGGAAGCTAGAGCAGGAGACTCATCTGGCTGAAAAAAAATATCAAAACAGCACATTTTTTTACTGAGACATAGCCCGCTTCTAGACAACTCTGACTCTCCCCCAAGGTCTGCCTTGCTGTTGAACATGGCCACCAGTAGACACAGTTCTAGATTCAGTAAAGAAGCTCAGAGAAGTAAAACCCCCTTTTTTCCTCTGCTTCCTTTCTCAATCTTAGAGGTGCTGACAAGACCTCATACAGGCACCTGTTTGAACTATAACACAGAGTCTGAACCTTCTCAGGCCTTCAGCACCTAATTAGAGCAGGGGACTTTGTTCACACCTTAGCACATAGAGTGGTGTGATCCTCACAGTTTTCTGTACACCACTGCAGTTGTGTCAGGACTCAGAGCAGTCCCACCAGCGTTCAGGTTTCATCTGCCACTCCTAGAGCATTTCATTATGCCCTCAAAATGTTTTTTCCCTGCCAGGATTTCATATTGCCAGATAAGTTCCCTCATTGCCTGGAAGCCATAGAGATTTTGTGTCCCACAATTATTGGATATAAAGCAGCAGGGTGGTAGGGTCTGTCCAGTTGTTTTATTGTCACTATGTTCATGAGGATTTTTTTTTTTAGTCAGTATTCTTCTCATTGAAAAATGCTTTCTCCGTTGTCCTGAAATGATTGTCAGATTCAGTGTGGACTTACCAAATTGCTTTCCTGGAAAAAAAAAAAAAAAGTCAGGATTATATTCACAAAGCTGTGAGGAAGACAGCCACTTTTTATTCATTCATAAAGGATGTGGGAGTCCTGGGTTTAATTTCCTCGTCTGCCTGGGGGAACTTGAACCAGCATCACTTATCTCTCGGGAGAATACCATAAGGCTGTGCTGTGCTGCATACTAAGGTGTGTTTGTTCTCACTCTTTGCAATTGGTGTGTCTTGGTCTGCAAGAAGATCTTTCTAGACCCTCAGCTGAGGCCCTCATATGGGAATGGTTCTCCTGGCTTCCCTGAGTTGTGCTAATAAGGACTGGACTAAGGAACACAGAAATCGACATATTACCCCCACCAGGAGCCCCCCTGTGCTCAAGGTTGTGACACTCTCCTCAGAGATCAGAAAGGCAGAAACAGCAGCAGCAGAGGCATTGCATGTCCTGCACAAGCACTATGTCAGCCAAAGCCATATAATAAAGCTCATAAGGTAAAAAAAACAGCTCTGAATGCCAAAACCAATGGACCAAAAAAGGTGTGTCAGGATCTAAACCTAACTGGTGGCTATTGGCGTGTTCACCATCTTCTTGAAACATCTATTTTGATACTGATGATCAGACAGGTAGACAGAAAATAGAAATCTGACAGTTGTCATTACCAGCTTTGAGACCTAATTTAACAGTGTGACACTGTTGGTGCCTAGTTACCTGATCTGGTCAGACCCTTTGGCCACATTTTGGCCAGGACACACACAGGTGTCACTGCTAGCTCCACCAACTCACTGGAAACCACTTGGAAGATGAGGTCCTGACTTGACCCCTTTCATAGTTGTTTTGTCATTTCCTCGCATGCTTCCTTCCTTGTTCTGTCTCCTTCACCTTCTGTTTAAACAAACTTGCCTAGACAGGAAGAGTAGGGGTTGTGCAACCCAGCTATGAACAACAGTCAGAGAAACTCCTAAAAACAGTGCCCGAAAGAGGCAGACACTGGTACAAGTCTCTTAGAGGAGCTAATGCCAGATTTTGTGCTTGTCCTTTTCTATCAGCGAGGCTGCCAAGTTAAAGTCAACACCAGAAAAGGAAGTAACTTTTTTTTCTCTGCTATCCTTTTCTCTCCCCCTGTGCATATGTGTGTCTTCAAGTGAGCAGAGCCCAAAGTGAGTAGCAACAACAGATCCAGTCTATCTCGATGAGTGTCTCTCTTTCCCCAAGAACAGTTTCTGCTGCTATGAACTTAAATAAAGGGAAGGAAGATTGCCATAAGAACTGCCGACAGCCAAGGGAAGAGGAATAATGGACGCTTTTAAAAAGGAAAGTCTTACTTAATACTTTATTTTTCAAGTGCTTAAACTGCTTTTCCTCCTTTTTGTGTATCTTTAATTAAAGGTTAAAAGACTTCTACTGGTGATTGTTTGCCATGGTAACCAAGTAGGCTGAGGTCTCTGAATTCAAAACCCAAAACCTTTTTAAGTGTTTAATGTTGCACGGTGTCGGGGTCATGTTAGCATCTTTGACTCACTGAGGCTGCTTCTTCCCCTGAAGAGAACACGACTGTGCCCTGATGGCCAGGCCTCCAGACCAGAGGGGGACAGCCATCTCACCTCCACACTCCCCCTCTGAATCTAACCCCTTCCTCCTGCTTCTGTGGGTGTTTGAATGTTTCACTTTGAACTAAAGGCAATTTTCATTTTGAAACCAAGCTATTTTTTTAGCAGTTTGTCAGTGAGAGAAACAAAACCTAACTAAACTCCTCTGTTCCTGCTGTGAGGTGTTGTTTTCTTCTTTCCTGTTGAACCAACCTGCATTTATTCATACCTTGCTGCTATTTTTAAGTGTGGGCACCAGCTTTATGTTATTCAGACTTCAGCAGCAGAATACACATCATGGTATTTTTTAGTTAGTTAAGAGAAATGACTGGCAAAGTCATTTTTGCACTGTGTACTGTCTGTGTCAATGCACGTGTGTGTCTGTATTACATTAGTCACCTCAGCTGCTAGAATGATTTGTGATTAAGATTGCAGTAGTACCTGAAATGTCACGTTGCTTGTCTCTGTTCTGAAAGGGCCACTGTCTACCAGGTAAGGCAAAGGAAGACATATGAGGACATGACCAGACTTATCCCTGTGACCGTGTTATAAAGGGCTAAAAATGCTACCACACCTAGTAGAGAAATGCCTCGTAGCTGATGCAGTCACTGGCCATGTGCAAGTTTTCAGTTTCTTGTACTGCAGAGTAAGATGAGTTTCTGACGTGGAAAAAACCTAACCTGTTTCACTTTGCCTTTGCAATAGACCAGGAGTGCACACAGCTCTCAGATCTTTCCAGAGGAGCCAGCCCTCTCCAGCCACAGTGGCACACATTTCTAAAGTTACTGTGCTGTGACACACACCACAGTCAGAACATAGGCTGAGTTTGAATGAGGTGCAAGCACAGGAGAACCCACATGGCTGATGTGTTACATCAGTTTTGCCTGTGGACAGAAGCAGGTGTAAGTTTGCACTTACCTCACAACCAAACCCAGAGCTGGGGCCTGCCCCTTCAGCAGGTTGTGGGTGGGTAGACACTGCTTGGATGCCCTGGGAATTCCACACTGCCCTTGGAACAGGTCTTCATGAACCACAGACTAATGCTTCCCCTGACTTTGCCTCTCCTGTGCATTTTCTATTGCTTTCTCATCAGTAGTACAGCCCTGGTCTTTGTTTCCAGGGGCCATTTCCTTCATTCTGCATAGATGAGCAATTCAATCTGTTCCTGTAAGCAGATAAATCAATGAAAATAGGAAAGAACAACAGCACCTATAAATGAATGTTGGGATGGGTATCCAGTATATGCAGCCACCCAGATCTCTCCTCACACTTGTCTAAACTAACTAACATAGGTGGTCAAATTGTGGCACAGAGACCCAACCATATGTGTTTGTTCACAAGACTCACTCACTTCAATCAGCAGCTTAAAACAAAATTAAAAACAAGTTTCTCCAGGAGAAGAAAAGGCAATGAGTTTATGTTTGCTTTTATCCCTTCCCCTTCAAAGTTTTTCTCTTTCATAAATTACTCTCACCACAAATGTTCTCATATTAAGTGTAGAGAAAAGAACAAGATTATCTGCTTTGAATATCAGCAGACGTACTAATTTGGACACATTCTCATCTGCCAGATGCTGGAAGAGCTTCTTTCTCTGAAACTATGTTGAAATACCCAAGCCAAAGGTTTAGATTTTTTTTTAAAAGAAGTACTTGCAGTGACTTATACACCAGTCCAGGCTGCGTGTTGGTTTTGGATGAGACACAAGCCTCTTTTAAACATTTTTTTCTGAAAAAAGAAAAATTGTCTTGTCAGTTCCCTGTAGTCCTGTTCTGCAGGGCTCTATGGACAGCTTTTTTTTTTTTTTTTTTTTTTTTTTTTTTTTTTTCTTCTTTTTCTTTCTTTTTTTAAACAGCTCTCTAATTGCTATCTTTCCTAAGCCTTTTAATTTGTCATAGTATAAAGTTTTCCATGGTTGCAGAAGTCCTTATTAAATGTCAGTGGTACTCCCTGAAAACACCTGACTAAGTAGGAACCATCTAACCCTTGGGAGTTATTGACTGCTGCCTCCAAGGACGTAATTAACAAGTGGCAGGACTTGCCACATGGGTCATGTTTTACAAGATCCCACAGTATCGGTATTGATTATGATTTGATTAGATTAGGCTGATGGTAAATGCTTATTTAGGTTATGAGGTTTTCAGGCAAATGGTGAATATCCTGTCATGGGCAACACCAATCACATTTTGAACACAAAAAAACCCTTTTAAAATTATAGTTATAGTCATTATATATGCAATACCTTGAGGCATGTATATTTGCAAAGGGCTGAGCCTGTCAGAGAAAAGCCGTATTCTTGCATTTAACACCTTACAAGGTAAAGGCAAAAATGAGTTTAACACACTAAGAGGTAATTTTACATTCAAAAGAACAGCTTATGGAAACCTCTGTTCTGTGCATGCCTGCCAGCTAATGGCACATTTATAGAAGATGGCAGCAAATGCAGCTGGGCTGGCACACCACAAGTTATTGCCTTGACACTAATTCTAAGGAGACTTTAATAAACTTGTACAAGGGAGAACGTTATTTTTCAGTCACTCAAAATATGTGGGTGTTTCTTTGAATCCTAAAACTTCCATGCATCTGTCAGAAAATTTCTGTTCTAATCAGCAAGGATAGAAGGAGCCAAGGTGATTTTGCTGCCCAGGCCAGGGTGTGTGTTGCCTTTTGGATGTGGTAGAGCATTGGAAACATCTGCACACAGCTGCAGACACGACAGAGGACATAACAGAGACCACACCTTTACAAAGCTGTGGCTGAAGGGAGTCCTGAAGTATCTCATACATCTCTTGTTGCCTAAGGTTAGGTAGATGAATCTCACTCATGTTTTATTTCCATGTGCCACTTGAATTTTTTAATCTCTTCTGACCCTTTTTTCCTCCTTCTGTGCCTTACTTCCTTAGTAACAAATCGAAATAAACTAATTACTAATTTACTTATGTAATTCTTAACTCCTTATTAACAGCCTTCCAGTACCTTAACGGGGCTTACAAGAAGGCTGAAGAGGGACTTTTCTAAAGGGCATGCAGTGATAGAACAACAGAGAATGGCTTAAACTGAAGGAGGGTAGGTTTAGATTATATATTATGAAGAAATTCTTAACTGTGAGGGTGGTGAGGCATTGGAACAGATTGCCCAAAGATGCTATGGACTCCCCACAAGTGTTCAAGACCTGTCTGAGTAACCTGGTCTCGTGGGAGGTGTCCCTGCCCAAGGCAAGGAGGCTGGAACTAGAGGATCTTCAAGGCCCCCTCCAACACAAGCCCTTATTCTATGATGCTATGATTCTATAAAGTGGGAAAAAGTCTTACAGGAAGAGAGATAAAGAAGAACAAAAGAAAGAGAAAGAAAAGTTGGAACATTTTTTAATTTCAAAAAGCCCAAACAAGAAGAGTCAGAACTATAAAAATATTTGCAACAAAACATTTTCTTTGGTTTAAAGTGACTCGGCGTTTTTTGTCTGATCCATTCTGCCTGGTGATGCCTGGAAAACTCCCCAGCTCATCTATAAATGTTCTTTTCCCAAGTATAAGCAACTGGCAGATTGAGTCAAAAGCTTTGCTGTGCCACAAGCGATCAGATGACGGAAACAGCTCAGTGAAGCTTCTCACGTCAACCCAGGTTAGAGCCTCCTACATGGTCTGGAAGGCAAATTAGAGAGCCATGAATGGTGATGCTGTTGCTGACCTTCAGAATAGCCTCAGTTGTCCCACTGCATCTTCACTGGGATAGAAGGAAAGAGAAATGAACCCCAGTGCAGTGTCATGAAGATTCATGTCAAGTATTATAACTGCAAGTCCTCTTAGCTGCTTGCAAGAATTATTTCAAAACTTTATCTGAGAGAAGAGCTGGTTTTACTGGCAAATGAGCATAGAAAATGAGTGCAGAAATTGCCCTTCTAGCAGGAAAGACAGCAGATCTTCAGACTGTGAAGTCTGTGGGTGTTTGTGTGTGTCTGTGTGCAGCAGGGGAAGAAGCAATAATTTGCTGCTTTCCAAAAAGCAGCAGATGGATCTAACTCCCTTGATATTGGAAACGTTTGGTCCTAGAGTTGTTGATTTGACTCAGCTGTCTCCTTTCAGGACTCAGTGAGATGCTGTGGCCACAGCCAGAACTCCCCCTGGTTGTAGCTCTGGAGAAGAAATGGGGCTCAGTGACTGAGGATCTGGGGCTCTCCACTAGGCAAGGCTTCTGTGCCTCTTCCTAGGAAGGCTCAAAGAGAAGCTATCAAACTCCCTTGAGAAGTCAGACCAT
>VWZU01013229.1:80394-114420 GCA_013397095.1 Sterrhoptilus dennistouni | reverse complement strand
AAAAAAGGATCTGAATTCCCACAAGCCTTTTAAAACCAGACACCTCCTTAACTATGACAGGCTCCAGAAAGCAGATATATGCAGTTCACTCAGGTATGGAAATTTACATTACGAAACTCCTGTTGTTGCCTTCATGTTACAACATCTCTAATTTCTCTTTTCCTCTGCGGTTTTATCTTCTCCTGGGTACAAGGTGCTGCCAAGTCTCAGGTGCTCTGCCATTAGGGTTGCATCACTTTGATGGCAACACCATTGCTCTGATAAACCAGACACTGAGGGCCCTCCTGTGCCCTTCAGACAAACATGTAGTAGACCTCTGTTTGCTGTATAGTTGGAAACTCAAACGGGAGAGTCTGACAAGAAAGATCTGTGGCCCTGACTAAGATAACAAACAGACTGTCAAGGGCAGTTTGGTGACCTCATTAGCTTTGAAGATTTGAGCAGGTGGGAAATAGCATGGAGTTCTGAATTCATCTCAGTGACCATCTCCTTCCTCACCCAACCCTCATGTTGCCTTGTCTGGCTCTCACAGGCACACGGATCCAGGCAGAGCGGAGTAGGCAGCTGTATTTCTTTGGCAGCACTGAAATTTTCAGCCAGAGTGGCCTGTTGGGTTAGCACTAATTCCACCTCTGCCAGTGCCCTCTCCTGCTGTGTGCCGCCTGGGATGGAGCTGGGGAAACCCAGACCCAGCTCTGCCATGATCTGTGCAACTGCAGCCAGCCACAGACTGCTGCTGCTGCCCAGGAGCAAGGAAAGATGGCACAGCCACTCTCCATCAGCATCTTTGTGGTGTAGCCTGTAATCCTCCACACATGTTCCACCAGGCAAATTATCAAAGCAGAGCCCTGAGTGTCACCAAAAACTCTCCAGCATCCTTGGGTGATAATGTTCCGTTGTTTTCACAGTCTCTACTCCAGCCAAGTTAACAAAAACAGGCAGAAAGCAGTCCAAAAGTGAGCACAAGAGAAACACATAAATCAGAGGGTACATACAGATTCTCTCTTGCCCAACTCTGCTGCACCCAACAGACTGTAGTGAACACAGTGCCCCCTCACTATTGCTATTCCCCAAGAAGTCTCTCCAATTACAATCCCCCAACACCATTTTCTCCTCCTGGCAGCAGCAGGATCCTCCTTCTCCTCTGTCACAGTCCCTTGATGCCAACTATGACCTGCATCAAAAAGGCAGGACTTAACCCCACCACTGAGACCTGCTTCAGCCAGGGTGAGGTATCCACATGCCAACCCTGCAAGTTCATGCTGGGGCAGTTTGAGGGGCTGTATTAAAGCAGGCAGCTGTCCATTGTCCATGGGACCTCTCCTCTGGTGGTCACTGACTCTGCCACACTGATGGCAGGAGTGGCAGAAGTGCCTGGTCTTTGCTGCAGCATCTCACAGCCAAGGCGCTGATCTGTGCTGGAGAGAAAGAAGCAACTACAACTGCCTCACAGGTGCTCACCTGCAGAGGTGATAGCCTCCAGCAACACATCCAGGTGTGAACTCTTAGAAATCATCCCCAGTGTGACCTGGCAGGGCTTTAGGAGCTAGAGCCCTTGGAGCCCTTGGAGCCTGAACAGCCCTACATAGGCTGGCTAGTTGTGAGATGGCCACCAGCAGAGCTGCCACAGCCTTCCTGCCATGGAAGTGTTCTGGAAAGAGAGGTTGTCACCATGTGATTGTAAACTCCTCATGGCACAGCACATCTTTCATCCCTCTGACAAACCTGAGCGTGATGGGGGGAAGCCCAGGGAAAGTGCCTAGCTGACCCCTTCTGGCACTCCCCAAACATAAATGTTTATTAATAACACAATAAAGAGAGCAAAAAAAGGAGCAGACCCTGAGGAACAGTGCAAGTTACCTGGCAGCTGAACCCTAGCAGCAACAACAATAACCATGGTACAAGTAGAAATTATCAAAGACAACTTGGGAGGAAACCACAAGAAATGGCAGTTGAGCCTTATTAGTGCCATAAATCATAGGACTGGTTTCAGTTCCTGCAGCTCCTCACACGCCGTGTGATGCTGTCTCTTGCACAGCGAGCAATGGGGGTCTGCACAGCCTGGAGGCACAAAACAAAGCAGGCGGGGAAAAGCGCCGCTTTTTACCAAAGTAATTCTTAATTTAATTGTAAATCAAAGGCAGGGGGGTTCTGTCGCTGTCTGTGAGGGGATGAAGCGCAGGGAGAGACGTGTGTGAGGTGGGAGAAATGTGGACTTTCTAGGATTTGCAAAGTTTTCTAAGCACATGTTTCAGGCAGACATCCTCACAGGGCTATCTGTTTGCTTGTTTATTTATTTATCTGAAGATTTGCCACCTCTATGTTCTTTGTGTCTGGTTATCTTTAAGCCCATTGTATATCCTGAGCTTTTTTTCTCCAGGGGTGATGTTGACAATGGGAGCTATGATGTTTGATTCCTCCTCTGACTCTCCTCTGAAGTGGAGGGAGCAGAGGGAAGGTTTAGCCCACATCACCTCTAATTTTAACAATGCTTGAAGCTTCTTGAGGCACACGATCATTTTTTACTTGAGACCCTCCATCCCCAGCCATTCATGTGCATCATTGATTATCCTTCTTTTCCTGCCTAGAAAATCCATTCTATACTGAATTCTCTGAGCAGAATTTCAGACTTACCAATAACCACTGCTATCTACTTTGTTCAGGGAAGCAACAAACCTAGGAATTAATAATAATGCTTATTTATTTTTAGTATCATTTACAAGCCAGCAATGGCTCAGCATGGTAAGGGACTAAACATGGAGACAGACATGGTCCCTAGACAAATGCTTTTGCCCTAGAAATATCCACCACTAGGGAAAATTCGGGCTTGCAGGAGTAGCTCCAGAGCCTTTAAAGGAAGTCCCCAACCCAGAGCAAAATCCCAAGCATTAGATTTTGGTTTTGAGGTACACCTAAACCACAGCACCCTGATCATTATGTGATTTCTCATGCACTACTCATGCATCAGAAGCAATACCTAGTAAAGACATAAGCTTGGCAGGTATCACAGTGTGGAACAGCAAAACAAATGACCAAAACTCAGATCAGAATGCTCTAAAAAGTTCTAAGGAGAAACAAGTGAGTTTCTGTGTCTTACTGGGTGTGCTTTAAGTTTGAAGTATTGATTATCTTCTTCTGGTCAGTAAATAGATAAGAGTCACACAAGTCCAATTGCTTTTGTTCTCAGAAACCAGTCCTTAACCATCTCACATGAAATACAGTAAAAGCTCTTGCACCCTCAGAGGTCAGACTACATGAAGGAATTGTGTCCACATCCACACATTAGGACAGGAATCCCAAGAAGAAGGTGAAGTCGGATTACAAGACACCCATGCAGGTATTGCAATACACTCTAGCTTGCTTGTGTCCTCTGCAAGTCTGAAATGCCTAATAAACAAGGAACTACTGCTAGGAAAATGGTAACTATGAGACAGGATTTTGTCTTGTCTTGTGTTATTTCCCTGCATCAGCATTGAGCTTTTGGGACAAATTATCTCAACTAATTGAGCTGTGCTTTGCAATAGCACAACCTCAGAGGAAAATGCTGTCAACCCACCACGCAAGCCCTGTTTGGCCCTTGACGTAAGCACTTCAGCTGGAGACATCTTTAAAAGGTTAAAGCAACCCACTCTTCCAGTCAGACAGGGGAAATGTAGGTTCTGTACTGCCAGCAGGTGCCCAGAGGGAAAGGCATGGCCCAGATGGACCCTTTCCAGACCACAGGTACCAGGCAGCTGGGGCAGGACCAGAGGCAGGTTGTTCACACTCCTGAGTGTGAAGCTACGAGCAGCAAATGGTTTATCCAGAAACACTTCTCTGCATTCACTCAGCTGCAGGAGGTGGTTGGGGCTGTAGTCTTGTGTGAGGCCAGGGAGGGACAGATTTGCAACCTGGTCCTGGCACAGGGACAACAACTGACACTAAGGCTTGGTGACCACAGGCTACACCACCCCCTGCCAGAGGAAGCTGTCCTGGTCTCCCCTGCCTCCTGCCAATAGTTCTCACCCTGAGGTCATCTTTCTCTTTGGCTTCAGGAAAATTGATCCCTCACAAACACTTTTTCTCAGTGAATATTAATGCAGGCTAATTCCTTCATTCAGGTCACGTTGTGACCTCACGTGCTTTCGCATCCAGCAAGAGAGCGCTGGGAAGTCAGACCAGCAGGAGAGTTTGCTTTTGCTTCCTAGAGCAACTGCTTATTGCCACTGAGACTTTGGGGGGTGTTTGGGTTTTTAAAGAGAACCTCTCAATTACACGATACAACATTCAAGCTCTGTCTCACTGCTTATGGCCCCACCACATACACAGTGATCTTGTCTTCCTAAATAAGAAAAACTCAAGTGAATCTTTGTCACAGACATGGACCAACCATATGTTTCTGTGTTATGGACAACCTCATAAAACCTTTAGAGCATACTGTATGAGCTCCACAGTCTTTTTGGGAACACAGCTCATGTTGACTCTGGTGGCTTGACAAATTTCTGGGTGTAAAGCTAATCTCTCCCATTGTTGGAGATCCAAGACAGCCAAAACTTCTTGCACTTGTACTGTAGGACAGCCTACTGAAAGTACTGAGCATTTTGTGTGCAGCTGCCTTGCTGGTGACTGGCAAAGCAAAGACCAGTAGGACACTTGGCTTTGTTCTGACTCAGTCTGGTTGATCTTTTTGTGTGTGCAACCACTGTTTTCAGTAGCAGTAGCTATGTATGCTTTAAATGAGTGTGAAGCTCAGGCTTGATCAATCACTATCTTGCTCAGGGAACAGGTGCTTGTGCAGTTTCTGAAATCACCATGTCACACTAAGGTGTTACCCAAAAGCACATCACTTTCTTCTCATTAACAAGATCATGAGGCCCCAAAAATTATCTGTTTCTTTCATCATCATCTTCTGATCCCTTCATTACTGAGCCAGAAGCCTGGAGGCAGCACTGTGCCAAGCCAGCTGCCAGCTAGCAAGGACATTCCAGCAGACTGAGCATCCAGGAGTTGTACATGGGTTTGCAGAAATCAGGGCATCAGTGCAGAGAGCTGCTGCTGCTTCTGACCTGTCATGCTGCACAGCATGGGAAGTCTCCCTTCAGGATGGAGGAAGCTGCTCCTTCCTTCCCATACAACATTGCCACTTGCCACATCTCTGGTAGGGCTGGGGGGTTGGTATGTCACCTCATCACCCAACTATTTTGGTCTGCCAAAGCTTGCCTCGCATCTATGGGATTGAGTCAGACCACAGGAAGTGAGGAGAGATATGCATGTGCAAGAGGAGGGGTTTGACCCTCTTAGATAGGATGGTTGCTGCAAAGGAAGTGTTCAGGTGTAATATCCAGTAGCTCTAGACCAAGCAGATATTTTGATTCATAATCCAAACATTTCTTCCATTTTCCAGGCAGTACAATGAAAATATTTACTGCACTGAGGATTTTTTTAAACAATTCGACTTCAAGAACTTCTAACTTTCAGGCCTTCCTCCTCAGTCTCATCAGTACAAAGAGAAAGAACAGAATGTTTTATTTAACAGAGCACAAACTAAGCTCTGGGTTTGGGATCCTGGGTTTGTAGCAGTGTTACTGGCTGGAGGTTGGCACATCACTGACACATTCAGGACTCCATTTTCCAACTCATAATGTGCAGTGTTGGACTAAGGATGTGAATGCCTGAGATGGAGCCTGTTTATGTATGATGCCAGTCATCTTGCCAGATCCCAGCAAAACTGATATCAGGATCAGGCTGAGATACTGAAAACAGAAATGGCCTTAACACATGATGGTGAGCATGGTCTGCCTTGATAATACTTCTGTCTCTGATAGCTGCCTTCACTGTCCACAGCCTTTGCCTCCTGTTGAAGTTTCCTCCACTCAGGCTGTCCCTGGCTCCTCTGTGCCATTCTGTCCCAACTTCCTACTTAAACCCAACTGTCAGACCGTGTTTCTGCTGGCCCCCTCCATCACTGCATTCCCTTCTGAAGGGTAACCAGGCTCCAGATTTTGATACAGCTCCATTACAGGGAGCCAGCATCTGATTAAATCCTCTAAAGAGCGTTAGCTTCCCACCCCTCTCATTACTTGGAGCTATTCTGAAGACAATAGATGATCAGATGTGCCCAGGGAAACAGCTGGGGTGAGCACAGGGGTAGAAAAGCTAACTTAGGAGAAAAGGCACCAAGAAAGAAAAACAGTGAACCGCACTTTCAAGTTTTGCCAGCATAGCAAAGAGTGTGGGAACAAATTACAACATCAGTGAGATACCTCTGGCAATGAAAGCCCCAGTTTCTTTAGGAAACTGGTATAAGTTATACCGGCAAAAGCTGTATCTCCAGTAGGAGTTTGTCAGAAAATCCTTCCCAGGGTAGGCAGAGCCAGCAATATTAAAAGGCAATAATATAGCCCAGCTGTAGGAAGCCTGTTTTCATGGGGAGAAATATTTTCCTGTGACAAGTTTCAAGCAGTTAAGCTCCAGAGAGCTTCACAGTACAGGCCGAAGCTTTGTACATTTCTATATGAATATGTATTTAATTATGACTCCAGTGCAGAACACATTAGCATAAATAAAGAAGAGAAATAGAAAAGCAGGAAAGGAGGGAGGGAAAAGGTCTATTTTTCACCTGTCTCCACTGGTAGCAGCCCTGACTCCTCAGCATTCTAGGAAGGACATGGAGCTGTGCTTGGACATTCCAGCCTGCCCATCTGCTCCCAGCAGGTAGGATCAGCCTCCTCAGCCCCATGGGTCTTGCTTAGGGATTATTAGACATGGAACCATGGTCAGATAACCACAAATCAGTATGACAAAGAGACATAATATGTTGAAGAGCAGCAGAAGAAGAGACTGGTTGTTGGGGGATTTTATGAAGCCATCTGCAGAACCACATGCCTTGAGAAGAAGAAAAGTGAGCCACAGGAAACCCTCTGTCCTCACATTTTCCAAGCATTTACATGGGGGGAAGCAGCCTTCAGGTCATCAGAGCTTCCTTCTGACTGTAACTATCTGCCACAGGCTCAGTGTCTGAGGGGAGAGCAGGGCTCTCTCCCTCATCCCAGCCCTCCAACACTGACACCAGTGCAGCCCCAGCTCAACACCTTGCTACACCTGCTGCCCTTCATGGACCTGCCCTTACACAGTAGTTTCCCTCTGGTATATTAACCCTTCACCTTTTTTGCTATCTATGGGCAAGGGAGAGAGCACACATCTCTGTCTCCTTCCTCCTTCCCCCTGACTGGGACACACAGTGAGAGTCCTTCCCACAACAAGAGTGTTTCATGTTGCCAAATGATGATGGCTAAAAGAACAGATGAACAAGAATGGTGGTGCAGGAGAAGGAAAGCTTTGCCTGAAGGTAAACACAAAGCTCCCCCTTCCTCTGCCTCTCAGCCTTGCAGGACTGACCCTTCACACGGGCAGGAACATCCTGCTCCCCTGCCCTGTGCATGCTGATGGCCTGTAGTCCATCAGCTTTCTGAAATAAATAAATCATGACCTTTGCAGAGGACAGTCCAGGGTTCCTTCTGCTGAAACTCTGTCCTGACTGCTCTGGACCAAAAATAAAGACCTCCCCCTTTTTAATCCTTATTCCTTAAAGCAAGTGCCTTAACCAGAGATCAAATATTCTCCTGTTTCTGTACCAACACTCTCACATGCCCACCTTCAGCTGAGTTCACAGTGCCATCCTCAAGGATATGATGAACTTGCAAAAAGTGTGTTACTGTTTGATCTTTCATTTCTGTGCTTAAAAAATGCACTCGGAGGGAAATATAAATCTGACTTGCTGACAGAAATCCCTCCCCTTTGTTTGCACTGAAGGTGTTTTCCAGTGCAGCACCAGCAGCAGCTGAACTCCACCTCAAAACTGAAAGGCTGAGCAGAAACCAGCTGTGCCTGGTTTGTTTCTGGGAAGAACCTCCACATGAAACTCAGCTCAGAGCTCAGGCACAACCCAGACATCTCTTTCAATGCACCTGTCTCCTTGGTACCCCACCTGCTGTGAAGGTGTGCTCTTGCCAGTGAAGCTGTCAGGGTTAATACTGCAAGGACTTTTTCTTTTTTGGAAAAAAAATCCATACTGTAGACAGGATAGAAAGTTTTAGCCTCTTATGGTCAAGGCTGGCTGATCCTGGTACCTACATTCAGGGCTGCCTCAACAAGTGCAGAGCTGTTTAATTATTGACAAAGTAAAAAGTCCTCTGACCAAGCTATGGTTCATTTTAGGAAGAAAACACAACTCTATCCAAAATGGTCGTGCTTGAAAATTTTGCTTCTTTTTATTTTTAACATCAATGCACATAAAGAAAATGTAAGGCCTGGCCTGAATAGTAGCAATGAGTGCTTAATATTCTTTTTGCATCACTCTAACAAATCAGTGCATAATTCAAAAATGTCACTGCCCATCTGTGTTTCGTGTGTGGTGCTGTAAAGTGGGGCAGGAGAAGGGGGAACATGGAGAGTAGAGATCCTGTAAACTATTTACCTCTCTGCTGAATAATTTCCCTGGTACTTGCTGCAAAACGGAGACAAACACTGAACTCCTGCATGGGCAGGACAGTGCCACTGCTCTGGAGGAAAGCTCCAGGCCCTGCTGCAAGCACTTGGCCTCTGAGGAAGCTCTGCCACCAGGAGCTGGTGAGGCTGCCCATAACCTTTGCTGCTTCTCCTGCAGATAAAATCTGTGGGATCTTGCCTTGCTGCAAGGTTTACAACAGTAACAGCTAAGATTTGCAGTGAAGTGTTCTCAGAATTAATCTTCTAATCCTTCTTTTGGTGGCAAAAGAGAAGCTCCAGGGTTTTTTCCAGCAAATCTACTGCATTTATTGCTTTAATGAGGAAGCATGGGGTCTGCTCCCTCCATACATCCCCAGATGACAATTCACAGCCCCTCAAGCAGCACTTCCAAAGATCATAATTGACTTTGGATGAGACCTGGCTTGCCTGAAAAGACAGGAGCAGACACATCTTCACACCCACTGAATCAGGCACAGCCTCTGAGAGGGCAGTTGTTTTTGTGGTGAGTCCCTCCAGGGCTTCCCCAGCTGCTCCCATGAGCAACCTGACTGCTGCTCTTCCAGGCACTGAAAAAACACTCAGTGGGTTGAACAGAAAGTACCATCCTCTCATGGGGACAGACCACCATGTTCCTTTCAAAATGTGAGCAGAGAGACATTCTGGAGGAATGTGTACTACTTGTGCTGTCCAGCTCTAGAGATAAGTAGAGGACAAGTCTCCATGACTGCCAGTCTGGCACCTATTGTGGGTAATAAAATATGCTCAACGCTTTTCAGGCTTTTCTACAAATAATCAGAACCGTTTGTCACTATGTTGAAGGAATTAGGGGGGTTAGACACTGCTGGAATGATTAAATAGAGGCCTTTCTTTCAGAAGGGCATGAAATTTAGCTGAAAAGCAGGGTTTGTGAGTGTTCTCCTGGGTGGACAAAGTAGCCAGGACAAACTAGCAGGAACAAAGGCAGACTCTCCAAGGGGGTGGATTTCCCCAGGGCGTGTAGGACCACAAAGACTGGTGACCTTGAGCATGGTGGCTGCTCCTAATGCTGTCCATGTCTCTGAGTGGGATGAAGGGGACAGAGAAGACACATTCCTGTGAGCCAGTCACCTTCTGGGACGTGTAGGAGGGCTGTTACCATTCCCACGGTGACACACAAGAAAGGAGAAGACTGAGGGCCAGCCTGGAAAGAGACAGTTCTTGGGGGAAGGAGGAGAGAGACATAAAGGAGAAGGTGCTGCAGGAGCTGTTGTAGAATGGACTGAGTAATGCTGAGGAAATAGATCTGTGGGTTGTCAGCAGAAAAACAATCACTGAAGTGGGCGGCAGGATAGAGCTATCCTGGGGACAGAGCGAGGAGTGAGGAGAGGGACTAAGGCAATGTCCTCGGGAAGTCTGAGAGTGGGGAGGAGAAAAGCATGTAAAGAAGACAATGCAAGGACACCTAGAGAGGAAGGATGAAAACCAGGAGCACGAAAGACTCTGGAGGACCTCAGGAAGGGAGCTTTTCAATAAAGGAGGAATGATTCACATCAAAGGCAGGCAACAGACTGGGAAGGAGGCTTCAGAGTGTGCCAGGAATAACAACTGTGCCTCAGCTCATGTTGTGTTTCCTCTCTGCCTGCAGCACCGTACTCTTCACATTTCATCTGCAAACTCTTCAGGGCAGAGCCCTGGTCCTCCTCCCCGTCTAACAGTTCAAGAAACCATTTCCATTTGTACCAAGAATATTAACTGGACGAATGTGCATGTGTGCTTTAACATGCAAGAGGTGATATACCCCTGATAAATCTGCTCTTGATTTACTCACTGTACTGCCACCTCACGAGCTCAAATCTCTGCATAAGATCCCTGTCCTCCTTCACCTCTATTGAAATTAGGAGTCTGTATCAGGGAAGAACAGAATACATCATGGGAGAAAAGAGGCCATTTTTTTGGCTTCTATTTTTCATTTCCCAGGATCACCCCCATGTAAACATTCGACCTTAAATACACATAAAATGCACTTATAATTCTGCAGACCCCAGCTACCTCTCTTGGCTCACTTTTGCTCTCCTACTGCCCCAGAAAGCCTCATTTACATGTTGACTGCTCACCTCCAGCACCTGCCATGCACCTCAACTTGCAATGGCGACTTGCAACTCCCAATTCTTCCAGCCCCATTTGTGTAGTAAGAGCTGTGTTCAACCCAGAGAATCTTTAAATTTATTCTTAAGTATTTATATTGTAGTTAGCAGTGATCCAGGAAGGAATTTAGGTGTCTCTTTGTGTCTCTAGCTCCAGTGGCATGTTCATAAGGGCTTGGCTAAATGGGGGTGGGCTTTAATGCACATTTAATCACCTTGCAGTCTGGCCCCAAATGTTTGCCTATACTGCAGTGATCAAGCTCTGTCTCTTGATTTCCTGTCTGCAGTACAGGGATAAAGAAAACAGCTGATGATGTGAGATGGAGACTCCACTGGTCTGACCTTGGGTTTGCTGAATAACTCATGACTGGCAAAACTGTGGATTGATTTCAGTTGGATTTTATGAGGCATGGAGCTGGAAAGACTTGATTTTTTTTTCTCATTACATGGCAATGACTAGCCTAGCCATGGCTCCTTATCTTGCATTCAATATTTCCCATTTCTTGTGGATGCCAAATACTTTCTTTTGTTACTAGTGTCCTGGGGTTTAACTTCTTAATTTGTTGATTCTGTGTATATTTTAAAGTAGAAGTAACCCCCTCTGGAAATTCAGTAGCCATGGGGCTACCTTACACGTCCATGGACTGCCAGGCACTGCCCCTGGCACCTGCAAAGGCTTTGTCTGCTCCCAATTTCAAGTGACACTAATGACAACCAGTATGTGAAAAGCAATGTTTGGATTTAGACTGGGGCAAAGTCCCTGTAAACCAAAACTCCTTATCATTTTTTCTTTCTCTTTCTATTCCCTGCTCTTGATAAATTTGAATTTTAATGGTACAGATTTTCTGCAATGGAGCACTGCCTTGATAACCATTTAGTATGTAGACTAAGGAAGCCATTAATAGCGAGCAACAAAGAGGAAAGAAGATTACTACCTTTTAATCTTTCATTTATTCTGTGGGTAGCTAATAATTACTTAGACATTATGGCCAGTTACTATTAATTGCTAAGTTTCACAAAGCCCTCTTTCTATAGTCTTTAAAAACAGTAAAGGAAATGACGTATCTAATAGAAAGAAGTAGTTTCTGAGGGTAAAGTCACAGAAATCCTAGACCAGATAATAAAGGTTTCTAGGTACCTGCTGCTCACTAAAGCCAGTGAAAAGTAGACACTATTCATGCCCTTCCTAATCTAGATGCTCATGACTACACCATTTGCTGTTGTGTGGTATGATGGTAGAAACCTGAGATGAAATTAAAGCCTCCATCCACTCACAAGAGGCATAAAATATTTCTCTCTAGTTGTTTTTATTTTTAAACCAGAATTCGGGGACAGGCCTTCTCTTCCCATTGCTGCAGTGTTAATCAAAGCTGTATTTTTAGCTCTGATAACAGTGGGAAGAAAAAAAAAAAAAAGAAAAAAAAAAAGTGTGGCAAACCAGCTGTGATTTACTTGCTAGGTATCAAAAGCCATGGAATAAACCATGGAACATCTGTATCTTCAGCTGTCATTTCAGGGAGCAATCCTCTCCTTCTGCCAGCCAGCAAGGGGGGCCATGACAGCAAACTGATGTGTACAGTCAGAGCTGGACTGGAGGCAAGAGATGGGTGCTGTGCCCAAGCAGCCCAGGCTATTTCTGGCTCTGCCAAAGGCTGGGTGAGCACAAGTGAGCTGTTCACAGCAGCAGCAGGCACAAAAGTCTTTGCTGGCACAAATCACCTATGTTACATTCTGTGAGGGGTTCGCTGTGGGTTTTCACTGCAGGTGGTGCCCAGTCCTCCTGTGTGCTCTGCAGGTTTAGCTTGAACAGGCTGGGCATGCAGGTCAGTCCAGAAGAGCTCAGACCTGCTGGTCTTCCAGGTAAGCTGCAAAATCTGCCCCTTATCCTTGGCTTTCAGCTAGGGAGGGGAAATGCAAGAGCAGTGATTGGCAGGAGGAAAACCGCTGCTGGGTGAGAGCTTTATGTCAATTGTCTCTTTTAATTTCACCATCACTAGCTATGTCAGAGAGTTTAAATATGAGCAATGGTGTTGCTCAGTATTGTCAAGGGCATGCAGAGCCCCAGCCCAGTATCTAAATGAAATCCTCTGAAAAATGACTAAACAGGATTAGCACGGCCTGAGTGCAGATACAACACACCTGCATGCTCATGAATCATCCTGCACCCATGTGCAGAGGTGCAGGGGCCCCCACCAAAGACAGCAGAACAAACTGGTGTTGGCAGGGCAGGATCCAGCCCTTTCTCCACACAGGGCATGGTCTGTAGCTCCTTGAGAGGGCAAACACGGCCCTGGGAAGGTGCTCCCACCCCAGGCAGCCACTTCCTGAGCAAGCTGGGGTGTGGCAGGGATGGTGTGGGGCTGGGCCTCCATGTGCTCCCTGCTGCTGCAGCCCTTTGGCTCTGGGGGCTTCTGCACCTCACAGCAGAAATCCCTCTCTGTGACCTGGAAGCCCAGGATGAAGGAGGGGAACTCTCTCAAGCTCATGGTCCTGCTGCAGGCAGCTGCCAGCAATGTGGCCACCTCAGGCTGCAGTCCTGGTGGCACAGGGAGCTGGTGTCACAGGGAGCTGGTGGCACGGGGAGCTGGTGGCACGGGGAGCTGGTGGCACAGGGAGATGGTGTCACAGGGAGATGATGGCACAGGGAGCTGGTGGCACAGGGAGATGGTGGCACAGGGAGATAGTGGCACAGGCAGAGCCTCTCATGCAGGAGCGAGGGCTCCTCAAGGGAGGGTCCCGAATTCTGCCATTTGTTTCCCTTTTCAACCTGACAGACACAGATTTTATTGAGCTGCTGGAGCAACTTGTGAGGCCTGTCTACTCACCGAGGTTTTTCTGAGAACAGGGGCGGAGAGGTTTATTGGATCGGGGGATAATTTAGTATCCATTTTTCACAGCATATCCATTTGTATTAACCTGCCCTGGCAGTCTGTTTCCCTCCCTGACACGCCTGGGCAGTGGGACAGGAGTGGAGGGAGTGCTCTGTCTCTGGCTGGTCACCTGCAGTGGGACCCCAGGGTTCCCAGGACCACTGTGCTCAAGGGGCATGGGGCTGGGTTACCTTATGGCACCACAGCTGCTTTTTTTCAGGGTGGGAGGAAAGAGGCCTCAAGTAGAAATCAGCCCACACCCCAAATGCCCTTCTGCTGCCTTGCACCAGATCCTCCCAACAGAGACAATGGGGTACTTCTAGAAGACACATTAACTGTGAGAGAACTCATACCCCCAGACAGGACCTGTCCACCCCACCACTCAGGAGGCACAAGAAGGCCTCTTCTGCCTGGATTCTGAGAACAACCCACAAGCAGGAGACAGGAAGGTCCCTGGTGGAGCTGCTCCAAGCTTTGTGTGCACCAGGTTTTCCTGCAGGAAAGCTTTCATGGCCGCATATCTCCTGCTTTAGGCACTGATACAAATTCTCCCCAGGGGTCACTTGAGGCAGCACCCATGCTGCCCACCTCAGACTGGGGCTAGAAGCCCAGCCCTTGGAATGTGATGAGGGTTCCCCACAGCTACCTGTGATCCAAAGCTCATCTGGAGTTGTCACTTGGAGGGAACATCAAGGATGACAAGAAGAGCTTCTGCCACTACAGCAGCAAAAAAGGCTAAACAGAGAAATGCAGGCCCACTGCTGAATAGGGAAAGTGATTTAATGGCATGGGCACAGAGAAGGCTGAGGTACTCAATGCCTTCTCTATCTCAGTCTTCATCAACAAGGTCTTTCAGAGCTCTGAGCACAGAGGAAAACTACCAGCAAGAAAACTGGTGTTGACTCAGGGATTGCCTGAGTCACATCTTCAAGTCCATGAGACTCAACAGCTGCATCCAAGAGTGCCACAGGAGCCCATGTCCTTACACCATCACCCTCTAACACATTCCAAAGACTGTGGAGGTCCAGGGATTTCCCTGACAACTAAAGGCAAACGTGAGGACCCTGCAATACCTACAGAAAGGGAGCTGGGAGCTTCACTGGTCTGTGGGGCAGGAAAACTAGACACACCAGGTATAAACTGAAACAAGAGAGATCAGATTTGATGCAAGGGGAGAAAAAATTGCCATGAGGACAGTCTAGCTGTGGAGCAGGCAGCACAGGAGGCTCTGCAGGCTCTATCCTGGGAGGTTTCAAGCCCCAACCAGACACAGCCCTGGTCTGGTCTGGTCTGGTCTTGTCTGGGGGTGACCCTGCTCTGAGCCTCTCAAGGTCATGCCCAGCCTGAATTATGCTGTGTTCCCATGCTGAGTTGAATTGAATAGCAACGGTAGGAAATTAAAAATACAGAAATATAATCCCACTGTTGACACAAATAACCCCAATTCTCCAGACTGCTATCGTCCTCTGTCTGTTCTGATTTATGCAGGAATCCAGACTATCTCTGATCTATCCCAAATACTCTTTTGCCAGTCTGAAGGCTTGGGGCTGCTACTACTGAGAAAAGAGTCATATGTGTACAAAACAAGTGCAAAGGCTGGTTATTTCTGTGGGGAACCAGTCACCATCGCCTCCAGTCCTTTTCCAGCTCTCTTTCTCTCCCTCTCTCATTGCTCCTACAATAAATACCCAAACATGAAAACAAGCCCCCAGGACTCAGAGGCTCTGTGTCCCACATCTCCCTGTCCCCTCCACTCCCTGAACCTAGAGGGACTTCTGCCAGAGTCCTTCTCCTGGGGGGTGACATCAGTGCCCTCCAGCAACTGCAAGTTGAGCAGCCTAATGATATGAAAGCTCCTTTCACCCTCCTTCCTAGCTGAGGCTAAGCACAGCTCAGCGAGCCATCAGGAACAGGAACCTCATCATGAGCACAGAGATGGCCAGAGAGATGATTTTGAGGGAAGGCTACAGTAACCTCAAGCTTAGAAAAGATGCTTGAACTCCCCTTTTAAGTGGTCACGGAAGCTATTTTCATCTTCACTGCTGCAGATTTGTTCCTGGGATGGTGGCTGCACCGAGTGGCTGACATAGACCTGAGAATCAATCAAAAGTAATTGAAACAGAAGAGGCTCGGCAATCAACCTATTAGGTTGCTGGAGCCAGAAAAATGCTGCTGTGAGGAGCCAGAGAAAGGGGAACCGACTTCCCTTCTGAAAACTTAATGTGAGGAAGAAGCTTTGGCTGCACTGTCTTTCCTTACAAGAAGAATAAAAATTCGTGGAATTCTCTTTCTGTGTATTTTTATCTCATTTAATGGGAGGGGGGGGAAAGAAAGAAACCATTAAAGCCTAATCTGTAAAAAAAAAAAATATGCCATCTCATTCTCTTTCCTTTTCCTCATTCCCCCCCTCCATATGCAATAAAATGATTCTTTGCTCTCAATTGTTGTCTGCTGTGGCAGCGGTTGGAATGAGCTTTGTTTTTCTTCACTTCACTGCTCCTCACCGGAGGACTTTGCTGGCTGCAGCAACCTATTAAACTGGTTGCTGGCTGTCATGGTCTCTTCTGTCAGAGTGGGAGTTGCTGCCAGAGTCCAGTTATTTCCAAATGCCTGCATGAATCGGCTCCTGAAAAGCCAGACCTCAGAGCCGTCGACAAGAGCATGAGCTGAAGTGTTAGGGGTTGCCAACCTCCAGTAATTAACAGCGTACACCCCTCCGCCATCCCTCACCCAGATTTCACAACCTTCTGGCAGGTGCCCCAGGGGGATTTGCAGCAGTGAGCTTAAATATTTCATCTGAATCATTAGAGCAAAAAAGAAAAATTAAACGTGATCTTTAAAAAGGAGGAGAAAATCTTAACCACTTGCATTCTTGATGAGACATATGCTAAGAGAAAATGTAGCAGCAAGAGCTCAGATTTGGAAAGGACTGCTGTGTGTGCTGGTGAGCAGTACCTCACCAGGCTTCTCAGAGATGAAATCTGAGGGGCCACTCAGTCCTCTCTCCCCCACAGGTATCGTTCTGAGGTGCATTGCTTTGGTTACAGAGGATGTACTGACTTGACCCTGATACCAGAGACTCCTGTTGACTCTGAATTCTGCACAATACCTCCTTGGTCAGATGCGGTTATGAAACACAATAACCCCTGTTACTGTCTGGATGAGCCCTTCCCCCACACCAATCCCTAATTACTCTCAAGGGAATGAAAACAAAGTTTCTCCTCTCCACCTCACCTAGAAAATACAGCAGGGCAGGGAATGGGGCCTGGGTTTAATAATATGGTTGAGGCTGGAATGGGAGCCAACCAGTTGACTCAGGTGATTTGGCCCCGGTTCTGGGGTGACTGAAGCACTTGTTCTCACCAAGGAAAGGCTGAGTGCACCATGTTCCTGGCAGTGCCCTACTCCAGGGAGTTTTCCACAGCTGGCAGGCTGTGGAGGGGCACTCACAACAGTGAGGTTTGATCAGGGCAGTTCTGCCGGACAGGGGTTTATGTCCTGGGCTCTACAGAGCAGCGCTCTAAGTCTTACCCGTACTTACTGTTTTCTGAGGGTACCACTAAAAATGTCTGGACAAAGTGCAGGTTTGGAGACCTTAGCAATTCACACCTGCACCCAGAGAGTGCCCGTGCTACAGTATAAACACTGTCCAGATTCACCATCAAGCACAATTTATGTGAGGGATGTGCTCTCCCTGCGGGCTGAAGCAATAACACTCCAAACACACCTTCAGAAAGACTATTGCTTTCATGAAAGGTTTTCATGAAATACAGGGGTGAGGGAAGGGGGTATGAGAAATTAGAGGCTGAAATTGTGTCCTAACACTGCTAAGAGGAAAAAAAATCAATTTTTTTCCCACTAGCACCCTATAGCAGTACTTGATCCAGTATTACCCTCCTCCCAGGGATCAAAGATGATGATGCCATGCAGGAGTAATGCTGGGGTAATACAGGAGCTTATAACTGCAGAAGAGCTGTGACCTAAAGCAAGCCTCCCCTGCAGATGCTGAGTCATCAGAAATGTGATGCCCTTCCACCATTATCTGAGAACAGCACCTGAAAGAGAGAGGAGTGATTGGGCCAGCGTTTGGAGCTAGGACAATACAAATTCTGATTCTGGTTCTGATATGTCCCTCATATGAACCTGGGGAGTAGTTAATAGGACTCAGATGTTCAGAAGTTCTTAACATCTGTCACTCAAAACCCCTCAAATGCACCATGGGTACTTAAATCCTCCAAAAAATTATGTTTAACCTTCTGAACACAGGCAGAAGAGGAATTAAAGTTAGTGTTTGTAATATGCTTTTCAGAAGAAAACACACAGAGTATTGCTTTTAGTTCTTCATTACTTTATGCAGTAGAAAGCAAGAAGATATAGAAAATGAACAGCAGGATAGGACTGATTATTAGTATTGGGAGTGTTGTTGGGTCATTTCTGGGTTTTTATGGGTACTTCTATCAAATAAATGGATGGATTATATGCGCCATGAAGGAATAATTCTGGACAGGTGATGTTTGTTCCGTAAAAGGGACACTCTCAAAGGACATGCAAAGTCCTCTAAAGTTTCCAGGATTAGCACTGAGTGACCTAATATCTCCTCCCACCACTGGTGCCTAACACTTTAGAGAAATTTATGCACAGAATGTGACAACTTGTCATGAAATGCTCAACTTCATCTATCCCATTTTCCTGTAGAGTTCTCTGCATAATATATAAACAGAGGGGGGTGGGGGAAATCTCTCTGAAAGCTCCTGCCAACTCACATCTATTTCATTCTTTTCTTTTGAAAAGAAACCTATTCCAGATGGTTTATCATTAGAACTTTTTTTAATCTCTGACGTTATGAAAAAAAAAAAAAACAGGGAAAAAAAAAGAGAAATCTGTGTGGTCATTTCTAGCACAGCCCTCCTGAAAATCTCTCCCACTGAACCTGGGGGTGTGGATGTGTGTCCACTGCAGGGAGCAGTGGACTGCCCCAGGTCAGTAGAACCAGCCACTGGATATTGCTGACAGGGTAGGATTTGGGCCAGCCTATGACTGGGCAATCTGTTTTCCTGTCCTCAAAGATCTCACTCTTCCCAAGGCTTGGGCACCCACTGTACCACATAAGCAAATATGCTCAGAGCGATGCCAGGAAGGTCATTCCTGCTGTGACCTGGGCGAGCTGTTCCGTGTTTGTGTCCAGGCTCCCATGGCACCCTACAAACCAGGCAGGGCACAGGAGCTGCAGTATCTCCCCCTGAGCTGCACGCCCTCCTGGGTGTCAGGACTGCAGCTGGGCAGACAGCCAGCATGCTGAGGGATGTTTGAAGCGAGGCCTCTGAGACAAACCTCTGCTTTCAATAAAGTGCCACAGGATTTTTAATGCCCATGCAGAGCAGGCAGCTGTTACCCAAAGGACATTCTCCACCCTAAAATTACATGGAAATTATTTGCCTCTGAAGCTATGTTTAGCCTACAGAGATTCAAACATATAATTCTAGGATATCTAGTTATTTGATTAAAATGCTAATATAGCCACCTCACTGCTAATGCTGCCAACCACCCGGCCTCCCTAGGGCAGCGCTGTGTGTTTGCTTTTCGTGTCTCTCTCTAAGCCAGAGTCTCACCCTAAATCGGGGATCGTGATCACTGCTCTGAGCCCAGGGGTTCAGCCTCCCCAGCACAGTGACTCAGAAGAGCAGCCAGCTTAAAGGTGGAGAGGATGCACAGAGATTTGCCCACTGCCTCACTCCAAGCGTTTTCCCTCTCCTGCTAGGAACTGCCAGGCAGCAGCAGCAGTGGCAGATTCCTGAGGAAGCTGCCCATGCTGAGGAGGTGCATCCCTTCTACTGGAAAACTGATTTTTGTGTTTTGTTTGGGGTTCTTTTGTGGGGTTTTTTTGTTTGTTTGTTTTGGGTTTTTTGGGGTTTTTGTTTTGTTTTGTTTTTTTTGGTTGTTTTTTTTTTGGGGGGGGGGTTGGGGTTTTTTTTTTTTTTTTTGGTTTGGTTTTGGTTTTGGTTTTTTTTTTTCAGAGGAGTGGCTAAATAAGTGAATGGGACCCACGAGCTTTCCCCCAGAACTTTTCTTAAGGGAGCCACAAGCTCTTCCCCAGAACTTTTCTTAATTGCCTTTTGCTCACTGTCACTACAAGGACTGGGAATTGTGCCGTCAACATTTTCCCTGTGAAGAACAGCTCCCATTTTATCCAAAATTACCTCCGTCCAGCTTGATTGAAAATTTCTAGTTTGTCAAAGTTAATTATTTCCACTGAAAATCCAGGTGCCAAGATGCTCAAAACCAATATTACGTGCGAAGGAACTCACTGCACATCATTTTAAGCTCCTGCTATGAACAAACATCCCTTCATCCAACATCCTTTTCCCACCTCAGGGTCTCAGTAAAGCACTATGCCACAGCAGTACTACATGATTCTATGATAAATAGACCTAGGTCCTTCTCCTAACGATTCCTGGGGTTTGTCAAAGCTGCTATTCATTTTGCTGAGACAGCACAGAAAGGATGACCATCCTGATGGTGCCAGTCCTAATGATCCAGCCTGAGTGCAGGGACTGAGCACAAGGCCAGGGATGCTCTGCACTTCACTGTCCATGTCAGTATAAGCTGCCTCATCACTGGCTTCACAGGAATCAGGAGAGAGTCTGAGGGGGCACTTTTTCCAGAGGAACAAGGAGGGGAAGGATGAGTGTACATGCCTGATTAGTTACAGGCAATTAAACACGTCTAGCTTCCCCTTGCCTCTCATCCCTAACCTCCAGCCACCGGAACAGAAACCCAGAACAGCCATCTCCTGATGCATGATCCCTATATCCCTTTGCCTTTGTAACATGGTGCCTGCACTCTTTCAGCCCCTGGGCATCAAAACATTTGCACACAGGCAAGTGAAATGTTTTGGGCTGTCAGGAAGGAGACCACTCCTTCCCTGCAGACCAATCCTGCCTCGCCTCTGATCATAGGGCAACACTCTCTAGCACAGTTCCTGGAGCTGCCATTGCTCCTCTTGAACCAGAGGCAGCTTTCAGGGATACCAGATTGCAAGAAACTTCTGTCATCCTCTGGTTTACAGGCCCTTGGGTTTCCCCTTTGGCTTCACACAGGTTTGACCCAGGGTACTTCCCTTACAGAAACATTCTGTCTCCATTTAATTTTAAAACTGCTTTTGCTCTAGCACCCATCTTCCCTACCAATCTTCTTGATCAAGAGCAGCACAATCTCAGGGTATTCCCATAAAATCACTGCTGTCCTAGGTAGAGAAGGATCAGACTATGTGTCCCCTTCCTCCCGTCCTCCCCCAGGGACTGCCATGAGCCCCCTAGGACCCATCATCCCTTCTCACACAGGGTTTCTACTACTGTGGCTGAGTTCTCCAACAAAAGTCTCACCAGGGCTGGGTATCATCCTCACCCACGCTCTCCATCCTGCTTCTTCTGCCACTTCTGCCTCCAGGGAACAGGCTCTAGACTGCTCCTGCCAGCAAGGAACACAGCCTCTTGCTGTTTAAGGAAAGAGGTGGGTGGGGAGAGAATCCCTCGAGCTAAGTGGAGAGGCACAATCTGCAGTCAGAACTCCAAAAGCTCTTCCTCCCCAGTACACTCATCCCTGTCAGGCCACAGCCAAGGCCTTCTTTTGAGAGAGAGCTGGTGAGGCCAGTGTTTATTTCATTGCAGCCTCTTCCAAGTAGGGTACAGGTACATGGATGGAAAATACAGAAAAAAGACGTGCATAGGATGAGTCTTACTACAGCATGTAACTGTGTTTAAACATGATCACCACCAAAACATCACTATGACTGAAAAAATCTTGGTTTTACCTGCAGGTAAGAGTAAATCGGGGTCAATTTTCACCCCTGTGTTGCAAATTCTCATTTTACTGAGGAGCTTGTGATGCTCAATACTGTTTAAAGCCTGTGTTCCAAAATTTGGGCATACAAGAATGACACCTTGAGCTCTTTTCCAGATACACTTATTTGTCTTCTTGTCCCTCTCATAGAGATTCCTGATTTTGTGAGCCTTAATGCTTCAAAAAACAGAGGGACACCCTCTTTCTCAACAAGATTTTTTATATCATGAACCAAGTCCAGGGAGCAACTGGACTTCTGATTTTATGCTGGTTGGACTCAGCACTATAAGCACAGTAATTCAAATACAGGCAACAGGTAAACTACCAAAATGCCTTTTGCTTTCTGACTGACCCAAAATCCATGTCTAATGTTGTGTCAAAAAACACAGCAAACACAGACATGAGAAAATATCAAACTGAAGGCAGATCTTAGCACACAGAAGAGTTAAGAAACTGAAAGCATCCTTACCTTTTTCTGAGGTCTGTCTTCATTCCCAGCACCTCACACCATGGCCAAGGTGTACCTCATGCAGCCCAAACCTTCTACCCTGCTCTCCCTGCATGAATTTTTGGCAATATTTTGTAAGTTACTTTTATATAGAATGAAACTGAGTTTTATACCAAGTAATGCCCTGTCAATCTAAAGAATCAGCTCCCTCTGTTTAACTATCGGCACAGGGAACATTAGGAATTATTTCCATAAAAGGGTACTAGGCTGGTATTTGATACCGGGGTCAGAGTAGAGGACGTGGTCTAGATTTGACCAAGACAGAGTTTAAAATGGTCTGGATAAATGGACTTTCACCATAGAGTAGACAGGGTTAGAGGTCAGCCTTTACAGAGAAAGAACAAAAGAGTACTGATCCAACTAGGTAATTTCTGCAAAAAGCAGACTTATTTATCAAAAACTGAATTGATCTGGCTTGCACAACATTAAAGCCAAAGAATAAATAATAAACAGCACCTCTATTTGTCACATAGTAAAAAGAACAAAAGTGCACAACTGGGAAAATGTAATTTGGAGAAAAGTCCAATACGGAAAAAAATAAGGCAGAGTTGCAGTAGAGAAATAAAACCAACTTGTGATTTATTAGCAACCATTGTGTGCTCTGTGCCATATTTCTTTATTCAAATAAAGCCCTGTTCAGATTCCTCTGAGGTGACTTTTCAGCAATGTTTAGCACATTACAGGCAGGGCCTGAGGGTCACGAGTTCAGGAGAGGACTTGTGTTCCTCTATCCTCCAGCCATCTGATCTGAGCTATAGACATGACTTTCCTCAGCTGTGGTGATGCTGCTGGTGGGAAGGAATCGTCTGCCTTGTGCATTATCATCTCCTGTAAATTATCTTAGGAAGGAGACTGATATAGCTGCAGACTGAAGCAGCATTTCAGTTGTTCTAGGCTGGGGAGAAGCTACAGCTGACGACAAGAAATGGAAAGGAGGAAGGAAGAGAGAAAAAATGTAATTTTGAAGGGCTCAGTATGAAAATTTTGACTGCATTATTTGCAGAGGCCAGACAGCAATAAAGCACAAACTTGTTGGAATAGCTTATTCTCCTCTGGCTTCGAGCAATGCAGGAAGGTCTCCCAGTGCCACATTGCCCCTCCCCTGTTTTATTATTAACCTCCTACATTTTCTCTGCCTTTGATGGTAAATTGCTTTCCAATCAGCATGGCGTGACAAGGCTAACCAGAGGCAGCCAGAGCCTGTGCAGTGCTGGGCCCAGTCAGGCAGTGACCACTGCTGTCCACAGCACTGACACCTCTGTGTTATTTTCCCTACCTCCCCTGACCCTTTGAGATCAGGGGGGCCCTGACCATAATGCTCAAGCAGTGAAAAAAACACAAATCCTGCTGGATTTGCAGCTGTGGGAGAAACAACCTCAGGAGCTGGGAAAGGAGCTGTCAGCCTTCATTATTAATATCCAGCTGTTAATATTTAATGTCATAAAACCGCGTCTCCCTCCGCAGCCTAGTCATCAGACATGCAGGGGTCACAGCAGCCAAAATCCTTTAGACAGACAATTCAGTGTCCCTGTGCTTTAGTTGCATGCCAGGACTGCTAAAGGTGTTCTAGATGTATTTGAGATGAAATGCTAGAAGCTTTAATAAAGCCCGAGATTAAAAAAAAAATAGGAAATGGAAAAAACAGTGGTCACGTTCCTCCTGCCTTCCTAGCCAGCCCTGCTCACAACACTGACCCCATCCACAAAGCCAAAGGGCACCTGCAGCTGGAAAAAAATAAACAGGGCTGGTCAAAGCATTAGCACAGCACGGACATTGCCCACTGCTGCAGCTGCAGAGCCAAATTGCTGCTCTAGCCTTGGTGTCCAGACACAGAGGGAAGGCTTGAACACGAGACAGAGAGAGGGTCAAGATTTAAATCCTTCAGACTCCTAAAGCCAGATGATGCTGCATTAGGAAAAAGACGGTGTAGTCCACCCCAGCCTGTGTTCCCAGGCGCTGTGGCACACACTGAGGAGCAGCAGGCAAAGCACGCCAGGAAACGCTGCTGAGCGTTTGATCTCACAGCAGATGAGACAGAGAGAGGGCCTCTATCATGGGGGGGCAGGCAAGGGACATTTTAGTGGTTATTTTCAGAGCCTCCACCCTCACAGCTTCACAGAAGGGTCAAACACCAACACTGCTTGCAGGCAGTTTTCCTCTCAGCGGGTGCCAGAGTGTCACCTCTGCTGGCACAGAGCCACGGGTCCTGCTCCCTGCTGCAGATCCCGGGCTCTCCCTGCCAGCGATCCCGCCTGCGCTGCCAACGCTGCCACTAAAGCTGCCTCGCAGTATTAATTTTTAAAGACTCCTTCCTCCTCCCGGGCATAGATTCCGAGACAGCTCCAGAAGCCCACACATATATACCAGCGCAGCGTAGCAGCCAAATGCGTCAAACGAGATTTTAAGGGAGAATGGGGGAATAAAAAGCACAGCCAGAATGTTTTGGCGTGCGGCACAGAGAAAAGCGTGGCACCGCATGCAACATCTGCTACCCTTTGGCCTTCCCTGCCTCTCCTCTTTCCACCTGTAAGCTCAAGATTGATTTCTTTTTTTTTTTGCAGAGCAGTGTAGTCAGAGGGGCTGGAGCACCCCAGGCAATGAAGAAACATAAGTAATGAGAATTCTCCAAATATGTTAGTCTGCATGACATGAAGACAGCTGAGACGGTCCTCAAAGAATTGGTCAGATCCAGCAGAGCTCATTAGCTCTGGCTTGGGGCTACTTCTGCCAGACCTGGGTTAGCACAGGCTCCCAGGTGTCTGTGAGCTGCACTCTGGGCTCCAGGCTGCCACATCAGCCCAGCACCGGCCTGGCATTGTGGCTTGATATGGCACAGCTCCTCAGCAAGGTGAAGGGCTACAGAGCTCTGTGCAGCACGATGCAGAGTTCTCCAGGGGACTCTCCAGGAAATAACCTGTGTGCAGCTGTGCCCCTATTGAGATGAAGCTATTTAACCTACCTGGGTTTGAGCCGGCTTCATGCAGTGTCTCTGTCCTCCAGCCCCAATTTGTGGGTTTAGGAACACAATGCAGAGACACCCCAATAGCCCTGCCTACAAAACCATCTTGGGTTTGCAGGGATTAGTAGTACAGACTGAGCACTCTGGGGACACAAGGGGTCTAGGTCCCCTTTTGTCTGGAAGCAGACAATTGTGTCTTCACAGCACAGGGACAGAGTCCATCTCAGGCTGTTATGCACAAAGGCAGTTCCTACTTCTTATGGATAATCCACAAACCAATTAGACTGCCTACATCGAGGTACTGTACTAAAAGAGGGTGGTTATGACTCTGGTCAAGTGTGACAAGCAGGACAAGTCAAATCTCCCCTTCTGCCACACTCTGCCATGGTAAGGTAAAATAGACTATTTACAGATAGCATCTCCCTGCCTATGGATAACAGTAACTTCAGACAACTCTTGCAAACTAGGAACTAGTGAACTCCAGCAGTTAATTATAGTAAATATTTACATAACAGCTGGGCCCTTCAAATTTAGAAGGAATAGTCAATGCAAGGACATGCCCTTTAACCATCCCATTTTATTACACAAATCACCAGGGAGCCCAGCACAGTAAGATTTGCAAATGAAGTGTTTGATATTGGCTGAGACATTAAACTACTTACCTTGTGCTATAAAATGCATAGGTATAGTACATCATTCTTTTTGCAGAAATTTCAACCCCATTTACTTTAGTTAACTCTTCCTCGGCACTTAATATTTTGTGTGCTACAAGGAAACACAGTACATAACCCTGAATAGACCTGGTGCCACCACTCTAGCAGAGTCTGACTTAAAATAAAAATGTTTTCCTCTTTGCTGTTACTAAATTTGGCATCGCTTATGTAGATTCTATTGATGTGTCTAATCTACTTAACATCCTCAATGTTCTCCTATTAGCTGGTTGCTTGGGAATTTGCCTTACATGAAAGATTCTGCTTCTGTCCCATCCCATGCTTTCTCCACAGACACACTGGGCAATTAAACCAGGTTCTGTAAGTGGGGTAATATGTAACCATCCAAAATGACTTGGTACTCGGGAGCATTGTAGCAAATCCTGTAATAAGCAAAAGCTGTGGGTGCTGGGAGCTGTGGGTGCATGGTTTCCATACAGAGCACAGTTTTAAAAGGATCGTAGTCTGAGTTTGGAAATCCGAGTCAGTCCCAAGCATCCTGGACTGGCAGGACTCAGATGTGCCTTGGGTAGGGTGTAATCTATACCAGGAGCAAGATGAGACACTGACAACTCTCAGGAGCCCCCAGCTGCGGCCAGTGGCTGGAGTAACTCCAGAAATACCTGGAGACAAAGCATGATGAGCTGATCATCTTCAGGAGCTCAGTGTGGAGGAAAGTGGAAAGTAATGAAACACAAAAATTCCAGAAGATATTTCCTTCTCATTGCTACAAAAGATTGCATTCCCAGATGCACAAATCAAATATGGGAAGGGGTTGACCATGGTTGCATTAGGCATAGTTTTAGGTGATCCATAAAAGAGTTCTTCTTACTGAAATGTTATCCCATATAGTATATACTGCTCTATGACTTCCTTTCTAGAGGATTTTTGTGTTACCTTAGGGAGGAAAATGCTGAAAGGTATCGTAAGTCAAGGTGCAAAAGTGTGCAGTGTAAAATTAGCTAAGAAGAGAGGATGAAGCAGCCCAAGAAATGGTCAGGTTTAGCCAAGGGACAGCTGCTGCAAAATCAGGAACCCAAAGGACTTAATGGATGGGGGTTTTGCATGCATCAGAAACCTTCTGCCAGGCTGGCTGATTTATGTGGCTGAGAAGGCTCAGATGAACCCTCCCTCCTGAGCTTGCTCATAACATTATAGGGTAGGCTAAGAGGGTTACTCAATGTTATTACTGCTGTTGCTGTTGTTTATTTATTAATGCATCTGTATCAGAGACCGTGGCTGATCCTGGGAGCCTCGCTGTGCTACGTGCACAGGATGCAGAGCAAGAAGGAGCAGCCCCTGCCCAAGAGAACTCCAAGCGCTCCCTTTCCCCCAAACTGGAGCAAGCTCCCAAAGCTATCCCAGAGACACAGATCCCCCTCTTCGCTGCCATGTTAGCCACTTATTATTTCCCAGCATAAATGTGTTTTATAGAGAAATAAAAGTCTGCAGTTCTGAAAAGGGAGTGCTTTCACACACCCGCTTCTCATCTATAAAGCCCCATGATTTGGCATCTCAGGTTAAAGTATGAAATTATGACACCAGAATTGACTTTAGAGTTTCTGATGCTTCCTTGGATGATTGCTTCTATAACTTATAGAGACAGGGGAGCGTTTGTATTCTACTGTACACATAAATTAATATCCATACATGAAAACGATGTGTAGACAGCAGGACAGGGGCAGGGATGAGTTTGCTACAGTGAATAACACCAAAGGAGGGCTTGTCAGCAGCAGTTTCTGTTGTATTTGGAGTGTTGTGGTGAAAGTCTGCAAGAGCAATGAAGTAAAATAAAAGGGGTTTGTATTTGACTTGTAAAAGCAGCTGAGAAATTCATGGTATTTTCCACCATCATACCATCTGGGGGGGAGTCCTACTGAAAAGAAATATACATTTTTATTTTTGCTGGTGGATACAATCCAGAATTTCATATTTTCATGTGCTCTGTGTGTTTTGCACCATGAGCAGGGTGGGTTATTTTGTGGCCTAAAGAACTTATGTAAAGGTATTGGAATCTGGTCTTATAATGCATAAGAGATAAGGTTCTCTTGCTCATGCTTGCTAAAAGCTTTATTTTAGCCTGTCATAGCAGAGACAGCATTATTTGATTTTGCTTCTTCCCTATGTTTATAACAGTAGCAATATTATACATGTTGAAAAGAAATTGGAGCAAAATAAAAAACAGAATACCCCAACCCCTGCACATCTCATAGATCTCAAAGCCTGTTAAATTCATGGCAAAGTTTTAAAAGCAAAGGGGATGAAAATCGTAGCACCAGTGAAGTCAATGGAAAGCTCTCAGTGAGGGACAGGAAGTGGGAGCTGGATTCCACCACGTCTCCTCACAAGCTCTTACATTAGAAACAGCAACCAGGATGTTTCTGTTTCTCTCTCACCTCTGACCCAAACCTTTTTAAAAATTAAAATAAAATGTTAGAGATGCAGCATCAAAGGGCTGGAGGCACAAAGGAAAGGTGGGCGTGCTCCTAGCCCTGCACACGGGCAGAGCTGTGATGCTGATGAGCCGAGGCAGCAGGTAAGACATTCCCTCTGGCACAGCACTCTGCCTGCCGGATCCTGCAGGATCCTGCCGGTGCCATCAGGAGCAGCAGAGGGGCTGTGTCACACACACCGGTGGCTGGACCAGATGGAGGCTTTGGACTGCCCTGCAACGTTCGAGTTTTCCCCAGATCCGATGGCAAAGTCATGTGCCAGTTTGTTAGTCTGGAGGGCTCGGAGCGATCCTGGGAGAAACCCTTATCCCACATAAATCGTCTGGAGTTGATGGATGGCAGGAGCCTCAACTATAAAAATCTCAGCCAGAAACATGATAAATAGTTGCATCCTGTTAAAAATACGCAGCAGAGCAGCAGGCACATGCATTGGCTGAGGAGGATTGCCAGTCAATGACTGAACTGCCAAGGCATTTTGGCATTCAGCTTCAGAACAGGCTTTCAGGCTATTCTTGCAAGTGAACAACCTCTGTAGTAACCTGGTTTTCAGTACACATCGAATTTCCTCTGAGTACCTCAGGAGCTGGCAGAAGAAAGCCCAAAAGAATGTTCTGGTTGACTCTGGTTTTTGTATATAGCAGGTACTGGAGCCAGCTTCTTTTGGCCAAAATCAAGTTTTTCCCTGTGGGCATCATTTAAATGTGTTTGCTTTACCACCAAATCCTTATTTTGTATAAAGTACTCTAGGGAAAAAGTTGTGTCTCTGCCTCCTCCAGCAGAGTTCCTGCATTTACTTTAACAGTAGCATATTTGCATGGCGCCTGCTGCATTGGAGGCTCAGACTCCCATAGTGCAGGTAATAAACAAACATTACTGTGAGCTTTCTGGAGCAACTCTCTCTCCCTCGTAAGAACTTCTATAAAACAGTTGCTAGATTACAGACGGGGAAGCAAACCTTTCAAAGAAATTCTCTCAACACTTTAAACTACAAGCTAAGTACGTCAGTCACATGTGGTTTGCTCTTTATGCAGAGCCAATAAAACCTTGCAAATTTCAGTTGTAGACCTCAAAACCTCCTGTCTATATGACACTTGAAACTTTCTCTCACCAAGAAATTTCCACAGTAACATCCCAAATCCTTCCCTAGCCCATAGTCTCCAGGCTGTTCTAGCTTCAGATCTCTTCCATGCTCCTTAAACACACAAACCCAGTCTTCTTTTCATCTCTGCAGTGCCCTCCTCCTGCCCTGTGTGGTTTCTACCATGCTTCCATGTGCCCTCACACTACTCTTCCAGCCTTTCAGCTTGGCAAGAGACAGCACACGCTGTGACTCAACCAAAAATATGTAGATTTGGATGGGGGAGTTGTCAGATGCCAGTCAACATGGGCAGCATCTTCTCTCCAGCTTTTCTTTGGTGGAAGTACTAACTGGTGTCTTTCTTCCCCAAGTACTGCCCTGGCCCTCTGCCAGATTTGATTCCGTGCTGACCAGTGGAGCTCAAAAGCTCCAGTAGTCAGGGACTAGCAGATAAACAGTGTGTTTGTGTAACTTTTGTATCCCTAGGAAACAAGGCTGAAAACAGAAATATGAACTATGTCCATGTTTACAGATATCTTTCTTGCTAATATTTCTGTTGAACTTGCCCCTGGGACTCCAAGCAACTCTACGATAAACACTGCGTAAGCAGATAGTAAAGCATGGTCTCTACTCCAGTTAAAGACAAGGTAAAGTATGAAAATCTATACCATTCAACTGTTTAAAAAATGGCTCTTGTAAATAAGCAATGAGGAATAAGCTGCACACAAACACAGAGATAGTTTCAGGCTGTCATCATCCGTATCTGATCATCTGAAAACAAAGATAGATACAAACTCGTCCTGTCTGAACCCAACTTCAAAAACACAGTCTGGTGCATTCACAGCAGCTCAAATGTTAAATATAAAGCCTCATTTATCTTAAGAGGAAATGCTAAAGAAAGAGGTAAGTCTTAAACCACATATCTTATAGGGCACCAACTTCCCAATTTACAATTTCCAGCAGAAACTTATCCTCTCTAGAGATTCACCACTCCACTGCCTTGCCATTAACCATCTGTCATATTTTCCTCAATATCCATGAGTTCAGGATACTCATTGGTAGGGGGGACACTTGTCTTAAAAATCCAGGCTTGAATCTCTATGGGTGCAGCATCCCCTGATGCTGTTGTTTCACTTCAGTTTTCCCTGGAGCAGTGACTGACGCCTTGCTCATCCATAGTTCAGGGAGATGCCATGGAACTAACAATCATCTTAACTCTAGTTTCAATCTACACAGTCCTGAGCTTGATGGTCAGGTCACTTTGCTAGGAGAAACACGTAGATCTGCCCCAATTAGGCAGGGTGAGGCTTTGAAAACAGGTTTTCCGTCTGTTGAAAGATTGCTCTCACCAATGGATGGTGGGTGGAACTTGCCCACAAGCTCAGGAAGTAGCTAAGTGGGGAACACGGGCCTCTCAGCTTACCTAACCTAGAAGCCTGAATGCCTCAGCTGATTTGGGCCTTACCATGAAAATTTGGTACATACATGAGCTGAATCAGACCAGACTTGTTCTCCATCAAGGCTCTCTAGGACACTCAATTACCTTCTTTTTCTTCGCTGCATCAGGAAGGACTTAGGCAATTTAAAACTGTGTATATCAGAGAGTTCAAAACAGACTGAGTCCTTCCCACCAACAGTCCTTTTGCCATCCCAGGGAGCTCTAACATGCATGATTGGCTCAATGTCAAGCTCCTAAAAGAGCCCTTTTTGGTTACCGGAATTGGCAGGGCATGACTTGAGAACTAGGAATCCTGGTTTGCAAAATACTGCCATGCAAGTATCTAGAAGTTAGCTCCACAAATTGCAATAAAAATGGACATGTAGAGGTCTCCCTCATTGTTTAGTATGGTTTGGGTTTGGTATTTGAGGTTTCGTTTTTTTAAAGGAAAGGTTTTGGGTGGGTGTAGGAGACTTGGCAGTGAAGCATCAGGACAGCCAGTCAAATAGATAAGCAGGACTTCTATTTCTACCTCTCTTGTCTTTAATCCCAGCTTTCCTGCAGCTAAATCTATGGGTAGGGATGTAGGGAGGGAAATCTACACTTATTTATTTCTGGAAATTAGGATGAAGTCATTATAGCCTGCACAGTATGTTTGCTATTATGAAGTTGCAAACTGAGCTACAGAAAGGGCATTTAGTGGGAATTATTGTCAGCTGGCAGTCTCGGGCACTTGAGTACCCTCCATAACATGCATAACGGAATCAATTTAAACCTAGTGAAAGGGACATTGTCTGATAAAGTAATTCCTCTTTGAACACAAGATGGCAGCCTTAAATAAATGCAACCCCGCACAGCTTTTAATCTTACACATCATTAAATTCCTAATTTACACATTATGTTTTCATGGGCCAACCCATAACTCATTAGTGTTGAACTCTTGAGTTGTAAAGACCAACACACTAGACAAATGTGGGCTTCTTTATCCGCTTTTCTTTGGGTGGCAGTTCTCTTTTAATTTACCACAGAGGCAGACTTCAAATTCAACGTTAAGAAAGCTTTCTGATCTTGTGTGCTTTGTGCATCCTCTACCCCAAAGAAAAACGTCTCTGATTACTGTTCCGTACCCACAGATTTTACTGATAAAGTGTGGAACATGGGATGGGGAATGCCGTCTCTTTTCAGCTTGTTCAAGATACTGGAGTTCCTTGAAAGAAGCATTTTTCTGCAGGAGGATTTCAAACAGGCCTTGAAGTCAAAACTAAAACAGACTGCAAATAATACAGGGTTTGGAGCTGGTCTTCCCATTTTTCCACAAAACTAAACACACCAAATCATGTTTTGACCTTTTGTCTTTCCATTCTCTGGTCTGGGTGTTGTCTGAAAGAAGTCACAAATGCCATCTGAGCAGGAGGGTCTCCATAGAGCTCCAATACCATGACACTAGAAATAATTCTACCAGAATGGATGGAAATGGCAGGAGAAAGGCTATAATCATTTCCCTGCCTTGGGAACTACAAGTCAAAAATGTCAAGCATAGAAGGAGTCTTTACAAACCCAGTACCACTGCTTGAGCATTGCATGTAGGAACATAAATGGCTTTTAGAGCAGGTCAGACCAAGGTCCCTTTCAAGCCAACCCCTGGTCTCAGATTCCCCATGCAGGCAGGGGCAGTGGCGAGTGTGACTCATTATGTGAGGTCAAGGAAAGCAGAGCAGCAAGGCAAGGCTTTGGGCTAAGTTTGCTCTTCCTGGCTGGGCTGCAGTTTATCGTGGCTGCAGGTCCACTGATCTGCAAGAGCTGCTGCTTTGACAAAGCCAAACTCCATCAGCACAGGGCCATAGATGCCCTGATGGAAACTGGTGTGATCTTCACAGATGGCTGGAAAGGCTCTTTATGCAAAGGAGAAGATCAGGATCATCCTTTTCCACCAGAGCTCAACAAGCTTCTAGGGAAATTCAGTGCTCCTCAAGAGAATGTTTTGCTATGCTGCTGTTCAAAAAAAATCCACAAGCCTAAGGAGAGAAGAGGAATATTCATACCTCAAGTGTAAACAATTGCAGGATCTCCTCCCTATCTTCCCCTAAGCCAAATGGAGGCCATCTACAACACCAGCAGAAGAAACCTTGATGAAAGTCCCCATCTATTCTCTTTCTACTCATGTCTCCAGGAGCTCACAACAATTGCCCCACTGGGCACCTTACAGATCCTTCAACTATTTTAGAGAATGGCAGTGCTGATCCAAGTCATTTGCCTGGCACCTCCATGGAGCTAGCTCCTTGTTCTTATAGGATGGATGTCTTCACCTCCACCTAGTCCTTTTTTCCATTTGTTTTGTTATACAGGCATTAATTTTTCTCTAGTTTTCTTCATCCCTCCTTTCTCTCCCTTTTGGTGGATGAGAACATACAATTTTGTTCACAGTGAGTGGGTACCCACCTAGAGAGGAGAGATCAGCAGAGAAAGAGGTAACAACCAGTCAAAGTGTCTTTCTACTGACATCACTTTCCAAGTGGAACCTTCCAAAGAGCTTGTGGATGGTGAGGGACAGTGTGTAGAAGCAGGGGATGTTCTTGTGTGGCAAATAAAGGGACTTAGGCTCTTTCCTGAGACTAAACTACCTGGGGAAGGAGGTGGGCTTGTGATATCAACTGAACATCAGCCTCAGTAGGTTTTGCTTCAATTTCTGGCACGGATTTACAGATATGATTTAAAGCCAAACTGGGCTTCCTTATGCCTTAGTTTACTCCTAGAGGAAATGAGTCTTGAATTTGGAGCATTTATAGGATTCCACTCCATGCTCTTGCAAACACATTGAGAGCTGGAGACTCGAGTTGCATTCTGTCCTTTCTCCACATCTTCCCCATCAGAGATTGCTCTAGAGGTCTAATGCAACCCCCAGCAACATCTGTACAACCTCGTAAGGACATAATTTTAAAACAATGCATTACATAAGCATACCAGGAAAGGATGGATTCCTTCTGTGGTTAAAGCACAGCAGGAGGCCCTCAATGATTTAGGTCCTGCCCCATAGTTTGAAGAGATCATTCAATCTTTTCAAGCTCCCAGTTCCCCTTTATGAGAGGGGAGCAGTTCTTGATAGGAATGCCTATGAGGATTAAAGCACACAACATGAAAGAGGTGAGGGCTGTATTGCTAAGCTGCATGACAGCGAGCACTCTCCTTGGCTTGCCAAGTCTCCTACGCTCCTGCCAGAGATGGGACACAGCCTCCAGAGGTGGCAATTAGAGCACTGCCAACTATTACAGTGATGCGTGGAACACGGCACGGCCACCCCTCCTTGGCAGGGAGCCTCTGCAAACAGGGCTGAGCCGCACAACAGCTCCCAGGCAGGGCAGTGTCCCTGCAGGCGGCCCGACACAACCCACGCAGTTCCGGGCAGCCGCAGGGCCAGGGCGGGCGGCAGGCGCGGTGCCCGACGTCCTGCTGCCACCTCTGCTGCCTGGGCACGGTGCTGGGACCTGCCTGCACCCTGCCTCTGCTGCCCACAGCCTGCCTGGCCTGCCTGTGCCTCGCTGCCCCCCAGTCCACCCTGCCCAG
>VWZU01013229.1:14938-80328 GCA_013397095.1 Sterrhoptilus dennistouni | reverse complement strand
TGCCTCTGCTGCCCCCACCCGTCCGGGCCTGCCTGTGCCTCGCTCCCCCACTGTCCACCCTGTCCAGGCTGCCCTACTGTCCACCCTGACCATGCTGCCTCACTGCCCACCGTGCCCAGGCTGCCCCACTGTCCACCCTGCCAATGCTGCCCCACTGCCCACACTACCCTACCCCCCGTGCCCTGCCTGTAGCATTGCTCACCCTGGCAGTGCTGCTCCCCTGAGGCTCAGAGTCCCCCCACAACCTTCTGCTCCTCACAGCCCCTAGTTCTGCACAGCCACTCTCCAGCCAGCCCCCACCATCACCTCCAGAGTCAGCAGTTTCCCAGTTCCTGCCCTGCTGCTGACACCCACACACAGAGCCAGGCACAATCCACCTGGCCATATGGACCAGCAGCCAAACACAATTTTCCCCTCATCCACAGCCCCTCTGCAGTCTCCCATCTGCCCTCCCTGCTTTGCACACAGGGCTCAGACAATCCTTTACACGAGGGCCAGCCTCTGCAAGCCTCACCAGCATACAGACAAGACATACCCTTCAGCTACACACTGCCAGAGACAGCCCCTCACACCATGCACAGGGTTCCCTCTGCTCCCTCTCTTTTGGCCTCCTGTGCATACCAGAGTTACTCCACACCCTGCACAGACAGACCCCTTCGCTCCCAAATGCAGCCACAGACACCTGAAGCGTGCACACACCTGTGGATCCAGAACTGCAGAGGCACAAATCATTGATCTTTTACAGGCAGGAGGCTGAGTGGAAAGGCAGCGAGGAGGTGGGATCAGACCAGTAGTGGAGGTCACAAGTCAGTGTGCTGCCTTTTAGGAAATGCTGTTACCACATTTGCAATTGCATCCACCTCAGTCAGACGCCAGCTCCGTTACCCACAATGTCACAAGGTCTTCATCTGCACTCACCACTTGCCTGTGCCCCACTGACATTTATCTTCCAGGCAGTTCTCCAACACTGCTATAATATAGGACAAGCCCTATGGCAGAAGCAAACGTTCTGAATCACAAATATCTCTCCACCAGTCTGGCTCTGCATGTGCAAACACACAAGTCCTGACTCCAGGGCTGTGCTGCATCTCTCCCAAGCACTCCTCACCTTGTTCAATACCTGCGCACCTCACAGACAGAGCATTCTTCTTCAACCATCCCAAATATAACCCTACACTTCCACAGGACTGGTTTCCCAAACTCTCCGTGCAACTCAAGCAACACAAATACATCTCCACATCCCATATGGATTTTCATATTATCCAAGTCAACAGTAGTCTGCTGGCAGGGCAAGTTACATTGTGGTTTCCAAACCAAGAAATAGATCCCTTCGTTCATCATTAGAAATAGATGGAGTCTGCTGGGAATGGAGACTGGGACTGCTTAGGGCTTTTTTCAGCTTATTCATTTGTCCACTTGTATTAAAAATTTTTAAAAATTGTAATATTTATTTCTATTTTTGCAGCATTGCATCTATGTTGTATGAAAATAGATCACAGGCTGACCCTTGTACCAAACAGAATATATCCTAAGTAAGAAGACACAACAACCTGTAAATAATAGAGATGATGGTAATATGCAGAGTTGTTTTGTTGTCTCCTCTTGCTATATACACCCCATGATTTTACTTTCAAAATCTCTTCTCATGTTTAACACTGCAGTGGGCTGCTTTATGCCTTCCTGCACTAGGAAAAAAACCCCAACAACAGGTGTTTTCCCTCTGTCATATTGGTGGCATAATCAGCTCTGCCTTGGTTTTCCCTGGCTTCTATCACCATTTCCTGGCCATAGGTAGTGCCTTTGGTGAGATTTCACCCCATTTTATGCCCTTTCCATTGTCACAAGGTCGGGTCACTTCCTTAAAAGTAACATGCTGTGGTCAAGGTTGTTTCCCTTGACCTGGTTTATTGCCTTTTAAATGTTTTAGTGTTTTGACTGTTTCTCAGGTTGAGCACAGGATGTTTGTTGCACTGGTTAGAGGTTAGTATTGCGAAGCCTAGGGAGTGATATATAGACGGTTCATGCTTTCTTTTGGATTTAATTTTTCATCCTCTTGTGCTCTGTGGTGAAAGGAATGTTTCCTGCTTGCCTAGGGAGACACCTGACATTTAGACTTTATCTTCTGTAAAAGCTTGGGCCAAAATTCTCTTCCCTGACTTTGGGAATGGCAGTAAAGGGCACAGAGTTGAAGTGAAGGGGGAGACAAAGAGGGATATGTGTCTTTGTGATACCAGGCCACAGTAAGGAACTGTGCAGCCCTCTGATAAAAGTCAGTTCCTCCAATATAAATGAGGCTTTCATCCCCAGGCACCACGCAGAAATTCCTCAGTCCCAGAGTACTCGTGGGCCTGGGGCTGGAGGAGAAGAAAAGAAAACAGCTTGTGCTACAGTGTCCTGGTATAATGTTCTAACCAGGGGAGTGCTCGGATTCTGGGTTTGGAGCTTTCACAGCCCTTGCACACTCAGGTAGAATACAAAGGCTGAAGAAAAGGTAAAGACTCTTCCCCTGCAATACTTTTTCTCAAGCTCAAAGCAATGAGGGTTTCCTTTTTTTTTTTTTTTTTTTTTTTTTTTTTTTTTTTTGGCTGCACCTGCCTCTGGCTTTATCTCATGTCCTGAGTCAGTAATGTTGATTTAACAGAGACAGATCTGACAGGAGCAGAAAGAATAAGGAAAGGACACCTTTCTGGAGATAACCCTCCAGTGTAAGATAGGTGTCTGAATCTTCCCATCTCCAGGGCATCAGGAGCCATGATCTCGCCCTCCAGAGAATTCACTTTCCCAGAGCTGAACACACTGGCTTTCAGAAACTCTCCCCTTAGGTGCTTACACCTGGTTTGCTACCTAGGGTAGGAAACACCAAGAGATGCTGTGCTGGTATTCCCATAGCTCTTCATTCCTGGCTTTCCCTGCCCCAACCACTCTGAGCCCCAAAGGACAGTTCTGAGAAGGAGAGGAGTTCTATGAGAATATGAATGGTTGATCATAGGTCAAAGATGCCAGGATAGGTTTCTTCTGTGAGTGAAAGGTTGAAAGTTTGTGGTCCCAACCTGTGTGTGCCCACAACTGTCTCTCCCAATCACTTGGATATCTGAGCTGTGGTGACTGATGGTCCATTAATAGCTAAAAAGCCCCCTTGGCACAATTGCTAAAAGAACTATGAACTTTCTGTAAATGGCACTGGTTTATAGTTGTTGGAATAAGTGCTACTTAGATGGTTTCCCAATTTTAAATAAGGATTTTGTGTCTTCCTTCGTGTGTTCAGTGTGAGGGAGGATCAGCATGGTTGCAAGTTGCACTTTTGCTGTCCTTCCTGTGGATCAGTCATATCTGCTTTGCAGAACTACAGGTGAAGGCCTTCTGCATGATTCTTTTATTTCATCAAGTATGAAGAGCTGTAAAAGATAGACCTGCAGCAAGAAGGACTCAGTTATGCTCTGCCCAGTTCTTTTTTTATCAGAAATTTTCACTTGCGGGTTGTGTCTGCCAGGCGGATTCTCCATAGTGCAGAAAGGCTGGGGAGCTTTCCCCGCCACGCTTTGAAAGGAAGCCTGAACGTCCTCGGTCTGGCAAAATTTAGAGTGTGTTTAATTTCCCTGTCACTGAAATAAAATAGTATTTGTTTTAGAGATTTTGTGAAATACTGTTGTTGTTTTCCCGGCTGACCTTTGGAGGCTCTGCATCGCCGTGGCAGCAGGTTGCTATGGGGATCTCCTCACACGGGTGGGAGCACGAACCAGTGCACACACATACCCTGGGTGCTCCATCCTGCACCTGCTCAGTGGTGCTGCACCACTGGGAATTGCTCACAGAAATCTGCTGGGCTGATCCATTAACACACATAGGAGATCGAGCTCCAACTTGTGTCCCTTTTTTCCTGTACTTTCCTGTATTGTTTGGCAAAAGTAACTTTTTACTAAATTAGTTACTTATTTTCAATGGTGCCATAGGATTTGTTTTCCATTAGGAAATATAACTTGCAGCAAACTGAGGATCAGTCCTGAAGAGCTCAGCTTAAGCCAAGGGTTTAAGCTATACATATTTATGATGTAATTACTCTCTTCTCTTTTTTCCTTTGTTTTTTGTGGTTTTGTATCGCCTGTAAGGTAAAAGTATGTCAGCAGTTAATTCCTCCTGGAGTAATCCAATACAAATTCAGCAATACTTCACTGATGGACAGATCTCTGAAAGGAAATTATTAATCTACCAACCTTGGATTTAGGAGATATGGATTTGAGTATCTGCTTGCTGCAGATTTTCCATGTGACACTGATGCGTAAATATCCTCAAATATGGCCACTAGCCTCTGTGCTTGAGTTCACAGGCTGCAAAATAGCACCACCCTGTCTCTCAGGGCAATGTGAGAAGAAAGAAGGCTCATGGCCTCAACTGGGTAATCCCAGCTTCTTTACAAGGGATTCTGCTGGCCCACAGCAGCAGGGTAAGCAGAAGGTGACTGGGAACGAGTGTGGAAGAGAAAGGGATGGCAAAATATTTTGTTACAGTTTTGGGGTGGTGCAGACACACACTACAAACTGAGGCTGCTGCAGGGATGGGTTCCACACAAGTGCCTGGCAAAGGCAAGGCTATTTTCAGGAAACTAGACCATAATTTGCAACTGCTCATGCTGACACAGATTTTTCTATAGTTTCATGTCTCAAGCACACTTCTGTTTTGTATGGGCATAATTAGTGCCAGTGACTGTCTCCCGAGGGAATGTCTGAACTGGAACTCAGCCATCCTGAAGGTACAATATCAGGAGAAGGTTATCTAAGAAAACAGGTACATCCCCCTAATCCCCTTCCTCCTTCGTCATATCCCATATGTTACCTTATTTACACAGTCCCAAGTATTTATTATTTCCTCAGCTATTCCAGAGGACAGACCATTTTTGCCAAATATTTGCCACCCTGCATGTGACATGAGACTCACCATAGGCTGACCATAAGCACCACATCCAATCTTCCAACACTTGTATACATGCACTGTCTCCCCTGCCCCTTCCAAAACAGATCTTGTCTCTGCATTTTGGTCAAAAATCCATCATCAAAAGTATTTATTTGTTTTAAGTGAATCCAGGAACCAAGTCTTCAGACTGCTGTCTTTTGCAATTTCCTGAGCCAATCCCACTTCTCTGCACAATTCATCACTGCTTGCTTTGTGCTTTGCCTGCACTACCCCCGAGAAACATTCAAAGACATTGAGTACAGGCCTTAAAAGCACACATGCCTGTGCATGGCTGTCTCTACACATCCTGAGGCTGTATGGGCTGAATTCTCCAGGATTTGGAGCTTGGGGGAGGAATGCATCCAGCAGACACATCACAGGCAGGGGCCACAAGAAGTATTGCCAGAGCTGAGTGTAAAAGTTGATATGTTGGAGAGAAAAATCACAAACATTCCCCAGCAACTGTCAATGTGGTCCATCTCCAAGAAGAGCTTCACATCTGGGAAGAAACTGCCTGCAGGTAATTGGGTTTGCTAGAGTTGCCTCTCTAATTAATAAGTGATTTGACTTGGAGATTGGAAATAATAGTTGAAATGATGGCATAAGCACAGGGGCATTGGGGCTGCTGTTCCTGTACTGTTCAGAAAGGACTTTCCTGCACAATCTAATGACACTGTATGGCAGTTTGAGGAATGTGAAGTTGTTTGCCCAGGAGACCAACAATGTGATAATATTGGCATATAACCTTCTAGTATTTGAGTAATTAGTTGCTTAGCTACTTTGGATAGGTCATTATTTTGCAAACTGGAAACATTTGCAAGTGGTGATATTTTCCTCGGTATGGTGAAAGAGCTAAACCTATTCTGGCAGTGTACAACTCCTAGAAATATATATGCATAAATTGTTTCTAATGAGACCATCTGCCTTTTATAGCCCCTTTGGAACTAAATAGTACCCAAAGACCACTCTGTCTTTCAGATATCCGTGGTCAGGAAGGCTGCTCCTGGCAATAACAATATGTAGTATTTTGCAACTAGAAAAGCTTTTTGATTCCTACATTTCAAGACATGTTTGTGTGTGCTTGTGTGCATGGTGCTGCTTATATTTGTTAAAGTTATTAGAAATCACTGTCCCAAATCTCTTAAGAGATAGCATCTGGTAACTCATCTGTTAAATTAGTATTTTCAAAGATAACAGAAAGTTCGATCTTTCACTTACAGGGCTGGGGGCAGCTTGGCAATGATTCTCTGCCATGTCAGGATCTTCCTGTGTTTGCAAAGGAACAGCATTGTTTTAAGGGAATACCCTCAATTTAAAAATCACAGCTGAGTTGCTCAGACTCAACATCTCACTTTGAGGTGCTCACATTTTGACACTGGTGTAAAAACTGTGCAACTTCCTGGGTGTTGTGTGCACAAGGTCTCCCTAAGCTCAGCATGTTGAGGGCACAAAGGGGCTCAGCACCCCTCAGTCTCCAAGCAGCTGCTGTCCTGCTGCCCAAATCAGGCCTAGGCAACAAGTTTCTTCTTTTACTCATGTTTATAACCTCACACCAATTACTACAAAAATAACAGGATAATCTGCAATTCAGTACTTGCCAGCTCCTTCCTTCACTGGGCTGGAGCTGACTGACTGAGAATAGTGGAGTCAGGTGCTTTTCTTCACGTCAAGTTTTCAGTCATATCCCCTCTCAAGTCCTTCTATAGCAACACAGACCTTTAAAAAGCCTCCACTGACTGTTTGTTTGTTTGTTGCTTTACTCTGCAACCACGTGGATGCATTAGCTTTGGTCTGAGGATTTGTAAAGTCATGCTCCATGTGGTTTCTCTTTAAATACTCCCTGCAGTTTCTGGCGGAGGAGACCTCAGGGATGTGCTGGGGGACAGCCCGTCTGGGAGGGAGGGAGATCTGCATGGGCAGGGCAGGGCTTGGGGTCATGTCCCCCGACAGCTGGGGAGGCCAGCTGGAGTCCTGGTCTCTGGCTCCAGCCTGGATGTGGCTGGGCACACTGGGTGTACTGGGAACACTGGGTGGGGTGGGCAGGCACACTGTGTGTGCTGGGCACACTGGATGAGCTGGGCAGACACACTGGGTGTACTGGACACACTGGTGTACTGGGCAGGAACACTGGGTGTACTGGGCACACTGGGTGTACAGGGCAGGCATACTGGGTGTGCTGGGTAGGCACACTGGGTGTACTGGGAACACTGGGTGTACTGGGCACACTGGTGTACTGGGCAGGCACACTGGGTGTATTGGGTGGACACACTGTGTGTATGGGGCACACTGGTGTACAGGGCAGGCACACTGGTGTATTGGGCGCACTGGGGAGTAAGCAGGGTTAGTGAAACACTCAGTGAAGGAGGAGGGGAGCTGCACTTGTACAGACGGAGACAAGGCTGGGCACACAGGTCATGGAGCAGGGACATGGCGTTTCCACTGCAGAGATGCCTGGCTGTTGAACGGAAAGGTCACCCAGGGATGGATTTTTTTGAGGCAGTTTCACAAACCTCTCCTTCCTGAGGAACTTCTTCTTCTCAGCATGTTGCTTCAGCCCCCTCAGAGCTCTCAGAAACCTCGTGTTGGCACAGCCTTTCACCTTTCCTTGGATTAGCTGAGCTAAAAGCCATGGGTGCCCATGGGACAGTGCACAGGAGGGTTTTCCAGGGTGTACTTGGTAGGTGACCAGCCCTGAGGCAGTCAGATGTTTCCATGATACTCTGTCTTGAATTAAATATTCTATGCCAGGTCACGTTAATTAACATTCCATCTGTCATAACACAGCAGGGTAGTGAGCTGAGGTGGGGAGGGAGGATAAACACTTTCCTATTCACTACCTGCTGTTAATTAGAAGAGAATTTTTTTTTTTTAAGGCTGCACTCTTTTTAAGGGTTGGTGAATCAGTGCTTTGTGATAACTCAGGTGATTTGGGTGAATCTACGGTCTCAACTATAGCCAAGATTATTCCAGAACTTTAGTCAATGAGCTTAGTGCATATTCTCATCTTAATTACAGCCTGACAGTAGCCATGCTACATACAGCTCAGGACAAATGCACATTCAGGAGGCTCAGGGTTGGAGGTTTTTTCAGTCATCATCTCAGATGTCTCCCTTTGAAATCTCAACTTGCCCTATTTCCTCTCAGAGGAAAGTTTTGCTGGGAAGTTTGATAAAACCCCTTTGGTGTTTTTAGAACTGTAGTGCTTTGAAATGTACCTGAACTTTCCTTTAGAGAACTTTTTCTTTTTTTTTTTTTTTCCCTTTTTCTTTCTCAACTCAAACACATTCCACAATTGCTTGGCCTTCTTGTGTACCTGTTTGAGGTAGGTTAACTAGCACAATAAAAATATTAAAAATATTGATGAGTTAATGAGTTAGCATCTTATTTTTTTTTTAATAAAAAAAATACCATTTTCTCTTCTCACATCACATGTGCAGGAGTCACCACAGAGTTTGTGACTTTGTGAATAAGCATTTGCATGCACCATGGCAAGGAACAAGAGAACACATGAGAGCTCTGTTAATGTAGGTGGCTGTGCAGCAGGTGTGTCACAGCCACCACAGCCATGCCAGCTGTGAGCATCCCTGTCATCCTGCCTCATGCAGGCACACTCACACCAAGCTAACCAGGCACAGTCAGCTTGGGGGCTGCTGGAGCTACTCTCTCTTCTCTTTGGCAGGGCTGTTTTCTGTAGTTTTATCCATCCAGCTTTGCTGCTACATCTGTATTCCACAGAGAAGCCTTTCCCAGTACAGAAGAGTGGTATTCCCCCACCTACAAAACACCCTGGTGCAGACACCATGTGACTCTAAGAGGACAGCTCTGACACAGAGCTTGGTCCCTGATAGTCTTTGTTGCTGAGATAATGGGATTTCCAAGATATGGGGCTCAGGGAGAGAGTTTGCTTCTCTTTTGAATATAATAGCTGGAGTTGGGTTTGGTATTGTTTCCAGTGAAACACACTTTAAAGCAGAACTTTGTTTTTATCTTGACGGGTTTGTTTGTTTGTTTGCAAACACAGAGCCTCTATCATCAGACAAGTCTTCTGCAAATAAGTGTCTTAGTGTGGTTAAAAAAGGCCATACATACATAAAAGTTACCATCTGGTTTGTAAACCACAGACCAGGGATCAGAGGGGGACTTCCCTTGCACTTTTGTCAGAGCTCCAAGATGTTTTCCTCTGGACTGGGTCACAGCTCTGAGCTGTAGTACTCTTTGTGTGTTTCAATAGAAATGAGCAAGAGTTCACATCTCAGTCAACAAATGCAAGGAGCTCCAAAAAGTAAATCAATATGAGCAAATTGCTTCTGTTGCACAGAGAACACTGGTGTGGCCAACGTCACCGCTACGTACACAAATTAAATGTTACGTGCATAAAAGGACTTTTAACCGCAGGCAGGAAAAATAAAAGTTCAAAAGAAAATCCATGAGGTAGAGCAAGGCCCACAGAAGAGGATAGACAGCAGGTGAAGGGATGGACCTGTGGGAAGTCCAAGAGCACGCTGGGTTTAGTCCCTTCCCTTGTAATTGTAGTTTGCTTGTGTGACAGAACCCCTGGAGAAGAAGAGAAATGACAAGGCAAATGGCTACATTCATTTTCATAGGTTTGGGCACTGAGGGATGGAATCCAAGCTGGCAGAGTAGTTGCTGTCATGTAGTATTTCAGTGGGGAGGAGTGCCAGGAGGGATTTTTACTCCTTACCAACTGCAACATGAGGTGGATTCACCAGAAAATACTTACCAGGGTGTGACTGAAATCAGAAGTGGACAAACAGGGTCTTCCTTTAGCTGTTCTGCCTCAAGTACCACCCTTTGGACATAAAGGACACAATCAGGAGCTGAAGTCACCGGGAAAGTGTCTTCACCCCCACCTGACAGCGCAGACAGCACTGGCTGATGCCAGAAATAGCAGGGCCTCCAATAAGACCTGGTGTTAAAATCTTAGGTTTTGTGTTATAATGTTACAGAATGTTACAATGGTCTTAAAATTTGACCATAAGGATTGACATGAACCTCTCTGTGTTCCTCTCCTGCCTTTTCTTCCTGGTCTTCAGTTTCATCTCTATCTTTGTGGTGCTGCTCTGGCCCTTTCTGATTTTATTTTATCCTCTTTGCACAAAGACTCTTTTCTTTTAGGACTTGTCCCTGTTCCCCGAACTATTTTTACCAGTTCCACCTCAGTCTCTTTCCCCTGTGACTCACTGCTGGGAATCCTCCCCTGGATCATTCCTCCTTTTCTCATCCCCACAGCGTCACTCCTCCTCTGCTAGAGGTCAGAGCAGGAATCACTTCTCGATTCCTAGCTATAAAAAAAGCAATATCTTGGAAATCCAATGCCTGAGGGCAGTCTGGTGACTGCTCCTTCCAAAAGCAGAGCAAACAGGCTTCTGTGGCTCTTGCAGGGTTTAGCCAAAGTGCCCATCCCTGATGAGGTTTGTACACTGAAAGGGGAGGTATCCTTACTGTTTCTCTTTGGTGCCCCTGCACTGTCCTTTGGATGTTCAGCATCTGCCAAAAAGGACTGGGCACTGGGTGGGAGCTGGGGTGCTTTTGACCCCTTTCTGACCCCCTGGTCAAAGAGCAGCCACCAGCTCCTCCCTGGAGATGGCCACCTTCAAAGGCAAAACTCTGTTTCCTGCTGCTGCCTCCCAGCATTGCTCCTGCCGAAAGTTGCTCTCCTTGTCCTGCTAATAAAATTTTAAAGGCAATAAATCTCTGCTTCTTTTAATAATTCATTTTCATCTGACCAGGTTCCAGGTGGGTGTTTAGGTTTTCACTTTCTCCTGGGTCTTTGTGGATGGCAAGGAGCCTGTAAGCCCCATGGTTTGGAAACACGGGCACTCCCAGCCCTGCCCTGAGCCTCCCCGGCTGCCTGGGAGCTGCTCCTTTGGCTGCCTGGCTCTGCCTGCCCGTCAGCAGGGCCGTGCAGGGGAGCTGTGTCTTTAAGAGCCGCATCCCTTCCCGATGCCATGCCTTTGGGGTTGTGCTCTCCCTCCCCCAGACCTTAGATTCCCTCTCCACAGGATGTCGGCTGTCCTCCTTGTCTCCTCCCTTCAGTGGGATGGTTTCCTCTGCTCTTGCTGTGATAAGAGTTTGTTTTCTTCTCCAGCATACCCTGGGCTAATACCACTCTCTGCATTTTTCTGCTTTGATACCTGCATTTATGTTCTGATTTCTTCCTCTCTCCTGGGGCAACGCTGCTTTTCTTTTCTCACCCAAAGCAGCTCTGCAGTAAAGACAGGTATAACTAATAGCACTGGGCTTCGTCAATGAAGCAGAGTTCAATTTACCCTTTGCAGAGATCGTACAGGCAAGAAACATCAGGCTAAGATTTATGTGGAACTGTTTGTCTAAATGGGCTTCCTACTTCCTTATTTCCATGGAGTGAGGAAGATGCCAACATCTGCTCTGTGCCTGATACCACTTCCGATTCCACGAGTAGAAACTTTCCCCAAGAGACCAGGAGTAAGTAGTTTCTCAAGCTGGTGGGGATTTTGAATCAGGGACTCTGTTTGCAGCAGGGAGATGGATATAGGTGCAGGGTGTGCTCTGCATCTCCTGGCTGCACACAGCCTGTGTGAGCAGGGAAAATCCTTTGCTTCAGGCAGCTCTAACTCCACTTGCTCTCTAAAGGGAAGGAGGGACACCCAGCTTGAAGTCAGTCTTCTCAGAGGGCATGAGGGCAGAGGAGCTCGTTTTGCTCAGGCATCATGCATTTCCCATCCTCTCCAGAGAGAAACCACACTGTTGCTCCCATTGTTGCTGTTGTGCAGGGCTGATGAGAGAGATGATGTTTCTCTTGCCCAAACTGTGGCAGTCTTGTCTCCTGAGGGACAAAGTGCAGCCACTGGAGAACAAGCAGCACGTCCAGAGCAAGCTCTCTGCTGCTGTGCACTCCAGGGAAGACTCCGGTGAGCCTCAGACCCACAGAGACTCTTTTACACTCAGGCTTCAACTAGAGGGAAATCCAGTTTTCTGCCTAAAAGTGATGTGGTTTATGGCTTTTGGAATGTGTTCTAAAGCTCTTACGTGTCACATGTGGCCCCCTGCAAGGCTGTGCAAGCATCCCAGCATTTTACTGTGCAGATACTCCTGCCTTCAGATGGAAGGAGATGTTGTAACTAACGAAAAATAGACTGATTTTATACTAGACCTGTAACAGAATAATTCCAGGGGAATGTGTTAACTTTTGTTTTATTTAGCTTTGCCAACTTTCAAGTCAGCTCTCAAGCAACCCAGAAGGTTTTAGAAAGTGTTTAATCTAACTCAGACAATTTCCTGAACTCCCTAACTGGACCACCCCATTTTCTGAAACACTGCCAAAAGGCCTCAGTAACTCACAGGCTCCAGCGTGCTGCTCTTTCACAACTCCTTGCTGCCCTCTCACCCCACTCTGGAGCCCCCGTGTTGCCTTAATATAGCCCAGAAAGAGGAACCTCCCAGACCTCTGTCAGTGCCTGATTGCAGGAGCATCCGGCAAGGGAAAGGGATCTCTGGAGACAAGGGAGGCTCTTGGAACTGGTGATTTATTGCGTAGGTGAAAGAGCCTTGTCTTCAGCCACCAGCCTCAGCTGAAGGGGTGCCTCCAAGAGAGACTTAGCTCCTTGTTACAATGCATTATATCTCTTTTTGTGTTGAATATTCTAATTTGCAGTAACCAACCGGCGCAAGATACAAATTTTACAAAATCTACATGCAGCCTATGAGAACTGCTACATTACCCTATCACTCTGTATTCTAAACTTTAAAGGCTACTTCCTAATCTACCTTTTCCCTGGTCCCTTGGCAGGGGTCCTCCCCTGGGCCCCTAGGTGTCCCTTTGTTTGCTATTACTCAACCCACCTCCAGCTAATCACCGTCTTCCTGCCTGCCATGCCTACATCTCAAGGCTTGCTTTCATTTCTATTTCACTCACAGGCTTTATATTTTCAGAATCTCTTGCCAAGCAATCATATCTGTAAGCTTTTCCTGTCTCATCTTTCCCAACACCTGATGGAGCAAACATTGCCAGCAGGGCTGGGGTGCCTGATGAACCACTGTCTCAGTGGCTTCCAGGCTGTGCATGGTGTGAGCATGGACACCCATCCTGCTTGTGCTAATCTGCTGCTCCGGGTGTGCCCTGCTTACCCTTCCAGCCCCACTGCCTGTGGCACAAGTCTCTGTCCCTAGAGAGCCAAGGGACACTCCCTGTTGGCCCTACAGGACAGTGGTGCAGCTTTTCCTCACCCTGGCTCACACTCTGGGCTTGCTGTCCTGATGCCTCTGACCCTCCCTGCCTGTGCCTGGCAAAAGGCAGCAGGGGCAGCTTCTCCTGGCCACAAGACAGAGGTGATGGTGAGCTGGGGTTGTTTAGCCTGGAGAAAAGGAGACTCAGAGGTGACCTTGTCACTCTCTACAACTCCCTGAAAGGTGGTTGTAGTCAGGTGGGGGTTGGTGTCTTTCTCCAAGCAGCACTGACAGAACGAGAGAACACAGTCTTAAGCTGCACCAAGGGAAATAGAAGTTAGATATTAGGAAAAAGTTTTTTATGGAAAGAGTGATAAAGTCCTGGAATTGTCTGCCTGGGGAGGTGGTGGAGTCACCATCCTTGGATGTGTTTAAACAAAGACTGGATGTGGCCCATGGTTTAGTTGAGATGTTAGGGCTGGGTTGGACTCAATGATCTTGAAGGTCTCTTCCAACCCAGTGATTCTGTGATTCCGTGTGAATTCCCTCACCTCCCTCACCACCGCATGCTGAGTCTATACAGGTGGATACACAGGGACACAGAGAGGACACAAGGATGCCAGAGCCCTCAAAGATCCATTTTTCAAATCTTAAGAATTATTTATTTTTCCAGCAGAGCTGGGGCATAGCACACTTTTAACAAAGCTGCAGCAAACTGGGATTTTAGTCCCTCCCTCACCAAGAGATGCTTGCTGTTTGGGGACTTATCATCATGTGATAAAAGCGTCCTCCTCAAACTTAGTTTCCTGCTCTTCTCCTGTGCTTCCCTCTGTTGTCCACCCACACTGCTGGCTCCAAATAAGGGCAGTGAGCTCCCTAGAGCTCTCCACCACCTACTCATCACCCTGCTGTCCTTCCTCCCCTGCCTACTTGCCCTGTCCCCTCCTGGTCACAGAGGAAGTGGGATGACAAGAAAAACTGGCTCAACTTTTCCAGGGATTTCTGGAGGAATTTGTTCTCTGGACCTGGACCTGGACCTGACCCTGACTGGCTCATCTTTAGGATTTTCTGGGAAAGGTGTTAGGCCCCCACAAATCCAAATGAAATAAAAAGCTGAGGGGAAGAGGATAAAGTCAGCAGTGAGAAAAGTGATGAATGAAACTGCTGGGGTCTGCAGCTTCTTGCTAGTCAAAACTGTCACAAACCTCAGCAGAAGCCATCCAAAGTGCTGGGGTCAGAACTTGCCTTGTAGCACAGTCCTGCCATGGGATGATCAATCCCAGCACGTGCAGGAAGCTGGTGATACTCCCAGCTCCCCAGGCAGGGCTGGAAGAAGTGATGAAACCTCCAGAACTCACAGCTTTCCTTCTCTCACCCACAGGAAGCAACTTTGCTGCAGGGGGGACACTGCCAGTAGGGAACAGTAAATCTGTGAAGGCAAAATATTGCCAAGGGCAGGGGCTTTCCTGGAGGAAGGTGGGAGCAGAGCCATTCAGGAATGGCAGAGCTGGGTTCCACATACTCGAGATGGATGGCTTTCCTTGGGTCTTGTAGGTGAGACACATCTCTTAGGAGGTTAAACCTCCTGCTTCCACTCACTGGAGGTCTCTGCTCTAATCAGGATGGCACACAGGGCTCCACAGCTTCAGAGTCAAGGAGTTATTGCTCAGATATCATTTCCCTATCCTTCACAGAATTATTGCAGCAGGAAGAGGATTAACAGGTATGCAAATCACAGTGGAGGTGAGGGAAGAGCTATGCTAAAAAATTAATAAATGCCACGGTGGTATTGCTGCTCAGGCTCTCTGGTGCCGTTTTAGGAAAGCTAATGTGTTTGCAGGGTGGCTGCAAGCCTGATGGGAAAACAGAGCCAAGAGACAATATTCCCCCTCCTGGCTCCTGCTCTGGGTCAGGTAATAGCATCTCCTGCACAGCTGGGGCTGGGAACAAGCAGCCAGCACCCCCTGCACACACACACACACACACACACACACACACACACACAGGGACTGCACAACTGCAGCGTGTCCCTGCTCAGATGCTCAGGACTGCTGCACGCTGAGGAGGGGAGGTGGCAAATGATGGCAGGAGCACAGCCAGGGCTGTCTGTTCAGCCAAGTGAGCCGGGGAAGGCACTCGCCAGAGTGTCTGTCTCTGCTGGGACTGACTGTGGTCCCTGACACGCTGGGCTGCGCTGACACCTCTTGTCATCCCGCAGCCACACGGCACAGCCTGCTCCCGCCGTCTGGCCGTCATCTGTCGCTGGCCAGCAGGGCCAGGCAGCAGCCGGGGTGAGCAGCAGCCGAGTCCCTCCTCCATCCACCCCGGGCGCCTCCCCAGCCGCCCTGCCCCAGCTCCCTGCCCAGCTCTGATTTAAACGGGAGGCAGCACATCTGCCCCCCCACCTCACCTACCCCAGGAGAGTACACAGAGTTGCAGGGGATGGCCAATGGCAAGCCGGTGATTTGAATAAATCCCTTAGTGCCCAATCTCAATTTCTAAACAAGTCTGCTTTAAATTACGTTGATTTATGATTCACATATTTTTATTTGATCAGTCAGTGGTGCTGCAAACCTTCAGGCACTTTAGGTGTTTCTAATCTCTCCATCCTGTTGGAGGGAGGCAGTGCTTGCAAAAGGCTTGTTTTTAACCCCTGAATCCACCAGCCACTGAGCCAGGACGGGCCAGCCTGTCTCCTGTCCCCTTACTAGGGTTCTTTTCCTGATCTGATCATAGCATAGATTATCCAGCATCTCTGGGGTCTCCTGCTGTCACACCAGGACACTCAACAAGGAACCGGGGTGAGGATATTTTGGGCACTGGTTGTGACAGCCCACATCTCCGGGAGTTTACATTTTAACATCTGTACCAGGAAATCAGGTCTCTCAGTGTCATGGGGTTAGACAAACATCTGATAAAGATATAAACCTATCAAATGCATTTACTTTATAAAGGACCAAACCCTGCAGAAGTCTCTGTTGTGTATTCCAAAAACTGCCTCACGCCTTCACACACAGACTGCCTGGGATCCTGCATTCCATGTACTTGGGAGACACTGGCAGCAGAAGAGGGACTGTCCTTGGGGCTGTCTTGCTGTGATTCAGCACCAGCTGCTGAGCAGACCAGCTCTGCTAATCCTCCTCCTCCACATCCTCATCCTCCTCCTTCTCCAGGGCTGGCTGGGTGAGGGATGGGGCTGACTCACCCTGTTGTGCCTCTAAAGCAAAGCTGAGGGCCCCATGGAACACCAAGAGTTACCGCAGGTGAAGTGAAAGCAAACACTGAGCAGGAAAGGCTTTAACCTTGCTAGAAACTTGGTGGGGTGTTTGAAGCCCTGGCAAGTCAAACGTGGGCTGAGCGTGAGGCTGTGTTTGAGCTGATCTGCAGCTGTAGAAATAAGCCTGGGCGAGGACTCTCTGGATTCCTCAGCCTGCACTGCCTGTGCCACATCTGCTGTGCTCACACGAGAGCCCGAGAGTGCCTGGGCTGGGCGGCGGCGGGTTCCTTCCCTCCCCACTGCTCTTGTTTACTATTAAATAACCTTGAAGGCAGAGACGCTGCGTTGTGTCCACAGAGCCGAGCGCTGGTCTGAGGCTCTGCCTTCCCGGGAATAAATAACACACCCTCCCTTCTCCAGGGCTTCCCAGCGCACGGAGCCGCTGATCCCGCTACCAAGGCCCGACTCCCAGACTTACAAAGCACCTTTTTGCTGCAGCGTATTTGCATCTCTTTGTTGATTTTGCTAATCAAGCTCAATGCTGAGCCTTTGAAAACAGCGGTACTCGAAGGCACTCCATCTCTTTGGGCATGGCAGCCATTTCAGCAGAGATAACCCCTTGGGGACCAGGCAGGTTTGATCACTGGGATGCTGAGGGCTGTGTCAGGAGCACCAGCGGGTGGATGGGCACGGCATCCAGGTTTCGGAGGCACAGGCTTCCCCAACTTCCCGAGCCAAGGTAATGCCACACTGCCACCAAAAGGGCAACACTTCCCTGGCTCTCCCTGACCCCTCACCCTGCTCCCAGACCCAGGCAGCACTGCCTCCTTCCCTTGCAGGGGGATGAGTGGTCTCCCACCCTGTACCATCCCACCCTGTCCCCACCCACCCTGAGTGGCTTCTGGGTCTCTCCTCTGCTGGTTTAGCATCCAGCCCCTGTGGGGACATTCCCAAGCAGTGCCATGTGCCGAGCCGGCCCTGCAGGGAGGTGACTCAAATCCCCAGATGCTCACAGCAGACACTGGGTAGCACAGATTGGGTTCCTGGGCTGGGGAAGCTGAGCTGTGCAGGGCAGCCAGGCAGATACAAAGCCACCCTCCTGGCATGGAGCAAGGGGACAGAAGGGTGAACTCACTCTGGAAACCCAGCTCCATCCCTTGCTTAACTGCCCACGGGTTGCCCCAGTTCAGAAAGAGGAATTACATTTGTGTAGACTGGCAGGTCACAAAGATACTTGAAAGTGATATTTACCCTAAGATGTCATGAAGTGGGGAGAAAAGGTACCCAGCTTCAAAGTAGTAGTTTCCCTCAGTGCTTTATGCCATCAGTTCCAGCACCTCAGCAAGGGAGCCCCACTGAGTGGTCAAACACCAAATGCCCATTAAATTCCTGTGGTGGTGGTGGAGGAACTTCTCCCCAACAAGCACCCAAAGACCAGGGACATGACATGTGGCAGTGGCAGCCCACGTGTCCCCACTCCCAGTGGTGGGCTCTGTGGTTACCAGCAGCACTCTGAGAGCAGCCAGGCCAGGCTGTCACACAAGAGTCCCTTTGGCATAGGTTGGCTCCAGCTCTGAATTTGCATACTGTATTTGCCAAGGGTTATTAGTGTTGATCAGCTGTTAAATAATCTGCCCTTTTCATTTCAGGAGGCCTGTCAGGACTTGCCTTCACGTAGGCTTTACTTAAACAGCAGTTTCATGGCATATTTGAAAAGGGTTTTCATTAGGTAGCCTTTTCCTTGAAATTTCGACAGCCACAAATACTAAACACTGTCTCTGACATCATGAGCATCTGCCACATGTGTTGCCTAACCCTCTACATCCCCAGTGTGTGGAGAAGCCTGCAGCCACAGAGCAGTAGAAATCAGGCTGCAGTCCCACTGGCACTCCTCACTGTGCCAAGGAAAGACCCAAGCCAGGAGATGAAGATAAAAGCAGATCCCACATCAGAAAATGAAATTATTCCCTTTTGGAGAAGGGCACTCTGAACTTGCTGTACACAGGTTTTAAAAACAGCCTCACCCTGCTCTGCACCTGCAGGAATACAGTCTTTGGGGTGACTTATGGTTGCATTTCAGCATCCTTGGTTTTATCTGTGTCTCTCCGGGGCCCTACACCCTTTGCAATTAGCCAGAAACAGGAGCTCCAGAGCCTGGTGAGGCTGGGAGCACGGGCCAGTGGTTCAAAGGGGGTGGCTTGTGACTCACAAGGAAACAGCAGGATGGGGTAAGAACCACATTTTGTGGTTAGGCAACACCGTCAAAGGACTCTGGAAAGTCAGGTCAGAAAAAACCTCACTTCGGGACTGAAGGGAGCTGCAACAACCAGCTGGTTTCCTCACGTGTAATTATGGCCACTACCCAACAAATTTTTAGAAGAGCCAGAAAGGAATGAAAAATATGGATGTGGTAGTAGGGATCTGAAGAGGAGGTTGCTATGCATACTGGATGGTCTTAAATAGCCCAGTAGAAAAAGTTGTGCTACTTTGAGAGAAAAGGACCTTTGCTGTTACCAGCAAATGAATTAAAACACCTGCCTGCAGGACAGCCCCATGCTCCACATCTCCCATTTCTCTCACCTGCAGATTTTGAATGCCTGTTGAATTCCAAGGGCTTTTCACCACGGTCACTTCAGCACAGGGGAAGAAACCCACGGTGCCAGAGGAGTTTGCTGCCCACTGCTCACCTGCCATACTGGGGGCAGAGCCCTGCCCTCCTCTTCCCCAGGGCTGAGCCAAATCTGGTCTCCAGGTGGTACATCCAGGTGGGTGCTGGCAGAGAAAAGGGGGAGCAGGGAGGTCCCTGCAGATCTGAGCTGGCCACGTTTTCCTCAGCCATGCCCAAGAGGACAAGAGGGTGGCAGTGGGTACCACAGCAAGCTCAGTCTTCCCTTTCTCTCCCACCACTCCTCTGGGGAGAAGAAACAAAAGCGACTGTGAAAACCAACCAATTTGACTGTAACGAACCATAAAACATGGGATCAGCTCTCCACCTCTGGGTCACCTCACCAGCACAGTGCTTGGCTGTGCCTGGCTGGTACTGCCTCTGTTACGGTCATCAGGCAACAAAGCCAGCATTTAGAATTGATTAATTGATTCGTACATTAAATAGGTATTTGTGCTCAATTATTGGCAGGTTTGTTAATAGATTATTATTTAAGCAATTGTGATATTTTAAATTACATGTTATTTTATAGATGCACATTTATTTTTAAAAAAGAGCTCTCCTTGCATCTATTAACATATTAAAAAGAAAATAAAACATTCAGGCTGTTATAATGCACAATGTGGCATTACTCTGGTACTTTCCCTAAGCTAGGGAAATCTTATTTGTTTAATAATAAGTTAACCATGAATATGCAAATCTGCATCCGTGCAGTACCTCACTGCTGTCACTATTAATGAGTTGCAAATTAATGTGACAACAAAAGGAAAATCTATTTAGTGACAGATTTGTGGTTCCTACCTGGCTCAAGAGAGCAACCATCTACAGTCACGTCAGTCTGCTGGAGGAAAATGTGCACATGGCATGGACGGGGTTTTCTTCAGGACTGGCAAACCAGAAACAAGGTCTCTTCACCCCAAGGGCAGCAGGCAGTGCTGCTGCTAAGGACCCATCACACTTCACTTGCAGGAAAACAGTCTCTTCACTTTGCAATCAGGGGAACCCATGCAAAGCACACTAACGGGTGAAATGCAGAACTAACAAGGCTGATAGAGGTAGACATCATGGTGGGATACTGAAAATTTCATCTTCTTCAGTGCTTTTTGGAGATTTTTGCACCTGACACTGCTACAAGTGAAACTTGGATTCCTGTCACCTTCTTCTGCTCCTCCTTCTAGCAAAAGATGCAATGGTGAATAAGCACACTGAGAAAAGATCTATGTCTTCACAACCGTGGCACTCAACTCTTCTGCCTTGTGGTGCCTCTCCTACCACCACTGGCCTCATACTGAAATGAAAATACGTTCTGCAAAAAATTTTAAGCAGATAAAATGCTATTTTTCCATCTACCTTGGATCTGTGCAGGTTTAAAGCAATAATGTGTGCCTTTTCCCTGTGCAAACTGATGATACTGAATGTTTACCAGCAGCCCCACAGAGCCTGGGAATGGCAGCTGCCTGCGCTTACCCACTCCCTGATACAGCAACGCTCAAATGATGGGTCTCATCTACAGTTTCATTATTTAGCACAGAAATGAAGGGAGGAGTCACCTTCAAACTCTTTTGATTCATGGAGTGAACTTGGCCCCGGGGAGCAGCTTTTGAAATAATTTCCATTCTGCTCCTGTGAACTAAAATCATAGAACCGTTAAGGTTGGAAAAGACTTCCAAGATCATCAAGTGTTAACCCAGCACTGTGAAGTCCACCACCAACGCATGTGCCCACATCTACCCTTCCTCTGACCCTGGCTTGCCACTCACTGCATCAGTGTCTCTGGCACAAGACTCCAGCTCAGCCACCACAGCAAAGCAGAAGAAATGGGAAGGGTGGCTGGAGGGAGAAATGACCCAAACAGGAAACTCCCAGGGCTGACCCCACTCTGCAGAACTCTTGGGTAAGGCAGGAAGGCAGAGAAGGGGTTCAGTATTTTGGTCCTCAGCAACATTGCTTATGTCAGGGGAAACTTCCCTGCACTGCCTGTGCTGTGGTTCTCCCTTAGCCTCCCTGCCAGGCAACCAGCCTGGAATTGGGTATTCCCTGGGATTTCCCAGCCAGCAATAAGTAAAAGTTTGGCAAAGGAACCTCTTTGAAGCGAGGCTCATCTTCCTGTTCTAGCTGGAAATAGGGTTTTTCCCTATTGCATCAATGGTTGTTCAACACCTCCACAGGGCAGCACGGACTCCCAGCCAGGCAAATCCAAGTGGTAAGCAGGGGAAATTCAAGGAAACACCTTGGCTTTGCCCCCAACAGCATCAACACTGGGCTTTCACCTTGCAGAAGGCAAGAAACAGGATCAGCAAGGTTTTACCATCCCCAAAGGCTGCATTTCCATTTCCTCATTTTTTTATTAACCTGGAGCAAAGCCAGCAGTGTGAGGCAAGCATGTTTGGCCTTTGGAGGATGCACAGGAAAGCACTTTAAAGGAGAGCAGTGTGAGATCAGGAACTGAACTGCTGAACACAGCCCCAACGCTGGCTGGAGCTCACCCAGTCCCTGCTCTGTGTCCTGCAGGATCCAGACAATCCCGGTGCTGGCCAGAGTTTCACTCCCTTGCCCATATTCAGCCCTGGGACACTGCCATCTCTCTTCTCCCAAGGCAACTCCCCCGTGGGCTTGCCTCCTGCAAAATTACACCTGCATCCAGCCTCTCCTGTGACAACCTCTCCCAAACCACCCAACACAGGGACAGCCAAGCCAGGCTCGTACCCCCTCCTGCCGAACCCTCTGTGCTCCCTGAAGCACCATGGTAGAGTAATGTCCCTTTAAAAAAAGCACATCCCAGAGTATGGAAGGGGTGTGTTATGTCAAGGGACAAGGCTGGGATCAGGTGCTCCCTGCCTTGACCCTATTTTTAGAGCACAGGCGCCTGGGGCAGGCACACACACACACCCGCATTACAGCGGCATGAGGCTGTTACCGTATTTGAGCACCAGGCAGGAGCCAGCATGGAGAAGGCCCAAACTGTACCCGGTGGAGACAGGGAAAGCTGACTAAGCAGAGATGCTCAGGGAGCACGTGTTGAGGATGCTTTGAGGAGGAGCTGGCCAGAAGAGGAAGCCCTGTCAATCTTTGGTTTGCCCGAGGGGCTCGGGGAGAAATGAGGTGTCTGCCACACACCCCGGGGAAGTGGCACAAAGCTGATTTATACCCAGCTCAAGCCATCCAAGTATTACACAGGTGATCAGATAAAGGCGTCCATAACAACTGCTTTTAGCCTTACATATTCTGGCTCTCTTCTTTCTGGGAACATCAGGGGGTGAAAGCAGATGGCACTGGAGAGTAGGAGCGTCTGTTTCAGTTCCTTGAAAAGCTGGAGACTGTTTGAAAAGGAAATCCAGCATGCACATAAAAGCTGTGCAGGAGAGACCATCATCCCCCTTACCCCAAGTCTGGAAAAAGAAGGTCGGTAGATGTGTTGAGACTAAAAATTCCCCATCCTGTGCAGAAATGAGACTTCAGTGCCCAGCAGCAGTTAAGTTTTTGGACCCTTCTCTCACCTCTTGGCTCAGCTACAAAACCACCTTACCCGCAGGAACAGCCCCACTGTAAAGCCACACAATACAAATGGTTGGCAGGAGACTCAGGGGCAGCACACCAGGAGAGGCAGCAGCTCTGAGTCTTCCCTTCCAGGGCACCTTCAGAAATGAGGCACTGTTCTCCTTACCTTCAGCCTTCAGGACAATGGAGAAACTTCTTCCCAGATGCTTTTCCCAGGTGCTCTGCTCAAGTCCCTTTGGGTGGGGTCCTGGCCCCCATCAGAGGAGCAGCTCAGTTTAAATACCTCAGTGGCAATTGGCTATTGTAAGACACTCTACTCTTAATAACAGCCCCAAATTAAAACTCAGAAGTTCACAGCAAGAATTTCCTTCCACAAGAGGAAGGCAGAGAGGGTCTGCCCAAGCCCAGGGAGCCCAGCCTCCTAGATACACGTTTCAGAGCTATGCAAAAGTGACATTCTGGTCACTGTCCCTTTAAATCCTCCTAAAATGTGCTCATATGTTTAATGCTCCACATTAAAACTAAAGCATTTCCTCTGGTACTATTTTCCTCCACTCTGCAGACTCCATTGAAAAAAGAATTCAGCCAATTAAAATTAAAAGGATGTCAAAGGAGGGGAAATGATTGAACCTATCCACAATTCTTTAACTAAAACATGGTGCAGAAGGTATTGTGAGCACCACTTTTAAACCCTTGTCCCACCAAAAGCACTGACCTGATGTTCTCTTGCAACATGGAATTTAGAAAGCCAACAGAGATTGTACCCCAGGTTTCATCAGATGCTCGACTGCACCTCTACCAGCCCTGCCCAATTTGGAAAGTACATTCTCCTTTCATAAACATTAATGAGATGAAGCTCATGTCACAACCAGGCACAGAGTTAATGGGAGTCACTTTAGCCTCTTCATTTCTCAACAGTTTTATTGCCTTTAAGAAAATTTTTGTAAAATATAAATACAAAGGCAGAAGATTTACTTACAAAGTTAAAACACAGATCTCAAACATAAACACACAATTCAGAAAATTTAGTTTATGTACAGTTTCAAGCAACTTCAACATATGTTAGTTTTTCAATATTTTACAAGGTACAGAAAAAATAGTTCAAAGTCTTCTTTAAATAAAGAGCATAAAATGTTTAAACATATATAAACAATCCGGTTTGATGTGTGAAAACTAAATTTCACAGCTTTTAAATTAGGATATAAAAGTTCTTACAATTAGTTGATGCGTATGGATATGGTTTAATTTATATTACAAACTATTGAATTATATTCAATAGTGCTTACCTGGCCAAAGCAGGTAATTCTGTAAACAAAAAAAACGAAAATAATATCACCAAGTGCCTTACCGAATTCTATCTCCCAAACAAGCCACACGACTTTGATCACATCACCTAGAAAAAGTATGTTCTGTGTAATCAGTGCTTTGTATGAAACAAAGTCAATGTGTGTGGGTGTGTTCTTTAAAAAAAAACCGTGTTCCGAGTAATAACAAACTTATCCCAAAGCCTGTGTGCATTTAAAGAAACATTATATAACAATTTTCTGTAAAAACTGATTGAAGTTTAAAAAAAAATTCTTCCAAAATCCATCCAACTGGAATTCAGATCTCTTATATAAAGGAAAAGATATTTTCATATTTAATAGTGTCCTTTCTTTACAGAAACAATTTCATTTGAACACATATACATAAAGAAGTAGCTGTATAGAGCACTGTACATTAAATGGCCTGATGGTTTCACCAGAGGATGTCGAAGGGAGGGTCCTCGTGCGGATGCAACCAGTGAAGCTCGGAGCCGAGCAGAGTCTTGAGCTCGCTTGTGAACTCCACCAAGTCCAAGAGCTCTTTGCTCTCTGGGTTAAAAGCTTCAAGGTCCGTAGCACAAGAGAACAACTGGCTGAGGGAAGTCTGTTTGTAAAACTCTGCCTCTGTGATGGTGACGACTTCCAGGTTGGGGAAGTTGCAGCGGAAGATGCGCGATGACATTTTTAGCCGCTTCACCACGTCCGAGAGCAGAAGCCAGTTCCGTGGTCTGTGGAAGCAAAGGAGAGAGAGGCTCCAATAACTGACAGTAAGTGACAGGATTCCTGACTCTTCCCCAGGATTCCTGACTCTTCCCCACATCGCTGTGTGACAAACCCTCCCTGGTCCCAAACCCACAAACAATCCCTCTGAAATCAAGGCTGTCACTCAGGGGTCGAATACAACAGAGGAGTAGGTGCGTATGTATTTATTCAGAGTACTGCTACCTGCAGCTTTGGGAAGAAGGATCCAGGCATGCAGGGGCACTGGGACTTGTAAAACCTGGGCTCCTCAGTGCCCATGTGGGCCAGCAGCCATCCCAACTCAGACACCTAAAGGTTAGCCCAGCTGATCTTAACTTTCTTTTCACAAGTAGGGAGATGGCATATAGTTACAATCACAAAATTCAGCACCCCCGACTTCCATAAATGCCAACATTAAATAGAAGTCAACAGTAAGTTGTTTTTTTTGTCAGATAAACAAAACAGTTTTAAAATTCAATCTTTGTACTTGTCCAGTTCAGGGAATTAAATTAGATCCATCACCCATGTAACAAAAACACACTAAAACCCACACTCCTGCATGACCAATATTTAAAACTACCAGTCATCAAAATCGGTGCAAATGGTAAACAATAGTCATTTACAAATCTAATTTTTATCTTGAATATAATAGATAATACAACTTTCCAGGTCTTTGCTTATTATTAAGTACCATAGAATCTTCTCTAAGATATTTGTTTGTTCCAATTCAGAGCTTTAAACCAGTTTTGCTACGAAGTTTAGAAAAGCAGTAATGGTGTCATTTTGTCATCTACAAAAACGTCTCCACTCAGCAGCAGAACAGAAAAGCCCATGAAATACAGTTAACACCTTTGAAACATGATACCCAAATTTAAGTGCTAGAAGCACTTCTATTTTGGAAAGTTACAAACAAGACACCCATCTGAGACGAGGAAAGGAATTTGTGTTCAAACATCACTTGTCCCACTCGGGGAATATGGCAGTAAAAACTCAGCCCTGACAAACAGCCTTTTCCCCTCTTGCTTCCTGTTAGTTTATTTCCAAAAAAACCCCAGCAATTACAGTATTGATCTCTCATTTATGTTACATAAATACAAACACCCTTCCCCAGCAACACAAACTGCTACCAACCCAAGCAGATCATCCCAGCTGTTTTTACCCCAAAATTAGTATTTGTTCTTACCCCTGAGAGAGACACACTTGAATGTTGTAACACGGTAAGGGAGGCTCATCCAAAAATTCAAATTCAAACACATCGCTAAAGCCATCGTCATCTTCATCACCTGGGCCAGGAGGATTTGCCAAGACATCAAATCCAGATTCATCTTTTGGATCTAAATAAAATTGAACAAAGGTGCTAAGTCAGCAGTGAAAAGACTGTTGCAGATCTTGCTTTTTTTTCCCCCAATAACGTGATCTGTAAACAAAATCCTAGCTTCCTCCACCACCACAACAAAACAGCCCCCACCCCCCTGTTTTTAAAGTCTCTGCATACAAAGAAATAAAGGGCAACATTTGCTCACCGCACACAGAGCTGCCATAGAAATCCCAGTACAAACCAGGGTCATCAACACTTCGACCTTGTAGGTCAGTTAAATACTCTGGAGAGGAAAAAACAACAACAAAAACATACTGATGAGAACCAAAAGCTGGCAAGTTAGGAGACTGCATGTCACAGAGCCTCAACATGCATCCTCCACACCTTCCATCAAAAAACCCCACACTGTATTCCTGGCACACACGATACAAACGACAGCATATATGCACCATTCCCCCACATCAAATAATGACCCGCCATATCAAATAATCACCTATGGTCTTAAAGGGACAGACCCAACCTTAAGCTTCAGGTACTGAGAGCAGTATCTGATTTTTGTGAAGACAGGGTGTACCGCATTTTTTGGTCTTCACAATTATTCTGGACACCAAATTGAGGGTGAAACTGTGGCCCCAAATAAACTGATGAAAAAGGTTCTTCCACACAGGTATGTTCAGAAGATGTGGGAGATTTACAAGCTGAATTGGTGAAGAGATACTGGGATTCAGGATGCTAGGAAGTCAAAGATACTAGACTTTACTGGAGTCCTGAAACACCTGTGTGCCATCTATACTGCACCATTTAAACAGGTAAACAGATGATTACTTAAACTCATGGACTATGAACACTGCAAATATGCTCAGAGGAAAGCTATTAGGGGATGCAAGTGTCTTCACCCAAAACTAAGAGAAAAAAAAAATCCTAAATCCTAAAAAATCCATAAAACATAGATGTGTTTAAAGACAAGAGCCTTTAATGTATTTTAATAGTATTTCAGATATAAAACAAGGCAGAACTGGCAAAACCAAAAATAGTCTAAGATAAAAAAGCAAGACCATGGGAAAACATAAGTATGTTTAACAAACAGCTATTTGAATTGGCAAGATTCTTATTTTCATTTCAAGCATAAAACTGAAGGCACCAAAACAGCCCGCTGACCTCCTACCCACCTATCAAATCTGACAGTGGAATAATCCTTATGACTTATTAGGAGTTTCAATTAGAAGGAGCTCCCAAGCACGGCTATGCTTCCCACATGCAACCTCTGGGTGTTTGCAGGCAAAGAGGGCGTTACTGCACCCCAGCCCAGCCTACCCCATGGCTCCTTGGCGTGAAGTCACCCCTGCCAGGCAGGAGGAACTTTGGGGGACAGGGAACAACCCCCCATCTGCCAGAACCAAAAAGCCCCATGCAGCGTGGGCACAGACCTGTGAGGAAGGTCTCCATGAGCTCACTGTGGGTCATTTTCACAATGGTCCTCCCAGAGTAGGTTGCAAGTGTTGGATCAGCACCATAGGACAGTAACAGGCGGACAATTTCCAAGTGGTCGTTTTCCACCGCGTCGTGGATTGGTCTGGTGAGAAATAAAAGAAAAATCATGGCGTTACACTTTGACTCCACAGTGTTATGCAAATGTTTCTGACAAGAAACTTCTGACGGTAGATCAAAGTTATTTATAGAAAGTAACTCTATTAATACAGCTGCCAATCATCTTATTGTCGGTTTTACTTGCACATCATCCCCCTCCCCTCTTGTCTTCAGTCAGACTGCTCAGGGCACATATTTCTGTTATGTCTACTCCTTGCTGTACACATTTTCGAGGGACAGTAAAATAATTACACTGCTGTAACAGAAAGCAGGAGTTGGTGTGAAGCCTCACAAACATCATTTTGCTGCAAGTCAGTCTACCGTTCCAAATCTCTGCCAATTTAACAGCGTGTTGTGGAGCAAGGCTCATTCAGCCTGCCTCTGGGCAAGCACGGAAATCAGTTACCCAAAGCCTCCTAAATTATGTACACAGAAATAAGTTATGAAAATTTGCTAGGAATTAAACTTCCACACAGAACATCCTCTTTAAACAGTACTTGTGAATGTATTTGCAGCACAATTCTACCCTTCTAATCAGAGAATAGAAAAACATGTTATTTTAAGTGTGGTCCACCCAGAAATTAATGCATTTCATGCGGTGTGAGCAATCTATACAAGCTCATAGATTTTGTGAGCCTTCATTAATACACAGGCCTGCAATTCCAGGTTTAGAATTCCTTATCGCTAATTATAAATCGCATTAACTTTTGCCTTTAAAATTGATTATACGTAACGGGGAGTTGTCTGGAAGTAGAACATATTACCCTTCAGACTAATGAAGATGTGTTAAAATCCCATCTTTTCCTTAGACAGCAAGAGCAGGGAACTAAAAGCAGAGTCCAATGCGTGGGCAGTGATCGTGGCAGTCCAACTCAGCACAACACTCCTCCTCTGGGCTGTCAACACTGCTGCCCCCCAACAAGGCTTTCAAGCTCTCAGGGAGATTGTACAAAAATGCAAGGAAGGACTTTAACCAGGATCACACACTGCCTTCCTGGAAAGCTTCCACAATGATGTTACCACGGGAAGTCATCTGGAAGGACAGCCAAGTGAACCTCTCCGCTCCGTCTCCCAATCTGCCAAGCAACGCTCGGCTGACAACCAGGGCTTCAACTCCCTCCTGCCAAGAGGTCACATCCCAGCACTCCTGCCTCACAGGGCAACATCCCCTGGATGTCACCCCTGCTTTGGCATGACCTGCCATCCATGAAAGCTCAGGACAGAGGAGGGGAGAAATCAGTCAGAAGAGGATGGCACACCACTGTTTTCTCATCTACTACACAGCACTGCTGCTAGGAGGGGGAGGAGGGTGACTCTGATAAGTCTCAAAAAGAAGTTCCAGATGTATTTACTCCAAGTACTTTCCAGCAGGCCGTGACTTAGGGTGACTAACATCTGCTATATGTGAAGGGTTCTTGCTTGCACCCACCTCACTGGAAAGCTGCATGTCACATCAGTATTGACATGTGCACAATGTACTGACTTGAGGAGGTGCACTTGGGGACTCGGTGGCTTGTTCCCTAGGGAAAGAGGGCCTATCCCATGCTGCCTGCCTCCCATACACCCTGTGCCACCAACAGAGTGAAGAAGCAGGTGGTCCTCAAGCTGCTGAGCACAGTCCTCAGTCCAGCTTATGCCAATCTTCAGACTCTTGGCAGCAGAGAGCACAACCTTCAAAGCCCAACATACTGCTCTTTGGAAAGCCACCTCGACATCTTAAGACCAGAGAGGTTCATGAGGATCACTGGCCAAGGGTCAGGATAATCCCTTCTCAGTTTCTAAGGGAATGTCTCTAAAAAAACAGTCTCTAAAACTGATGCCTTTGAGACAGAGAGTGTTGGAGGAGCCAGCATTCCCCTGCAAGTCTCACCCTCCCACTCTCCACCTACTGACTGAGTCAGTGCTTCCCCACAGGGAAGCATCACATCCAGGATCTGGTCAGTGCTGCATCACAGTGTCACATCCCAGGTGACACCAAGCAGGAGGCAACAAATAACAGAGGTGCCGACACGGAGGCTGCAGAAGTGCCGGGTGTTTCTTGCTGTCAGCAAGTATCTGAGGCCTGAGCTGTGCTGGGTCATGGCACTCTGAGCATCTACAGCAGGAAAGGTCAGCCTTGCTGCAAACCCTCCAGTCCCCCACTGGGCATGAAGCATCCCTGGCTGAAAGTCTGGCAACAGGCACCAGGAGCAGATCAGGATTACGACTGTTGCCAAGTGCTGGGAATGCTCCTTCTCCCCCACTCCCTCGCTTTACTGGAGTCTTTAATTTTGAACTCTAAGTTTTATTTCAGAATTATGATTTTCTGGTTTTGGGAGGGGGATGAGGAGTGTTGGGGGATTACTGGTTTGTGGGTTTTCTTGTTTGTGTTTGGGGTGTTTTTTAAACTGACTTACCTAAGTGGCTTTTGAAGCTGTAATGAATTCAAGATGACCCCTTAACTTATTAAAAACAGCATCTAAATCACCACCCAGTGTTTCAATTGATTTAACGACACTCAGGCAAGTTTATTAAAGGGTGCCTGGGCATTCCCCAGGAAGGAAAAATTGCAGCACATGGGCTGTAACCCTGTGATGGAGCCTTCTTCTGCCTTTTTACCTGTCACCAAGCCCAACGTGGTGCTGCAGACAGAGGCAGCGGGGCAGGCAGAACCAGATTCGTCATCTCAGAGTACACAGGGAGGCTGCCTGGGCATGAGAGGGGAATTTATAGAGGCACGGGGAAGGAAAGGCGTAGTAAAGCAGTGTGGAAGAAGGAAGAACAATAAATAGAAGGAAGGAAAGGAAATACTGGCGGGGATGGGGTGTGGGGGGGAGAAGGAGATTCCCCATAGATAAGTTCAGGGAGAAAAGGCCAAAACAGAGCACTGACAGACTCTTTTACTGGCTAGAACAGCTTCTTGGCAAGCTCACGAGCGGAACCATGCAAAGGCACAGCTATTTGTTTGCTTCTCCCAGCAGGGCCAGCAGAGGAGGGAGTATTCTTCAGTCTTGGCAGAGTTTAACCATCCTCTTTGTAGGATGCAAAAGCAACTACTGGAATAGGCAACTTTTTCAGATGTGAAAATAAAAGAAGATCCCTGGGAGTCCTCTCCTGGGCTGCTTTGCCATACAATCTCTTCCACCCTGAGCATCGTGGAAATAAACACTCCCTATCCCTAACGGTACAGTAAACGTAGCACAGCTCGTTTCTAAAACAAACCCTTCAAAAGGCCCCAGAAGGATCTGGGGACATTCGAGAGCTGCAATATCCTACGACAGACACACATCTCAACCCTCTCTTGTGTGTACTGCCGAATCCTTCCTACTATTTTTACTGCCACGAGAAGTTAGGAAAACATTTCACTGGGGGTTTATCATTCCACCACCAAAATTATAAACTATTTAGACCAGTCAGGGTTCACTCCCAGCCTTTCAGGCACCACCAGAACTCTCCCCACTGCAGCCAGAGGCCCTGCAACTCGCCGAGCAGTGCCATGTTTTGGCATTTTGTTTTTGTTTCCACCCGCCCCGTTGCGCAAGGCTGCCCCACGGAAGAGTTTTTGCAGGGGGGCAGCTACGCAGGCTGACTGTTCTCTAATGCAATTAGCTGCTGGAAGGTATGGCCCTGCCAAGACCAGCTGAAAGGACACAGGAAGAAAGCCATCTTGGCATGGTCCTCGCAGGGAAAAAAAATAAAAAATAAAAAAAGGCTGAGCTCATCAGCTGCCAGCGGGAAGGATACAGCGAAACTGGCTGCAGAGAGAGAATCTAGCGAGCTAACTGTGAAGCAACGTGGAGCCCTGGCTAACAGGCAGGGGACGTCTGTATTTTTGGCATGCGGCTGTGTTTCTATAATGGCACGGGTTCAGCTGCAGAGGTAAGAGGAGAAGAACAGCGAGATAAGGCCAAATACACGCGGCAAACAGCCTTGCTAATGTCAGCTCCAACACCCCTAGCCGAGCTACTGCACTGACTGGGGTCCTGTCAGGGAAGGGAAGCTCTCACCTCTTAAGCACGGTCTATTATTATTTATAGGTAATACGATTAAGAGCCCTCAGTGACTGCAGCACCTCGGAGACAGGTCTTAAAGATCTCCGGGTTCTACAATAATCTTTGATTAGGCACTAATTGAGCAGCAGAGTGCTTGTGTATTCAGGGTCTGCAGGCACTGCATGTGGTCTATCAGCATAGAGTTTAAGGGGAAAAACATCCAAGACCTACCACATTTAGCCTGGCCAGATGTGCTGTGAATAGGGCAGAGAGGGACATCCCGTGCCGAGCCGGGATGAAGGGAAGGACTGCGTCATTCCAACACCCCAAACACTGTCTCCTCCTTGCCCCTACACCAGTCTGGCGCTTTGTTTCTGGCTTCACCGGGATTTCTGGTACCATCAGGAACCAGAGGCTGAACGCCTGTCTCATCCCAAAGCACACACATGCAAAGCCAGCACGTCTATCAGAGCACCCGCAGCACTTCAGAGATGCGCAGACTTCACAGAACTTTCCTGCATCCCTCACATCCACAGCGGACATCCTGTCCAGACCAAAGCCATGTCCTCACCAGCCACAACTTTTCAGAGTGTCCTCCAAAAAGCCGACAGCAGAGGCAGCAAGGAACAGAGCCCAGAGCTCCAGGTGACCCCCCAAGCTGCCTGACCAGCACAGCTGTGCTCACACAGCACAGGCAGCTGCATCAGAGTTACATCACTTCTCTGTGCTGCTTCACATTAACGGGCTGAACAGAACTACACACACCCTCTGCCGCTGTCTGCAGGCTTCAGAGCTTCCACAGCACGACCAGAAGTACCTCTGGATAAGTGGGGTGGCAGAGGGGAAAATAAAAAGCATATTCAGAGTCATTAAAGAAGCAGGAAAGAAGGACAAGTCTTTGATGGTGGGTTTTTTGGGTGGTTTTTTTTTTGTTATTCTTTTAAAGAGTTCACTGTATTTCTAAGGGTTGAACATGTTCTGGAATTTAATTTTAAAAGCAACATAGCTGAAGAAGACTGATACATCTTTCCTCCTAAAAGTTAAAGGAGAAAAACTTTCAAGAGATAAGTGGTGTTTGTCTTATGCATGTCCTGACTTACTCTACAGAGACAGAGAAGTCTGATCCTGCCAATAGGCAGTGCATTACACAGATCCAAAGTCCCTTACAGAAGCTTCTGCTCTCTGTCCTGCCCAGCTCAGACCATCTTCCCTCTGTATATTAGTTGTGTTTTGGATTCCTGCTGTCTGTTGGGCAGCTTTCCAAACGAAAAGTAAGTCTGCCCTCAGAAAAGAGGCAACAGCACGCTGAGTTCTGACATTACCATCTATGATCAGATCATCATTATGCTCATTTCTAAAATCCATTTTCCCAAAGACAACTTTTCAGGGTACACTGGCCAAGTTTCTTTCTTGAAAATCAGCTCCGTCTGTGACTGGAAATCAGAGGTGGACTCTGAACTGGTGGGTGATTAAGACTGCTCAGACACTTCCCAGGGATGATTTTCTATATAGGTTATCCCAGCGAGTGAGACAAAAATAATTTAGGATTCTTTTTACGGTAACTCACCGCTGTTGTACAGGTCACATATTAAAGCTGAAGGCAGCAGAAAATGCAAGGCTGTTTGTCAGCCTGGAGAGCTCAGAACTCTTAGAAAGACATGGGCGACAGAGGAGGAATCTGACAATCCAATCGGGGTTTTAATGTTTCTCCAAAAGACTTTTCTTTGGGCTGTGATGGGCTGGTGATGGGCCGGGAACAATGGGCCATCACGAACTTTTTAATGGACCATCCTAACCAGACCTCTTTTTGTTTTCCTGACTCCTCCCTTCCCAAGTTAATAAATAAAGAGCTTAAAAACAAAAGAAGCAGGCTCTTAGTTACGCTAATTTTACCTCCCTGGCTATTTGGATGGCGATAGGGAAGGCGATAAACCATTTAAGATAACAAGCTGCAGGAGATTCGGAAGAATACAAAGCGACCTGTCCCCAAAATGCACAGACTGAATAACGCTCTGCATATGCTCAGGACGAGTTACCCCAAGGTCAGCCTCACAGAGGTGGTCAAAGAGGTGCTTTAGGAGATACACAAGAAGCTTAAAAAAAAGTCGGGAGCAGCATTTTTTTTCTCTTCAAAGCTAAAAAGAAAAGCTCGCTATCTATTCTGCCAGCGCAGGAACTAAAGCACCCCTACTATTCTATGAAGGAAACTGAAAAAAAAAAGGCTAATTCGGGATTAAAAAAAAAAAAAAGAAAATGAAAAAAAGAAAAAGTAAATCCAAAATATCAAATGAGCAGATAATTTAACCGTTCAGCAAACAACATTTTTATACAGCATATACAGGACTCGCACACCCGATGGCCACAAAAGCCTGAAGTGCTCTCCAAAGTAACCCTGCTATAACAAGGCAAACTCCACTCTTTCGGCACAGCTCAAAGGACCTGGAGGGCACATGAGCAGGGCTGCAGCTCAAGTATCACTCCTTCCTGCCCTGCAGCTGGCAATTCCACCGACTAACAAAAACCAACCCAAGCACAACTTATTAAAATTCCCAGAAGAAGAAAGAAATTACCCTGAACCCGAGTCACAACAGAAGCGTGTCCCCAGCGCTTTATTAACCAGAGAGCAGAGGAGGTCACACGGTCCTGCCCCAGGACCAGCAACAAGGCAGCGTTACCTGCGCCGAGTGTTTCAGGGTGTGCAGGGCAGGACAAGGGGAAGATAAAGGAGAGGCACAGGGAGGGGAGGGAGGCAGAGATGACCCGGTGCCGGGCCGGGGATGCTGCTGACCTGGTTCCATCCTGGGCACTGCAGTTGACGTCGGCGCCGTACTCGAGGAGATGCCGCACGATGCTGAGCCAGCCCCGGGCACAGGCCTCGTGCAGGGCACAGTAACCCGCGTTGTCACGATGATTCACATCACACGCCTTGTTTTCCAAACAATACAGAACCACTTCCTGGAAACGGGAAGGAAAAACAAGATGAGCATCGAGCTGTTTCTTGCTGCGTAAATGCGCAGGTTTCTCTGCTCGAAGGTAAAGGATGGGGGGGAAGGAGGCTAAAGACAAAATCCCTGTGATGTGCTGCTGAGTTACCCTCTATGAGATGGGTCGGTCAAAAGGAAAATAAAAGGGGGAGCTGTTGACAGTCCTGTCTGTTCAGGAGACATAGCAGAGAGCACGACTTCCCTGAGCAGACTAATTTGGGCAAAGTGACACTGAGAGCTCCGTGCCCTGCATGACCCTGTAACCCCCAACATCAGGAATTGTCACAGAGGGAGAACATAAAAAATTCACAGACAAAACTCACAATGTTCCACTTCTGAGAACTTCTACACGTAAAGCCAGTGGGAAGGTTGTTACTCTTACATCCACATTTTTTTAACTGAAAATTCTGTGAGTGCAACAGCAGCACGGCCAACGTCAGTTTGATTTTAAAAAGAAAAAGTGCATGACCCGAAACAAAACACATTTAAGACACACAAAGGATGGTTTGCTATCAGCAAACAAAAACCAGCCTGGCTCTGTCGAGATCGGGGAAATCCCATTTTCACCCACCCCAGTTCTCTGCATGCAGAAGTAAAGCCAGGCGCCAGGTTCCAATAACGAGCCCGGCGCCGCAGGAAGCCATGTGAATTTAACACAATTCATCTTGCAGTCAAATACACCACACTCCAGAGCCTGCGCCAGACTCAGCTCTGCGCTGCCGTGCAGCCTTGGAACAATGACTGCTCCATCACTCAACCGAAAATTTAGGATGGGTGCGAGTCTTCCTCGACTCGTGTCGGATGCAAAACAAAACAAAACGCATTTCTAAGAGATGTCCGATGCATAAAATAGCCCCCACGTTCCCAGATTAGTGAAAAACCATTAATTTTGCATTTGAGTGACATCCTTGCAAAGCCAGATACGGCACAGAGGGGGCGAGTGCTTGTTTTGCCAAAACAAGAATCAAACTACGTCGGGTGCAGCGCATTTATTCTTCCCGTTTCAAAATAAACCAGAAAGCCCGCAACAATCTCTGCTCTGGGTACACCTGACTCGAGAGCTGGTATCCAGGATACAGCATGAAGCTGCTCTTTTAGCAGGCCCTCACCAACCAAGCTAGAGCTTGAGAGCTAATGAGCTGCCTGTCCCAGGCTCCAGAGCATCCCCTCCACCTGCCACGGGGGATGCACCCACCTACCCCAATGCACACACCTGTTTAACCCAGGTGCCCCACAGTCCCACCTCTCACCAAAGAGGGGCTCTGAACGCTCCTGCTAATCAGCCCAAAGGCCAAAAAGCAGTCCAGAACAGATGCTCTTTACCCTGCACATGCTCAAGCCCGTAAGAAAGGGCTGTGCAAAATTATACTCTGGAGGTATGAATTTTCCTTCAAAACCAGACCACCCTGCCAGGCAAATTAGCAGATGGATATAGGTAGCAGAAGCAGTTGCTGTATTCAGCACCACTTTTAGCATGCAGTTGCCATTTAAAATAGACTTTGCAACTCAAAATAAAAGATGTTTCATCTATTTTTGTAAAAAGGAAAGGCTCATCCTAGGGAATACTTACTACTGGACAAAAAAGCTAATTTTGTTGGGCAATTCTGTGTTAAGAGGCTATAAGAACAATGTCATTAACCACAAAATGTAACCATAAAGACCATAAAACTCTACATTGTTAATTAATTAAATGCCTCATTAACTTTTTTTAACATGATTTATTCCATTTACAAAAAAAAATTAGCCACCACTGCCAAATACAGGAACATGTGGTGCCACAAACACACTTTTGGTTTCCCAGGCATTTCTCGCTAAGGTTCGGGGAAAGCTGTGAGAGTGCCACAGGGCAATTTAATGTCTGTTCAGGTGCTCTATTTAAACCAGCATCCTGAAAAATCACTCACAGTTAATCCAAAGAATCAAACTAGAACATAACCCGACACCTCCACCTCTGCTGCTTGCAGCTTCTTAGCCAAACTGCACACAGCAACCTCAAAGTATGCACATACGCATGGTCCATCCTCACATGCAAGGAGCTGCCCTTTTCCAGGGAAGAGGTCAGCATCCCCCAGGCCCCAAGAAGAACTTTCTTTTTTTTTCCCCCCCACAGCCAACCTCGGAACACAGCCCTGGGGTCAGGCATTATATGCTGAGCCTTAACACTTCCCCCTAGCATCATACCAAATCCCTGAAGAGATGTCCATTCCTGGGCAGGATGTGCCAGGGCAGGATGGTGCTCTGGAGCTCCTGCTCCTGTGTCAGTGACACTGGGAACTCCCTGTGCCTGGATAAGCCCTGCCTTCACGTGTGTTTAAATGCCTCATCACACACCACACACACTGCTAATTTCACTGCCTTCCCAGGAAGGATTTAATAACAAACTGATGACGGAACTTTCCAAGTCCACTGTCATGCTTTCATCCAAGCCAGCAGCCAAGCCCCAGGATAGCCTCACTCACTCCCTCACCAGCAGGACCAGGGGGAGAATCAGAGAATCACAGGGGTCAAAGGTGGAAAGCTTGTGGGCTGAGATAAAGGCAGTTTAATATGGACACAAGCAAAGCACAACCAGGAATTCATTCACTGCTTCCCATGGTTGGGCAGGTGTTCAGCCATGTCCAGGAGAGCAGGGCCTCATTCCACTTATCAGTGACTCGGGGAGAAAAACAGCATCACTCCAAACATCCCCCCCTGCCCCCCAAATTTATACACTGAGCCATGATGTCACATGGTCTGGAATATCCCTTTGGTCAGTTTGGGTCACCTGCCCTGGCTGTGTCTCCTCCCAGCCTCCCATGCACATCAGTCTCCTCACCAGTGTGGCAGTAGGAAAAGCAGAAAAGACCTTGGTTCTGTGTAAGCCCTGCTCAGCAGTAACAAAAACACCCCTATATTATCATCACTGTGCTCAACACAAATCCAAAACATCGCGCCACACCAGCCACTGGGAAGAAAATTAACCCTACCCCAGCCAAAACCAGCACATCCAGACACACAGCAAAAAGAAACATGAGGCAGAAAGACAGCTAGTGTTTCCTCTCACATCAAATTCATTACACAAGCCTTCTGTAATTTTTTTCCGAAAAAGACTCTACGCTCCCTGTAATTCCCTCTTCACAAAAAGTAAATTACAGTTTTAAGACTACCATTATCTCAAGTCATTTGTTTCAAATGGGGAAAGCAGAATGGATTTGAGAGTGGCCATACACTGGGATGGGTTGGTAACATCCTGCTGAAGCATGGCCTGGTGCAGAAACCTAGGAAGGGAAAGGCAAAGCTTCCCACCAGCTTCATCAGGGATTTCCAGGGCTGAAGACCATTTGCTGCACTGTCTTTAAGTAGCCTAGCTGGCTGCAGCCCTGCAATTTATCTGACCAGACACAAACCACACTTGTCCTTCAACATTTCACACTTGGGTCAGCTTCACAGACAAGATCGTATCCGCCTGTGTCCTGCTTCCTGCAGTGATCTGGGGCACATCTGCACCCTGGGGCTGAGAGCAGGACAGAGGCTCATGGCCTCGCAGCATTCAGGCTCCCCATGGGCCCAGCAGTGATACACACAGCCTGCCAGCACCTCTGCATGCTGAAGGGTTTGGAGTGGGATCTCTGCACAGCCTCAGGGCATCCCTGCTGCAAAGGCAGGCAGGCTGCCAAGGGCAGGCACGAGCTCATCCGGTCTCAGGGCAATCCAGCATTCCTGCCAGGGCTCGGTGGTGCCCTGCGGTGCCAGCCGCTTCCAGCTCCGAGCTCCAAGCCCTGAATCAGCACTCAGCTCCCTCTGCAAGCCGTGGCCCTGATGATGCAAACTCGTCTGCCCTCCCCTGCAACTGAGCTGGCACAGGGCCACAGGGCTGCCACCACAGCAGCCAGGGAAGCCCCTGTGTGCCCACCAGAGGTTTCTGCCCTGCTAACAGAGGTGGCAGAAAACTGACCTGTGTGCTTGCCAGAGGTCACAGACCAGCATATTACCTTGACTCATCCAGATTTTTTTCCCTTTTTTTTTTTTCACACAGAGGAATTTCTTACTTCTTGACCGTTCTCATTCTTTGTGCAGACAGAGGAAATTCAGCTTTCTACTAACCGCAGCAGTCTCATCACTATTAAGAAAAACCCCTCAGCTTTGGAGCTGCCATGGATGATCAAACTATCACAGCTCACCATGGGCCAAACATAGCTCTGGCTGGGTGGCACAGCCACCCACCACTCTGAGCCCTGAAGAACATAGACAACGCTGGATTCTGGCAGCAGTTTGGGTGCATGAATTGGGCTCTTTCCCTGCCCTGCATTCCACCACCAATATAACCAACTGCTGCACGGTCAACAGCACCTGAACAATGAAATCAAATGAGCTGAACCTTTAAGCCCATTAAAAACATGGTGTTTACTTGAACTTTGGGTGAATTCAAGCCAGAAAATGGAAATCCCCAACCAGCTGATAATGGGAAGGCATGGTGGCACATGGTGGCACACAATGTTACCCACAGCTTGGTGAACCTGGGTATCCCCAGCTTTCTGCAACCAGCCAATCTGATAGCAGAGAGATCCTGCTATCAAAGCAAATGGAGAGCCCTGGGCCCCTGCTTGAGCAAGACACCAGCCCATCACTAAGTTTGGGAACTGCTCTCATTGAGCTGTGACAGGCACAGAAAGCCAAGTGTCCAAGCATACCCACCCTGCCAGACCCCATGCAGGTAGAAAATACACCCCAATAGCTTGGAGCACATGCTACAACACATTTTGATTTTGGACCGACAGAAAATTAAACCACTTAAATTAAAGAGAATACCATAGCACTGTTGTAACAACCACCTCTCTCCTAGCTAGAGCTGAAGTGCCCTAGGTTAGAAGCCACCTTTGTTTAAGGTCAACAAAACCTTTCCAATAAACTCTGCCTTCCAGAGATGGACAAGGCCTTGCTCCACACAAAGCTCTCTCCAGCTATACAAAGGGTATTTCAAGGTTTCAGCAAATCTCCAAGCCTAGGCAGGCCCCACCTGCACCTGGGCTGATGCCACCTTCCCACGTGGGGCTCAGTCCCAGCTCCAGGGTGCAAGCAGCCCTCTCAGCAGCACAGCAAACCCTGTGGCCACGCCGAGGGCAGCAGCCACTCTCTGCAATGAAACACCTCTGCACCAGATCTGAAATCGAGCAACGACGCTCGTACCTACATGCCCATATTTCCCCAATAAAAGCCTGCTTCAAAACGGCAGAGCTAAGGCATTCATCGGTTTCTGATTTTTGTAGCAACAGGGGGCCCCTTTCATTAGACAACATTGTTCCAGCTACACCAAGCAGCTCCAGACGCCGAGGATAAAGCATGCAGAGTGCTCCTATGATGCGTCTGATCATGCAAGAGGACACTCCAAGTGCTACATCCTGTGTCACATACCAGATACTCCTTGGAGAGAAGAACAAAAATAAAACCCTTCTAAACTACATGCTCTTCACAAACAACAAAAGCAGAAAACATACAGCTCATTAAAGATCACCATAAAGATTACTTGGGAGGAAGAAAGAAAAAAAAAGGAAAGACATTCGTTCTGTTTGCAGATGGTTTATATTTAAAGGGAAGTGGGGGTTACCAATGAAACTTTACCCTTTGCCCATTCCCATGGGATGCTGCTCACCCTGCATCCCTGCCAGCTGAACCAGCAGTGGTGGGGAGTCATTCCCACAGCAACCTGCCTCCAAACCCCACACACCAGGGAAGGGAAAGCAGGAAGGGAACAGGGGGGCTACGAGTTTCAAGAACCCAACCCAAAGATGCCAATTCATTGAATTTCCATCTATAAAAGTGGGAAGAGTGTGGAGGCAGATGAGCCTGCCAAGCCTCTGCCCTGGAGGGATGTCCCTTGAATGGAATGTGGTAGGCTTATCTCAACCCTCCCCGGGAGAGATAACCCTTAGTTAGATGAGGCTGTTCTCCCTGGTCATGGTGAGTTCCCATAATGCTCAGATATAACCATGTCGATTCTTTATAACCCACTGGTTTTTCCCCTTTGGTACCACCTCCACTTTCCTCCACAAATACCCCAGCTTCTGCCTGCTTCAGGAGGGAGCTGTCATCCCTGGACAATAAAGGACACTCTGTGGAACTGCCACATGGCACTTCTGTCTCTCTGTCTGAGTCAGCCTGGGAGAACCTCACAAGGCAGAGCTGAAACCACTGCTGAGAGCTGATCACTTGCAGCCACAGGCTGAGCCTTGGTCCCAGAGGACTGCCCGAGACCCCTGGAAGGCTGTCTCTAGCAAGACCTCTCTCTCTAGGAAGATTCCAATTCAGGTCAGACCATGGACCCCTCAGCAGCTCTCAGAAGAAGATTTCAACTTTTGAAATTATTTAAAAAAAAAAAAAATCATCCCGAGGGAGCCTTACCTCATAGCCCAGGCGTGCCGCCCGCTGCAGCAGCGTCTCCCCCGCATTCTTGTTGACGATGAGGCGCCGCGCTTCAGGCGGCATTGGCCGGCTCGGGGCGGTGTCCATGGGCCGGCTCGGGGCGGTGTCCAAGGGCCGGCTCAGGGCCGTGTCCAGGGCCGGGCTGCCCAGGGGCAGAGGCATGGGCTGCGGGATCGGCAGCAGTGAGGGCTGTGTCTGCTGCAGGCGCTCGTAGGGCTTCTGCTGCTCATACAGCTTGGCTGGTGAGGAGTCACAGTCTGAAGTTGGCTCCGGTCGCTTCCTGACTTTCCTCGTTACCGTTACCTGTCAAAACCATTACAGCGGGGGGTTTTTAATCTTTGTCTGCACAGTGCAGTGATGGGACTGTGTTTTGTCATACACTCTTCTACTCGTATTTAATTTTTAAAGGAAGACCCGCTACAGCTTTTAAACGCAAGATGCTTCACCCCTGCAACAGTGCCTTCAACTAAGATTAAGAAAAGCAAAGACAAAATGTGCAAAGCATCCACAGACAAATCTGAACGCAACCCCCACTACCCTGCATGCAAGATAGTGCATTAGTTTTAAGCAAGCTAGCTCTGCCTTCTCAGAGGCCAGTGGACAATTAAGACTAAATAAAGATACCTTATCTTCAGCATTTTCGATATCTGTGGTGTCATCCCCTGTCAAAGATGACCTCCTTCTCCTCTCCTGCAGTGCCAAGTGTTTTGTTTTACACTGACGTTTCCCTGATGGCTTCTCACACTCGCTGTATTTCGGCAGCAGAGATGCATGTTGGAAATCCTCCTCTTCGTCTGTGTACAGCCCATCTGTCTTCCGGCTTTCTTTAATTTTCTGCTGTTTGGCAGCCAACCTCGAGGCTGGAGTACAGCTTGGCTGAGCCTGCCTTTTGCTGTTTGCATTGGTGGATGAAAGGCTCTTCATGTGCGGAGACACCGGGAATACGGGCAAGCCTAAATGGGAAGGAAAGGCATTACACATCGCATGGTGCGTTAAACGGAAAATGCATTGCTAGCACTTAACACAAGCTCCTCCACTGCTTAAGAGATCTACAATTACATTTTCAAATCATTAATATTTTAAGCGTTCCACATCCAAACTGTAAATAGCATCTCTCCCGTCGAAGCCGTGCTCACGGCTCCCGGGCTCTAATAAAAACCCCTGAATGAAATGCCCCGCGCAGGTGCCGGGCAGTGCCAGCGCCCTGGGGATGTGTGCCAGGCTGGCTTGGCAGTGCCACAGCCCGGCCACCACGGGCAGAGCAGAACAGCTGCAGGGCAAAACTCGCCTCCTTACTCTGGACTGCCTGATCTGAAGGGGAACCAACTCCTCCAGCAGCCTGGGCCCCAGCCTGGCTTGTCTCAGTGGGGTGGAAGTGCAGACACAGGGATAGGGAGAGGGCACAGGGAGAAAGGTGGGAGCATGGATCAGATTTTAATGGGACAGCACAGGTGGGAATGTTGAGCTTAGTCCCAGCACAGTGGTAAGACAGGGAACATTTCCTCAGCAGCATTTTGACTTAAAAAACAAGCCAAGAGAAGAAAGACCACTCAAGGAGCTGTCCCTACAGAAGTCTGTGCAGGCTCTCTACCAGAAAGCAGAGCGATTTTGCAGGAAAAGCAATCAGATGCTTTTTCCCCCAAGAATTCCGTTCAGAAGTGAGTCTTTCTGGGACATTGGGACAGTAAGGCCAGTGCTCTGCTGCCTGTGGCAGGATATTGGCAGGGCTGGGTTTTCTCTGGGGGTTAGTTCCAACAAGCTGGATCCCACAATCTGGGCCACATGCAAAAAGCATGGTTAGTTTTGGGGTTTTTTTTTTTCGGAGTGCAAGCAGGCTTAAAACAAAACAAGGACAGGAAAGTTGACTTTTTATAGTCTGAATTTCTCTTGGGAGGAGAATTGAGGTGACCTCAGAACCAACTCCTCTGCAGAAAAATTAAAGGTTGCTGTAAAGGAAGGGACACTTCAGCCAAACAATACCACACAACCAAGGGAAGGTGTGGAAAAAACTTTGAGAACTTGAAAGAGGCTCCCTTGCTCTAAGAAGTCTCTGAAGTGATGCTACTTTCAGAACAGAAGAGATGGCAGGAGCAAATAAGCAGGTGCTCAAAGGAGAGACACCCTTACTTAAAGAGATTCGGTCTGGAACCAGTTGGTAAAAAAGAAAATAAAATCTAGAATCCTCTTGGTGGGCAGTTTCACACTTTAGTCTTCCTTTAAATAGACCTGTGAAAGCAACTCACAGAAGGCTTTCTAGATTAAGGATGAAAACAGAAATCCCTCAGTTCTTTTGAGCCAGTCTTTTTCTTTCTAGAAAAAGACACATACCACGGCTTGCCAAGCAGATGTCAGGGAATTTATGGGACACATGATGTGCAGATTGTTCAGCAAAAATCATTTAAGTTTTTCAGGCTTTGCAATACTGAAGGAAGGCATCCTAGTCGTAAGCTGAGCCTATGGATGCAAGGCTGTCTTTCCAACTCTGTAGATAGCACGAGGAAAAGAGTGTTTAATCCTCATGTTCCCAACTAACCTAATTGAGTAGCATGTGAAAAGCCCAATTCCAATACAGAAGTACTATCATTACCTACTTAATCACTTACTAAAGAAAAAAAGAGATGGAAAAGATGGAAAGTAACAGTGAGGAGCTCTGGTAAGTACAAATGGAACAAACAGCTGCATGCAGAAAAACTACAATAGAATGAGAAACTCACAGGTCTGGAGAAGGATAGAAATACTGAAAGGATGGAGGAAAAAAAAAACCACAGGAAGCTGATCTCAAAGAACTGCAGGCTTTCCCATGCAGAGATGCCAAGGCATTGAAAGCAGAAGTTTAATCACCACAAAAAATGCATACTCCTGCCTGCAAACTCCACATCAACTCTGTGCTTCACTCTGACCCTCCACAGTGGTGACAGCAGGCACCAGGCTAAACATGCATCAGAGCCAAGAGATGGACAGCAGCAATGCTACGGGCCCAGGAGCTTCAGGATCAATAACATTGCAAGACACCAGCACTACACAGAAAAAGCCAAGCATCAGCCTGGGAAATGCAAGACAACAGGAGCAGAAAAGCAGCAAGTGTTTAATCCTGGAATCCCAACCCCATCCTTCTGACCATGTGAAGAGAGAAGAAGAAAAACAAGAGCGAGCAGGGATACACCTAAATATCCATGGAAAAAGAAAAAAAGAAAACCCAAACCAAAAACCCCAAAAAACTCAGGCCTCTGACTGATGTGGGTTGTGGTGAGTCTGACTCAGAGCAGGACCTGTCTCCCTTCCCGCAGGAGCGGGCTGCCGAGAGGTCCGCGCGGAAAAGCAGCTGCTGCCGCATCACCTGAATGCTCGCTTGTTCAGCTCCCACCCCGGCAGCTGCCTCCTCCTGCCTGCCAAGCCCGTGGCCCCCGCGCTGCCTGCAGCCCCAGGCAGCTCCCAGGGGCTGGCACATGTTCCCCGGTGGGTGAGATCCTCCTGGCTCCTCTCCTCAGGGCTTTTGTTTCCGCGCTGTTTGGGCTTTTCTCCTCGCCGCGGGTGAGCGGCTGCGGCTCCCCGGGGGAGCATCGTGAGAGCTGGCACGGCACTGCCAGCAGCACAGGGTTATTGCTCAGCTGGGACCACAGCACAGGCCGTGGCTTCTGCCTTGGTTACGGGGCTGGGCAAGCAGTGTGATGCCCTGAGGCAGCAGTGTGCCCATGTTCATGGACCCAATGCACCCTGGAGACCCAGCACGGCACCCTCAGTTTGCAACAGGATCAGAGAATCATGAAATAGCTTATGCTTGGAAGGGAATCATCCCTTAAAGATCATCCAGTTCTAACCCCCCTGCCATGGGCAGGGACACATTCCACTAGAGCAGGTTGCCATGCCCTTGTCAGAAGTCCCTCTCCAGCTCTCTCACAGCCCTCTTTTAGGTTCTGGAAGGTGCTGTAAGTTTTCCCCAGAGCCTTCTCTTCTCCAGGCTGAGCAATCTCAACTCCCCTTCAGCCTGCCTTTAGAGCAGAGGTGATCCACCCCCAATTTTCTTTGTGGCCTCCTCTGGACTCACTCCAGCAGGTCCACATTCTCCCCATGTTGGGGGCCAAACAATTGGACACAGCACTGCAGGTGAGGGTCTCACAGGAGCAGAGCAGAGACAAAATCACCTCCCTCAACCTGGTGCCCACACTGCTTTGGATAAACACAAACAGGGTAACAAGCCCAGAAGTCAGGAACCTCCACATTCCCAGAGACATGCAGCAGGCAAGAGTGGGAAATCATCCTGCTAATGTCAGACTGAGGCTTCAGAGGCACAGAGGCAACCCTCATGTCCTGTTACAGCCTTGGGATACAACCAGCTGCTCAGCAGTGGAGACTGCCACAACTTCAGACAGTGCTTGAGCACAGACAACAGCTGTTGTTAGCCCCAAACTAAAAAAAAAAAAAAGCTGTAAGTGACAGTATATATTCTCATATTGACAGTCTCTGCTTGCTTAAGAAAAGTTTGGGGACTAGTCCTGAGCAAGACAGGCAAGCTGGAAGACTCCATCCCCATGAGACTGTCATGCAGAGGATGACAACGGGGAAAAGTGTCCTCACCCCAGTCAACTAAGAACAAGGAGATTCAAAAGTTTACACTTTAACAGGGCTGGAGAAGCACCAGCAAAATTATCTAAATGATATCCAGTGTCTTTGTACAATGAACAGTGAGGTGCAATTTAGTCAACTTTATGGTTTTATAGCAGCTTCCAAACCCAAGAGTTTTTTTATAGCCATAGGGCAACTGAACCTGAATACCTTTGGGAATGGTGCATAAATTGGGAGCCACCTCTTCTTCTTTCCCAAGGCCGTGAGCCTATCACTGCCATAAGAGGCATTGCAGGGGAAAGTGAGAGCATGCTTACACAATACAGCTCCTTGTTTGTGACCCTCCTTTAATCTCTACAAGGTATCTCCCTGAGAAAGCACAAAGGTGAGGGGCAGGGTGTTTGAGCCCATACCATGCTCGCCAAGGCAGCACATAAAGTATGAAACTAAGAGTCAAAGCTCCTTTCAAACCAAGTTTTGATGTCCTGCTCTACAAATCCTTCTGGAGAACGTTCCCCATCAATAAGCATCAAAGTTTGGGGGTTTCTGCCCTCAGATAATCCTACCAAGGAGAAGGACAGATAAGGAGCTTTAGGACCAAAGGGGAGCTGATACTTTGGCCTGTGACTGTTTCAGAGACACTACCAAGGAAAATCCTCACTGGCACAGGATGATCTGGACTCAGTCCTCTTGCTTCTCTCTTTTAAGGGGATCTCAGCTAAACTATAGGTTAGGCCAGCTGGAATGTGAATGTCTTCCAGTCAATGAAGGTCCCAGGTTTGTGAAGGAGGAAGGAACCCAAATGCCATACATGGAGCTCCCACTCCCAGAAATAGTCTTTCCTCAAAAACAAGCAAAGGGCTAGGAGAGGTAAGAACAGGAAAAGAGAAAGAAGAGAAAAGGGGATTGGCCCTGTGGACTGTGTGATTCCATTCCCTGTCAGTTCTCCAACCAAGCTACAACAGCAAAATGTTGAAGGGAAGGAGAAAAGCTTCAGAGAAGAGAAATATGCCCAGGGGCTGAGGACAGTGAGGACAGAAGAGTGACCTGTCCATCCCAATGAAAATTTGGCAGATTATATCCACAGGGTCTCCCCCAGGATAGGGAATCAACAGAAATGGGATGGAGGATGGGGAAAGGAGGAAGTGGAGTGAGGGGGGGAAAAAAGAAGCCAAAAACAAGTCAAGGAAAGCTGATACACTTTGAGGAAGCAATCCCGTAGGAGAGAGCTGCTGGAAGACCTCTGCCAAGGGGCAGGGAAGTGGGGTGAAAGGGGTTTACAGGATGTGCTCAGGACAAAACAGCAAAACATCCTTGTCAGGGGGAGGATGAGCTTTACTCTTGAGCATATAGCCTGGGAAAGGCAGGGGAAGCCAGCAGTGCTGAGGATGCTGGAGGTGTTGGGTTCCCAAGATTAAGAGCTGCTATAGCTGCGCTGATGCTGTTTCAGAAGCTCACAGCCCCTCAAATCCTAGGTGTGGTTAAACACCCTTACACCAACTAGCAGCCCATTTGCTCCCTCTCTCACCCAAAAGCATGCCCACATTTTATGCTCTCCCCAGCTCTCCTCTAGAGTCATAAACTTCATCTTCACATCATCTATGAAAATATTTAATGAGAAAACACACACGCACGCACGCACACACAAACACATAGTTACACACACATACACAAACACATTTTCTTGTCTGACAAATATCAGCTACAGTGCAATTCTTAAAGAGGAGGTGTCAGTCCTTATAAAAATGGAAATCTACAGAAATATATATAATTAAAAAATAAAAAACAAGAAAGAAGAAAAAAACTCTTGATAATTCCTTAACATCGGTGGCAGCATGCGTCACTGTAAACGCTAAAGCCAGCTGGTTTCCCTAGTAGTCTCTGCATACCTTGTTCATTGTCACTTGTTTTGAGGGACTCTTCAGACCAACTTCTATTGCTTTTGGCCTCTGACCTTTTCTTGGTGTGCCTTTCTTCTGTGAAGTCTTTGACCTTTGCAGTGGCCTCTGGCTGAACAGCCTCAGCTAAATCTTTCCTGCTTTGCCGGCCCAACTTGCCGGACGGGGATCTCTCTGGTGACACCTGCTGCTCCCATAGTTCCCTAAGATGCTGCAGGTGACGCTGCTTTTTGGGATGGAGCCCTGTTAATTCAATGCACACCTTCAGGTTGGTCACCTCATTACAATTGGGCTCTTCTAAGTGGTTAGAGGAATTGTTTGTCATTTCCCTCTCAGGCCAGTCATCTAATGGAAAAATAACTAAAAATTAATCAAAAAGCCCCCTCAACTTAAAACAAAAGCTACATTTCACTTTCGGGGCATATAGTCTCAGCTTTAGCACCAAACTATGCATTTTAAAGCTTCGCTCATTAAGGGTTACATGCACTACAGTAACTTGCACTGCTGTGGCTACAGTGTCCAATGACTAGTGCTTTATCCTTACATACCAAGTTTTTTTATATATATACATATATATACATACATATATATACATATATATAATTTAAAAGTGAAAGGACAGTGCTCACATTAGCAACTAGCAAGTTCAAAAATGGAAACACATTAAGCCAAAGGGACGTTCCTTTCACAAGACATTCCTTGAGAGAGACCAAAGCAAAATGCTGTCTTACCTTTGGAGTTCTTTTTCTTTTTTGCTTTTGATATAACTTCGTCCTGCAGTTCATCCACAAAGCTTTCATTTTGGCTGCCATCATTTTGCACTCTCTCACCAGAGTGTTTACGTTTCCTGTCCAGACGTGGACATGAATGTTGGCCAAAATCTTCTGTTGGCTGGTCTTCTGCCTTTTCATATACAGAATGTCTCTCTAAATAACATTTCTCATTTGAGAGATCTTTTTCCTCTGGAGTTTCAAGAAAGTGACCTCGGTTGTTTTCTGTACTAGTAAAGTTACCTAAAAATAAAAAACAAACAAACACCACAAGACCTAATAAATACGACACAATTCATTGTGAGAAGGCTTTGCTCTCTGGTCTCTTCAATGTCATCTCCATCATGACTTACAGCTCATGAGGCATGCAAATAAACACAAAATTGTACTTGGGAACAAGTCTCCTCTGCCCAGCCTAAGGCAACAGTTTTCTCAACTGTTAAGCACAAAAAAAAAAAAAAACCAAATGCACACTACTTTGTGTTGTTTTTACATTTATTTAAGAAGCACAATATTCACTACACTTGTATCCATAGAAACATCACAATATGCTTTTTTAAATAAAGAAACATCTTTAGATACTGAAAGCACAAACCCTTTTCAGAAAGCAACCTCACCCCCTTAAACTCTGGCAAGTAACAATCCAGTTCAAAAATACCTTCTGATGACAACCAAGTATTAGTCCTCCCCTAATTCCCAATCTTTCACTAACTTCTCCCATCAAATTGCACAGTCTGACTTAAAAGCATTCATCCCTTCTTCTGGAGATATAAATGGGATACAGAACACGGACACAGAAATACCACTAAGAATAGCTGTGATATTTTGCAAAAAAGCACTACTTGAATCCAAGGTTATAAAAAGGCTTCCTCACTTCAAGTAACCAACCAGGCACTGTACCTCACATGATCTCTGTCACCTCCTTTTAAAACAGACCTCACTTTTTTCAAGGAGTATTTCCAGCAATAGCAAGAGGGTGAGCTCTGAAAAGCTTACTAGAAACTAGTCTGACAAATTAGCCACAAAAACACCCATGCTGTCTCGCCTGCACTAACTTCAGCTTCCCTCCAATACTGTTTGCCCAAATTCAGAGACAGCCTATGCAATTTTAAATGGATGCTTGATTTAAAATTACACTTAATCACCATCTTGAATAACGTTATTTTCTTGGGTTTAACCAAACTAGCAAAGGCAAGGTTAGGCAGAGATGCAGTACAGACTTCAACACAGATAATCAGCTCCTATTTACGATTCCCACAAACAAGTTGGGCTTCCCACGTGTTTTAGCCCTCCTGGCCGACAATTACTCCACACCTCTGCCACTGTCTGGCAAACTGTATGCTCCATCCTGCTTCCCCATGGCTCACTGTCCCTTTTCCTCTTCCTCCTTCTTGCCCTTCCTCCTTCTCCCACTTCCCTCCTTCCTGCAAACGTATTTGCTGGTTTCCCACCTGGACCCCTGACAGCTCTGTTGCCCTTCCCTCCTGGAAGGGAGAGGAATCCTTTCTCCCTTTTACTCAGTCTTTTGCCCTGTGCAGCCTGGCCTTCAACTTCTGCTCTTCCCCCTTATCCAGGCTGACACTGTTCCCCTTCACCCCCCTCTCCTCTCCTGTGTCCTCCAAGACCCACCCCTGGCAGTGTCTGGAGGCAGCCCAACTCTATCCCACCTTATCTTGACAGCACCTTCCTACAGCTCTGCAAACCCCTCCTGGTTTCATGACTGTTCCCAAAATACTTGTTGTCAGTAATGAAAGGGTGGGGGGTAGTGAGGGGAAACCTTCCTGATGAGTTTTCACCACAATCTGGAAATGGCTCCTAGTAGCACCAAGGGCTCTGGAAATGTTTGCGGGCACCAGAAGACACCCCGGCATAATTTTTACACTGCTTGGGAAGCTGCCTGCAGGGCTGCTAGTAAAACAGCACAAGATATCGGCCAAGAAAAATCAAAACAAAAGCTGATTTTCTGCAGGCGAGCGGGACGCTCGGGCTGTTCCGCTGCTTGGCGATGCTCCTCTCCACAAGGCCGTCTGGCCAACACATGCTCCTTCCAAGACTTTAAAATGCACTTTGTCACACTTCTCCCAGACAACAATGCTGAGATGTTCCAGAGAACAGGTATCTCAGCTTACTGCGACCGTGCCTCTAAATCGCAGAGTCCCCCCAGAGCAGAATGAATCTGGCAGCACCCTGTGCTCGCACATCTGGCATGAGGACGCCGCCCCACAGCTGTACCCTATAACCACACCAAAAGCACCAGCAGTCCTGTTTCACACAGCATAAAAGCAGCTGGCCCAGCCACGTTTTAAGTCTCACAATAGAAATGAATGCGTCTATCAGATTTCATTTTACACTTTTAATGCAATCTGCTGTTTTCCTCCTTTCATAAGGAAACATTATACTTCTGTGGTCAGTTTCCCTGACGAGATCGGGTAAGGGCACTCTCAGCCACACTCCTGTGCTGTCTTAGAGCCTTCTCATCTCCAGCAGCACCAACAGCTACACGCCACGGTTCATGCAGAGAGTCACTACACTGGGATAGCTTTCCTGCTTCTAACACTGTCTGGCCTGAGAAAAGGCAGGCACATCCTGACCAATTCCCAGAGAAGCTCTTACAGGGTCAAAGGAAGTAGCAGGCTGTAGGGAAGGCGGGGGGTGATGGTCTTAATCTTTACGGCTTGCAGGAAACAGCAAGCTAATTCCAGCCTGCCACCACCGAAAGCAACCTGCTGCAGATTAATTCCCTCTCTATCTGCAAGAGGACTTGGCACGGGGGACGCCGAGCGCCGCTCACTCAGACTGCGCTGCAAAATAAAGAGAGGAGAGACCTCGCTAACAGCTTGTCACTGTCAGCCTTCCTCCGGGGCTCCACGTGCTGGGAAGAGCAGCACACGCCTATCACGGTTCATCCAAAAAGCCCTGGCTGCCAGCAGCTCCATGACACCTTGGCCTCCGCTGCCTGGTCACATCCCAGAGGGACCCTCAGGGGAGCAGAGCTACATCTCCGCGGCTGCCGAGCCAGAAATGCCTCTCCAGGACTGCTCACTGCACACGCAGCTCCGGGATCCGTCGATCTATCCCGCTGGCTGCAGCTGAGGCCATTAGGGAAACGGCATCTCCGCGCGCTAATCCCGGTTGTGTAATCACCCTGCATCCAGGCGAGAGCGCGGCCCCGGCGCAGCCCCAGCACAGCCCCAGCCAGGGAGCCGGGAGGGACGAGTCCCTGCCTGCGCGCTCCCGCCTCTCCCACAGCTGGATCCCGGGTGCCAAAGAACAAAGGTCACTCGCTGCCGGGGACACGGCGCAGCCCACGGGCTGTCGGGCTCTCCCTGCAGCCTGCACCGACACGTCGCAAAGCCCAGAGGTTTTTTCGCCCCTGGCACAGCTGCGGCTGCCTCACGGAGCGCTGGCTCTATTAATATTTTACCACTGGATTCCGCTCTGTCCTCAAACTGTTTTGCAAGCAACCGGGATCAGACATAATGTCTCCCCAAATTAAGATATAAATGTCAACAAACACAGCAATATAAGCATAATGTGCGTGCCCAACAAGGATGAGGAGAATTTATCTGCTTTTGTTCCCACCACCCCCCCCTCCCATGCCATGCATCTACAACATCCTTTTCTCTGCCTGAGGAAGAAAACAAAAACAAAATACTTGGGAGTTCTCGTATCATCATTATTCAAACAGTGGCGAGGTAGCCAGAAACACAGGATAAATGCTGAGTTCTCATAGCAACACACCTCTATGAGTAAGGAGATTAAACTCTTAAAAGTGTTCCTTCCTCAAGCCTCCAGTATTTGCCAGTCTCACACCAGCTGTGACAACCAGCACCAACAATTCAAACCATTTCTCACTGTCCTACCAATGTAGAAACAAGGAAGAATTAAGAAGATGCTTCTTCACAACTGGTTTCTGTGTGAAGCAGTATCTTCTTAGTGCACAGGTTACAATCTCACAAGAAACAGTTACAGACACGCATGAACAGGCTACCCAAAAAAACTTTCGTTTTTCCATCTTCCTGTTCCTGTCAACTGCTGTCAACGAGACCAGACCCTCTCCATGCAATGCAAACAAGGAAACACATCTTCGTGTTTAGGCCGAAGATTCTTTTGTTCAAATAACATGGCATCTAAAAACAGCCTTTTCTCTTCCCTGGAGCAACTTCTCATTGCCCTCATATGCAAGGCACCCTTTATTCATCCAAAACAGTATTGACTATCCAAATGCTAAAACCCAGCGCTCAGCACAGAGATCACAACGACAGTAAGAAATTCCCTAAGACATCCTCAAAATTCAGTTCTGGGTATCCCATGGGGCAGAGGGACCCCAGTTCATTTCCATTTTCCTTCCAAGTACCTCTGCTTGGGAGCTTTCTACATTTGTTTCCTTCTGCCCAAGCCTACCACACTGCACAAACAAGCAACCATCACTCTCAGTGCACAGACTTTTTATTTTTTTCCCCTTCTATGTCCTGTGGCAGGAAGGTAATAACTGACCAGGGCAAAGGACATGTTTACTGCCTCCATCTTTCATTTGTTCCAGTGTACACACAGCCCAGCAAGAAAAAAAGAAAAGCGGGGCATCAGCATGCAAAGGGACACTGGCACCTCACTACAACGCTAAGATCAACCGTGCAATGTGTTTAGGCACATTGCACCATTTACCTTCACACATACCAACTGCTTTAACTTTTTCCTAATGACCTCATTGCCTTAAGATCAGGCTTCTAAATATATTTGGGGTAATTTTGCCCAGCTAAGGCTTAAACAGGCAGTGTCTTCCATCCTAAAAAATTAAATAAACAGGTAAAGTCATGCTCTCCAATCAAGAAATTCACAGTTTTTAGAATTCATTCAATCTTTCACACTCGGGTACGATTCTCAGAACCTCTGGAGGAGCTTTGTTATGAACCGACATGCGATCATCACATGCCCATATTGATGCCTGTGTCCGTGCCAATAGCTTAAATCACTTGATCTCTGAACAATCCTATGACTCATGACATATGCATCCCATAATTTATCATGTTTGTGCTATGAAAATGCACTGGAGCAGCATTGCCTCAGCAACATTTACAAGTCACCTTGGCAACAAAGCAGCTTTGCGGCTGCTCTCAGATGCCCGGTCTCAGATGCCCAGCAAAACCCAGATGAGATGGGAGAGAACTGAATCGCATCTACTTTACTGCTCGCCTTTAATTGCTCATTAATTAGCTAACATGGCTATCTGCCTTAAATTGGGCCTTTAAAAACAAAAAGGGTAAAACAAAAAGCTAAACAAAACAAAAGCCTGCTTCTTTTACCATTCTCCAGAAGGCTCAATGCTCGTATTTAAGGAGACTCCCAGCACAGCAAAGCCATGCACTGCCAAGTAGGAGGAAAAGTTTAAGGAACCGGATATTGTGCCTTCATGTGCTTCCAAAAAAGTCTACACACGTGCAATACAGCTAGGAAAAACAGCGAGTCCTAGGACAAGCTAAAAAAAAAAAGGCAGTTTCCATCGCATCAAATGCCTCTGTAAGCATCACCTGCCTGTGTTATTTAGCCTTTTGTTGCACTGGTAGGTTTAGAGGAGCCAAGGGGGCAGGCAGCTGCCAGGGCCCCGACCGGCTCTGGTGCTCCATGCCAAGCACGGCTGCCACCGAGCCGAGGCAGCAGCAGGGGAGCCCTGGGAGCTGGCTCCGTGCCACAATCACAGTTTTGGATGCAGTTTCCTTTCTCCCCGCTGACATCAGGCAGGTGAAGTGCTGGCAGTGGGGGCAGAGCAGCTCGCTGGTTTCACTCCTGAATTCCCTCCTCTCACACAGGTAAAGGCAGAGCTGTTTCGCTTTCAAACGAGCGCCAGACAAACATGAAACAGAGGGAAACAACTTTTCAAGCAGCAAGATCGCTTGCAGGAGGCAGAAAGGAAACAGAAGAGGCTGCAAACCATCAGCTCACTCCCGTTCAGGAGCTTTAAAGCCAAACACACCAACAGCACGGTCAGAAATTGAAGGCAAAGGGAAGGTTCTCACCGAAGGGGAAGAGAAGGCAGAGCTCATCACCCCTTTGCCAGTCACTCAGTGAGAGATGCATTAAGGCTGCTGGTGGCTCAAGCCCCAACAGAGAGCCCGAGCCACCACAGTAGAGGCATTCAAGAGGTGTGAAACTCGGCTTCCTGATTTATCAGCTGCTATCCCGAGGGGCAGGAGGTGAACCACCACGATAAAAAACTTTTACTGAGACCTGAATCTGTACTGGTGATTATTTGCTGCTGCCCAGGCGGGCGTACAAAAAAGGAGCTCCCTCAGCAGAACAGATCCGTGCTTTTAGGAGTTTAGACATTTGGCCAAAGTCTGAAATAGCCTGTTAAGTCAGAGCTAATTAGTGGAGGAGAGGAATGAACTAACATAAGACTGAACATACTTTCCCTGCTTCCAACAGTTATTTAACAGTCTCAAACAAATTTCAGCCAGCAGATTCAAGTGCCAGAGATCTCACTAAATGGTGAATTTACAGACAAACCGTATCATCAGCCTTTTGCAAGGATGGGGGGAGGGGTTTCAGCATACAATTATGCTCTAACACACTCATCCTCTCCACAGCCCCCTGCTGCCCCTCCACAAGCACCCCATGTCCCTGAGCAAGCCTGCCTTCCCTCCCTTCAGTTAATCCCCTGCACCCTTCCCTCAACTCCAGAGTCCATTATCCCCCCTTTGCTGAACCCTCTCTGCAGCCAGAACAAGCCAGCAGGACTGCTGCTGCCACTGCTCTTCTAGCTTTCCTGCCCACCCAGGGTGGAATTTAACAGAGGACATCACCAGGGCATCCCAAGTCCTCTGAGGAGCCAGGAAGGCTGTGATGGGGACAGCCAGGGCAGCAGCCTGTCCAGCTCTCAGCTTCAGCACAAGGGCTGCAAAGGCAGCCGTGCCTTCCTCCCTGCAGCTACCTCAATATAGCTTGGAGAAGGAAAAGGCTGCCCAGCTTCCAGAGGCTCAAGCCTGGCTCTCCCCACCCTGCTACCCTGTCCATTTCCACAATTAGAACTTTCCCTTACTATTTTGCCAGGCCAGGCTGTCATTTTAGCGATAGCAATGCCACAGTAACTTGAATTTAGGTGAGTAACTGAGCAAGTATGACTGACCAGCATGCTCCCTGCCAAATGCATTAACCAAAGACCAGAACAATAATTCAAAGTTATTAAATTGCCTGAATGAAATTTTCTACTAGCCCTACTCATGAATCTCCACCTACCAAAGAGCACCACTGAGTTACAGAGCTGTGCACACACACACACACACACACACACACACACACACAGTGCAGTCTTCTTGTTTCGCAATGCTTTCAGCACACATCTTTTTTTCTGAGTTGTTCAAAACAAAGTAGCAACAGAAGGAACTGATCCAGTATAAAAAAGAAGTGATCTTTCTTGCATAGAGTAAAAAATCCCCTAATACCATTTATTTATTTATAAGCTAATCTTACGTTTAGGACGTTGCATTTTCCATAGTCCTCTGATACCCTGTAACAATCTAAAGGGAGCAGACAGCCCCACAGGGAATTTCACAAGAAATTTCTGCCTGCAAGAACCTGTGCCTCACACACACCTCCCAGACACTGCAGCAGAAGTCACCCAGGCAAAGTAGCTTCTTAACATTTGGAGTTGTTACTGCCAGCTTTTATGGATAAGACAGCCTGGCAGATCACATCCTTCCCCACGTCCCTTCACTTCGCTGTCCTCCATCCTTGCTTTGAAGACTGCAATACTGGCATATCTCAGTGCTCCTGCAACTTCAGGAAGCTGAACTCCTTCTTGTTTTCCTCTCTTCTCCCATATCCCTTCTGTATTTACATTATAACCTTAGACCTTTGCTTTCACTGGCTGATGTGCTACCCTATCAGTTAAAAGGAGGATCTCTCTAAGGCAGTAACTCAGTGACAGACAGTTAACTATCTCCTGAAAAGCAGGTGCAGTGGCAACCAGAAACTTGCAAATCCCAGAACAAGCATAGAGGGTTCCAGCCATGGCAAATCAGCACCTGCAGAGGATGAGGTCAGTGACTTTCACCAGCAACACGGTGAGAACACGAAGATTTGCTTGCTTTGCTGCAAGCTGCCATGGCAAAGAGACACATACACGCTTCAGAAAGCCATCTAAATTCGCTTACATCTGTCATTGTCATTTTGGTCAGCAATGGCATCTTCCAGAGCAACCGACTTTGGCTTCTTTTCACTGTTTCCTTTCAAGTTTTCCCAGTCTGCCTGGCTGAATCTGCAGACCTCTGAGTCTTTGGTAGCTGTTTGGCCTTCTCTCTCTTTCATCTCCAACTCTGAGAAGCGCATCATTGCACGCTAGAAAGAGAATTGATATGAAAAAAAGGTCTTGCAATAAAAACTACTTCATTTACCTTACCTTATATGAAAGCATTTCCAAAGAAAAATTGACTCAAAACCAGGGTTTCAGATAGACAGCTATGGGTAGGATTTTAACACATCTGACTTGTAAACAGTGTTCTAGTATCTTATAAGCAAATAGTCACACAATTCTTCCATATATAAGTATATATATATATAAAAGATTATATATAAATGTATACTATATATAAAACAAAAAACATTTGGTTTTGGAGGTAAAAAGAGACAAAAAACAAAAAGAAATAAAATAAAACAAAAAAACAACAACACAAAACTGTACAATGAATAAAAGACGACCATGGCCCACAAACTTCCCTTTGTGTATTTGGAAATGAAATTTAACTCAAAGGTTTATGTAAGAGTCTAGTAATAAAAATTTGAAGAACTGACCTCACAGTAAGCAGCAGGTAGACATAAAATACTGTCCTCTTGTAATCCTTCCATCTATGTAATTAAAATGGGCACTCAATGGATCATTTAGATAATTTCATCCATTTTTATAAGCACAAACCAATTCTTTTCTTAACAATGCAAAACAATTTGGCTTAACTCATCCCTTCATTAAAAGTAAAATACCCTAAGAATATTCCTACACAATATCTGTCTATCATCCCTTAGCATCAACCTCAATACCACTCCTACACCTCCCTACGCGCTTGCTTGGCACCAGCACTGCCTGAGACCCGCTAATGCATGGCTGCAACTCCTCACCATCCAACGGCACATTTGGCATACAAATCACAACTTCTGGGTATGCCGTGCTAGTTGGCACTACAGGCCAGCCCAGAAATTACAGCCAGCGCCAAGGTAACATGCATGCCTGTCTGACTCCCCTCGAAACTGCACAAACATTGCATTAACGTGCATTAACATTTGTACCGGATGTTAGTAAAAGCCCTTTAAAGCCTGCTAGCCCATACATACCTGTAAGCCACACATACTATTCTTTACAACCGCCTCACTCTCATTAACAACTTTACTTTGCTATTTAAAACCATTTACGGCGAGTACGCCCCAACAAAAAAAAATTTCCCTGGTCTTCCCCGCCTTGTGTCGCTTTCTCTCAACTTTATTAAAAACTCAACTGTGACTTGCAACAGAGAAATAACGACAAAAAGCGCGGCGGCCGTTGGGCCGCGAGGACTCACCTGCAACGCGCGCTGCTCCCGGCTGAGCTGGCTGGAGTCGGCGTATAGTTCCGTGGTCACACACTTGAATCGGTCACCTACATAACCAGCAGAGTTTGCGATCCTCTTGGCCAGTTTGGATGGCTTGGGTTTCAGTGTTTTGCCATCGGCAGACTCTGTGTCCTCGGCTCCATCTTTGGTATAGGTCTGGTTGGCATCGATGCTGGGCGGCGCGGTCCCCATGCAGAATGGCTTCGTGTCCTCCTGCACCTTGCCAAAAGCCAGAGCTGGGGCATCGCTCTCATGCGTGCTTTCCAAGAAAACAGGAGAAGGCTGGACGGCCACTCTCTCTTTAGGCTGGCTCACAGATAAATCTTCTTTCCTTAAGCTGAACACTGATGAACTCTGGGCTTGCTTGAAATTATAGGTTTCGTGAACATCATTATTTCGTCCAAACTCCTCTCTCATTACAATAAAATCTCTGTGCTGAGACGCCTGCTCTACCTTGTGCTTTGTAGGGTCATTAGTCTGATTACTGCTTTCCGTAGCAAAGCTGGCTTTCGTTACATTTGCTTCACTCTTAGCCTCTTGCTCGTCTCGCAGAAGATCTGGGAAGAGGTGTTTGTCACTTTTTGCAGAGTTTTTACTATGGCCAGAGCTCTGGTGCAATTTCACGCTCTTGTCACCGGGCATTTCGAAATGCATCTTCCCGCCACTCTCCAGGAGCTCTGGCAATCGGCCCCGCAGAGCCGGGTCCTCATAGCGGACCCTCTCGTGAGACCGCGACCTCCGCTCTGTCTTCTCCTCCTTATTGATCTCCAAAGCCGAATGCTGCAACAGCATGGGGTGCACCATCCCCACTCCCAGCGCGTCCTGGTAGGTCATGAACTCCCCCCTCCCAGCTGGCAGGCTGTAAGGGAGGCCGGGTTTGGGAGCCAGGTGGGTGGGGTAGAGGCTGCCGTTGGGCAGCAGGACAGGGTGAGGGTAGACATGTCCTTTCCCGTGGAGGGTGAGAGGGCTGATGGCGATCCCCTCCGGCACCGGGTATGGGAGGTAGCTCCTGGGGTAGGGCAGAGGCGGGGAGCGGAACGCCTCGTTGGGTGGCAGGAAGATGGGGCTGGAGGCCAAGGCAGTCTCGGTCGCCTTGAAGTTGGCTTCCTGACCGCAGGATTTGGCCACCTTACTGCTGTGTTTCGCAGGGGTGGCGACGGGCTGCCCGACATGCTGGATAACCGAGGCGGTGCTCTCTGCAGAGCTCCGGGCAGTCTTGGCGCAATCCACGTTGGCATTGGGAGCTGGTGACGCTGACGCCGGCCGCCCCCCCACTGACACTGTCCCTGAAACGCTGCCGACCACTGCCTCCGTGCCACCCATCCTGGGACAGGAGGAACTCCGTGGCTGTGGCATAACCCAGTCCAGTGCCTTGTTTTTCAGTTGGACGTTCTTCCCAGCCTCCTCACTGGGGCTGGGACCAGGAACAATCCAGGAGGATGGCGCCGTGCTGATAATTTCAGGCCTGTAGATGGGGCAGCTGTTCCCGGGAGAAATGGTTTCTTTCTGAACGATGTCACCACCTGGCAAGTGCGTCCCCCCTCCTGTCCTTCCATGCACCAGCACCGTTGGCATAATTTTCTTACTGTGGTCCGATTTGCCAGCAGTTTCTGCATCAACCACTTTTGCTGACAAATCCAGCGGTTTGTCGGTGACGTCTTTGGTTGGTGCCTGCTTTTCCAGGAGTGGAGGAGACCTGCTGTCCTTCCGGTCGTGGCCAGCTTTCCGTGCGTGGGGGGCAGATGGCAGGGGGGCCTCCCCAGCATCACTGCCTTTGGGAACCTTCCCATTGGAGAGGCGAGCAGGCGGAAATTCATTGCCAATGTTCACGTAGGGCTTAGGGAGCGTAACAGCAGAGGAGGGAGATGTGGTGATCCTGGGGAAATGTTTGTGGAAATCAGCATAGGCATCCCCGACCTGGGCAGGCAGGGGGAGGCGGGGGGACGGCCGGGGCGAGTGCGGCAGCAGGAGTGCAGGATCTGCTGGCAAGTTGGCAGGGGCTGGCTTGGCGGTGGGGACCCGGGGCTGCTTGCTGCTCTGGATGTGGGGGTAGGCATCAACAGGATTGCCTGGGCTCACACCCATCTTCCATGACAAGCTCTTATCTGGACAGTGCACCAAAGGTGGGATTGCTGGTGAAGCTGAAGCAGTCGAGAGCCTCATGGGCGACGCCAGCGACGAAGGGATGTGAGGGGCGACATAGTGGGAGGGAGGCAGGTATAAAAAACGTTCACCGTTCGTACATACGGGCGAGTAAGCCAGGTGCTGTGGTAAGCTGTAGGTGGACTGCTGAGGTAGCAATGCCTTGTACATGTTCAACGAATACTTATTTGGTGAGTCAAGGAAAGGGTATATGGTGGGCGTTGCACCCTCCATGTAGGGGTTTACCCAGGGGAGCCTTAGGTAACTAGCACCATTGACACCGAGGGGACTCTGCCTGTCACCTGCAGCTCGGTCCAAACCCAGCGTCTCCCCTGTCGGGACTGAGTTTTTTTGTATTCCAGGTGGCGTTTTGTATATAGCACTGAAGCCGTTCGGGGCTTTTCCAGAGACAGCCGCGCTTTCCACCGCTTCGGGGGGATTAGACTTAAACTGTATCTCTGGATTTCTTTCAGGAGTAAATCCCAGGGTGGCTATGGAACCCGTAGCATCCCGCGATTTTTCCGAGCCAAGTCCGCACAAACTGGAATAGACAATGCTACCGGGCACTCTGAGTCCTTCCCGCATGAGCCCAGACCTGTCCATACTCAGAGCTGCAAGACTGTCGATGCGATGTGCTGTGGTTGCATCCACCTTTACAGAACAAGAAGCATGTTACTTTCACATCTCACTAACATGACCACCATTCAAGCCACAGATAGATCAGCATTTTGGACGAGAAACAGTAACAATGCAAACATGCTGTTTGTTGTGAAAACGTACAGAGGCTGATTACACTGGAAAATGGGAGAAAAGGAACCTACGGAGCAGTATGTATAACATCACAAACATCAACAGCAATCTCTCCAAATCCAAAATTCAAACAGCCAGGAACGAAGATGGGAGGACTCAAGCAGCCAGGAGTGGCCCAAAGACGATACTCAAAGGCACTGCTCCTGTGCAACTGCTGGCTCTTCAGCCCCAGCCCTCCCAGAGCAAGAGGATGTGGGCTGTGGTGTGGAGACCAGAAAGAGAAGAATGGAGTGTCTCTCCTCCTCATCCTCCTCCTACAGGACCTCTCCCTCCACCACATCTCTGCCCTGGGGCTCATCACCCCCACATGATTCATGGGGCAAGGCATCTGAGGATGTAGCATGAAGAAAGGTCTGCTGTCTAATTTCTTTCCCACCTGCTGCTCCCGATGTAGACTCAAAGAAAGGAAAACCCCACTAACTTTGCTGGAACACTGATGTTCTTAATGCTTACACAAACTATTTTTGTCACACATGCATGGCATTATTCATAGCATTCCACATGGCATCATTCATAACAGCAAAACTAAGAATCTGGTATCATACAACAACACATATCACAAAGCATCAAGAGATTAACGGGATAAGTAAACAAAGCCCCAACTTCACTGTTTCACAGAAACAACCTGAATGTGCCCAAACCCATTAGAGCTGCAACAGGAAGGTGTTTTAATCATTTCTCCAAATGGATCACACAATAACAGGCAGGGGCAGGAGTCACAGTGGGAAGGACAGGCACGGATTCATCTGCAGCATGAAGCTTGTAACTTCTTACCACACTGTGATTCAGGTGATTTTCCTCCCTCAACTCCAGTCTGCTTTTCGGTGCATCACCATCATTAACGGGAATTTTCCTATTGAAAAACAGAAGCTTACTATTTGAAAATATCCTGCACATCTCAGATCAGTACAGTATCATACCACCTCCATATTTTGATTCCCCCAGAGAAGTCCCATGAGATAACATGTGTATCCTTCTCTGTACCCATTCATGCCAACTGCTTTGAAAATCAAGGACTATTTGAAAATAAGCATAAAGGGTTTTGACAGCAAGAACACACCAAGTACATCTCAGACCAGCCTCTTCCAAAGAAAGCGGTTTTTGTCAAGGTCTTCTCTTTTGCTCCTTGCCCTTTCTTATTTCCAGGGGGAGAATATCCCATTTTAAACATACTCAGTTCATATACCATCCATAAACACTGCTGAGGATAAAATTAAAACACACACGCTAATATCATATGAACATCAGCTCTTCCTTGCTAAAGAGGGAGTTGCACATCTGTGCCATACCAGTGTTGCAGCTGTGGGACTTGTTATCACAGAAATCACCAATAAAGAATATACCTTAGTGCCAAATTCCAAATCCCAGGGATAAAAATCACTGACATGCAGCAGAAGGAAAGTTTCAGCATTACCCAAAAGAACTCCTTTCAATCAAAGTGCTTAAAGGCACATCATCACCATAAAGCAGAAATGTGATTTTAATCCATTTATTTTGAAAAGATTCACCTTCCCTGCAAGTAGCACATACAGTTATTATCCCTGAACAACTGGGAAGAAAGTGGGGAGGGAGGGTGAGAAAGCAAACTGAGACACTTGGCTGTTTTACTTCAGCTTATGTTTGCAAACAGTATTCCCTGCAAAGACCAAAAACTTCCACCAGCTTTTTGGAGGCTTTTCACACAACAGTGAGAACAGGGAATGAGAAGAGAGAAAAGCACTAAAACCACACAAAACTGGCACAGAGAACTGGAGGCACATCTGCAGCTTCTGTCCCAACATCATTTTACTTTTTAAAAAGCTGGGATTTAAGGGAAGGGGATACCTGACACTACCTGTGTCACCCCATGGAACACTGTAATTTTAATAATCAAAAGAATTATGTTCAGCAGGAAAAAAGGTGTGGGGGGGGAGAAGAAATTCACTTGTGGGAGACAGACACTACTGATCCTATTTCACATGACAAGTTGTCGGTCCAAAGGCAGGGAACACCAAGTTGCAGGCACGAGCCCCTCTGCTGCAAAGAGTCACCACAAGAAAACATGCACTATTTGGTTTAGTTCCCCTTCAAATGCAAAATGATAGATTAACTGTAAAAGCACACTCAAAGGCTGCTTTGGGGGCGTCCCCCACTTCACTGACCCAGGTTGCCTGTTCCATAGTAAATCAGCATCTGCTCTACTGCTCACAGGCATGTCTTGACTCTCTCCCTTTGCCCTCCCTCCAAGCTGGGCTGATCTCAATGCAAGGTGGCAGCTTTCTGCTCCAGTGTTAGGGAAGCGAGCTAACTCCGAGACCTCGCTCTGCAGAATTACAGTGTGGTTTAACTTGCCAGAAGCTTAAATATTTACCTGTCTTCATTAATTCCACACATGCGGACCCTTTCATTGCTCATCCAGCTATGAACATTGCCATACAGGGGAGTTGCAGAAAGCATGACGTCTTCTTAAAAATCAACGCTTCTCTTCACGGTTTTATATTCTATTAAAAAAAAAAAAAAGAGGAACAAAAAAGAAAAAAAATAAGAAAAAGTTGAGCAGATTTGTCTAGGAGGAAGTGCAAACATCACAGTGGAGCAGCCAGCCTCCCTCCGGGTAATTAATAATGAATGCAGGATTGGTGCGGGGAGTGAGCTGCCTACGTTAACCGCTAAGGGAGATACCCAGCAATAAAGGAGCAAATTGAGGGCATTTATAGGTCAGAGGAGATGGATCTTTTCCCCAGCGCACATCCAGAAAATTAAGAATCATTCCAGACTATCGACAAATAAAAGTTTCTCCACAGCATTTCATTTCCACAAGAAATGACTCAGCCGGCCAAGAATACACCTATCCCCAAATCTTCATCTCACACAGACTGAACCAAGGAGGGAGACCCTGTGAGCCTGGGGGAACATTTAAACAACCCACAGACACTCACAAAAGCCTTGCTTTAGGAACACACAGGAGCAGGAGAGCACGGTAAGAACAACCACACACCGGCGCGTATTAGCTACGCTGATTGCTGATAAGGCTTTTACACGAGGACTTAAAACTGAATAGACACTGCTACAGAAGGCATCTAAATAAAAACCTCCCTTTCAGCGTCTGCACATGACTAACTTGGAGAAAGGGGTTAAAAATAGTAAGTGGGTTGGCGAGCTCCCCACCCCTTGATTTGATTAAGTGAGGAGCCCTGGTGGCTTCTGCATCGGAGCTGTTGCTGCTGCTCTGCTGCTGCTGTTGCTGCTGCTGCTGCTGCGAGTGCTTTCAGTAATTCAATGATGCCTGCTCACTCCAGGGAAAGAAATCATTAGCGGGCTCACTGGAGAAGTATTAGCAGTCCAAGAGGATCGGCGCTGTGTGCAGCCAGAGAGGCAGGTGAAAGGTAACCACATTTCTGCGTCCAGCAGCAGAGAGGGAAAGGCTTTTCCTCCCCTATACCTTGCCTAATGCCACCTCCGCTCGCATTAAATTCTAGTTTGCTGCATGAGCGAAGTGTCAGGACAAGCTGCGTTTTATTAACAGGATTATCGCGGTGCATGATTTATTCCAGTGCAAGATTTTAATTGCTCTTCGGAGCTTGAGTCGTTTCTTTTGACTGAGCTTCAGCCTGCATCCTGCTGCTAAATGCTGGGTTAATAAGTAGGGGGAGCCTTTAATGCACAGGATATCCCTCAGCTCTTCCTCTCTCACAAAAATAGAAGCCTTTAAGCAGGAGGCATGATACTCCTTTTACACACACACAAGCCAGTAACGGGCGATTGACCACTGGGAGTTTAATGCCTAACGTCTCCCAAAGCATCCATGCTTCCCCAGCAAACTCATTTCCTTTGTCAGGCTACAAAATATGCAAATGATCACTTTGGCATTTAATAGGGAAGAAGCCCAGATTGGGCCTTTAACACAATACTTCACACACGTTCAGAGAGGTTTAAGAACTGAAACGGCAGGAAAGCCTTGTTCCCCAACACTTTTTTCTCCCCTCAGAGAGGCCTTTTGTGCAAAACTCCACGTCTGGAACAAATGTATATTAATGAAACGGCGCACTGACCCTCCTTTCTCCAGGACGGTTAGCTTTTCCTAATGAAGTCCGCACAAATCGCCGCGAGGAAACAAAAATCCACGGAGGTTAGTTACCGCGCCATCATTCAAAAGGAGTTATTTCACTGGAAAGACGTTTTTCTGGACAGATTTACTGGTTTCCAGATGCACTGCTCGTAATGTTTTCAATAGAGGCAGCAGCAGCATGGAGAGAGTGATTTAGGGTTTTACGTAAGGTTAGTAGCCACCCCATGCGATGCCTCATCTGTAAGGGACAGATACTGGCTCGGGGAAGGGCCTGGACGGCACAGAGTCCCACTGTGTGTGCCTCCCTTCCCTTTGGGGCCAGGGCTCCTCAGAGGGGCTGCCTGCTTTCCTCGGGGGAAATGTATCATTAAGATAAGGCGAGGTGCCTGAACTAGAGCTCATCAATCCCCTGACACGTGCAGATAGCGAAATGCTGAAGTTGCACTGGGGGGAGCGAGAGCTTCTCCAGCCCAAGGCGGGTAATCTGGAGGCCCCATGTCCCACAGCCACCACCGCGCCACCCGAGCACGGAAGGGCAAAGCCCGCCCAGTCACAGGGACGGGGTGGGACGTCCCAGGGGCCACCAGGCAGGTCAGAGCCCGCGGCCCCGACGGCTGCCAGCCCCTTCCCCAAAGCCACCCCCTGTGGCCGTGCGCACCCGGCGTGTGTGTGTGCGCGTACAATCATCGCCGCCCTGAACTCCTCGTGAACTGTTTAAAAGTGGAGGTCTGCCGAACGAGCCGCGGCGCCACTGACAGCCATAATTTCATTGCAACCAGCAGCAGAC